>KN805410.1:0-27938 GCA_000818945.1 Schizochytrium sp. CCTCC M209059
AGCACGAGCGGCGCCTGCGCAGGCAGCGCCGGCAGCGCAAGCAGCAGAAGAGCAAGAAGAGCAAGAAGAGCAGGAAGAAGAGCAAGAAGGAAAAGCGGCGGAAGGGGGGTGGGGGCTCGGATGACGACAGGGACGACGACGAGGAGGAGGAGGAGGGCTCGGACGCCGGCGGCGGCGAAGACCTGAAGCGGATCCGCTTTGACCAGCAGCTGGACCTCCCCGCGCTCTGGAAGATCTTCAAGGACGCGGGCTACCACCCGTACCTCTTGAAGTTCGTGGTGCCGATCATCCAGGTGTATACGTATATGATCCACTCCGCGCTCAAGTACGCGGTGCTGAGCACGACGGAGAGCACGTGGTTCTTGCGCCGGGACCAGAAGGGCACCCTCTCTGTCGCCGGCCCCTTCGACGTGGCGACCAAAGGGCTCGAGTCTGTGCGGAACGCGTACTTCCGGATGGTCGGGCTCGCGCAGAATGACCCGGAGGCGGTGGGCTACGGCATCCTGCGGGACTCGAAGTTGCACGAGAACATGAAGGCCGACACGCAGCCGGGTGTGGCCAAGTTCGCCGACGGGCTCGCCGGCGTGAATACCGATATCAAGAGCGCGCTTTCGACCAGCGAGAGTCTGCAGAGGGACTTCGCGAAGGTCTGCAGGGACTTCATCAACCCGCCCTCGAGCCAGGACGGGACCGGAAACAGGAGGACCGAAAACGCGGCGCTCCTGGCGTCCCTGGCCCAGCTGCGCGCGCGTCTGCCGCTCGCGGCGGCCGACTTCCAGGCCCCGATGTCCTTCGAGGCCTGCGAGAACCTCGCCTTCTCGCAGCGGACGATCGTGGACCGCTGCGACACGGTCGGCATCCCGATGATCTACAAGCGCTGGACCTACAGCCTCACGCCCCGTCACCCGGACGAGAACGAGGCCGCGGAGGCCTCCTTCGCGCGGGAGCGGGACATGTACGAGGGCCCCCTGAGCCCGCTGCAGGGCCTGTCGATCCCGCTCTTGATCTACGCGGGCGCCTGGGCCTTCCAGCCCTACGTCCTGGCCGTCTCGGACGAGGGCGACTCTCTGAAGGCCCTCATCGAGGCGCGCCTGGCGGAGGCGGCAGAGGCGGCAGAGGCCGCAGCAGGGGAGGAGGAGGTCGACGAGTACGAGGTGCTCCAGCCCCTCTTCGACGCGCACTTTCTCTCGGCGCTGGACGCGCTGCAGGCCCTGCACGGCTGCGGCGTGCTGCACGGCGACATCGACATGCGGAACATTGTCATCCACCCGGACCGGGGCGCGAAGCTCATTGATTTCGAGATGTCGCAGGAGAGCGAGGACCCGGCCGATTTCGAGCAGGAGACGGCCTTGCTCTTCGTCCTCTTCAACCAGACGCTGGAGACCGCCGCGGCGCTAGAAGAGGAAGCCGCCGCTGCTTCTGCAGAGCGACAGCAGCAAGAGCGACAGCAAGAGCGCCGCGCCCTTTTCTCCTTCATCATCATCATCATCATCATCATCATCATCATCATCATCATCATCATCATCATAAATGATGTTTTCACTTTTACTTTCTACTTGCTATCGAGGCTGTCGAGGCTGTCGAGGCTGCTGACGGAGGATGCGTCCGAGGCGGGAAAAGCGCGGGCGCGGGTCATGATCATGGGGTCGATGGGGACTGCCTCCCGTGCGCGGCGGTAGGCCTCCTTGATAAAGTACAGGCGCTTGGACCACTCGGAGCCGTCGCCGGTGTAGGAGTGGTCCGGCTGCGCGGCGTTGTAGGCCTCGGTGTAGTTCTTGCGCGAGGCAAGGTACATGCGGCGGTAGAACGCCTCGTCGGCCTCACCCTCCATGCGCTCGCTCTTCGCCTCCTGCGGTGTGCTGCTTTTGCTGCTGCCGAGAGGCACGCCCTTGCACGTGAGCTTGCGCTTGTTCCACTTCTTTCGCTTTCGATGCATCTTCTTGAGCTCCTTCCGGCTCGGCGGGTAGATGAGCACTTCCTCGAGGTCCGGGGCGCCGGGAGAAACGTCGACGATCTCGAGCCCCATGTCATCGTCATCTTCACCACCACTGCTGCTGCTGCTGCTGCTGCTGCTGCTGCTGCCGCTGCTGCTGCTGCTCGAAGAAGAAGAAGAAGAAGAAGAAGAAGAGGACCTGCTCGAGAGACTCGCGGTGTCGAAATCATCATTGCCGTAATCATCATCATCCTCTGCTTCTTCTACCGCCAGCTTCTGCACCGGACCTTGCTCCAGACCTTGGTCTTCCTCTTCCTCCCTCGCCTTCTCCTCTTGTCCTGCGAGAAGTTGATCGCGGGCCTCTTTGACCTTGATGGGCGCGCGCGCGTCGATGAACATGGCCATGGCAAGGCCCATGCCGGCCATGCCGAGCATGAAGATGAAGTTGCCCCCTGTCGTGGACATCGTCGAATGCACACCCGCCCGCGGGCAAGGACCACCGCCGCCGCTGGTCATGTTTTTGGTTTTTGTTTTTTCCTCTCTATCTTTTTCTTCTCTCGCCCTTGAAATTTGAATTGATCCTTCTATTCTCGGGAACGAGAAAAGAAAACCAAAAATCACAAAAACCAAAGTAAAAAAACGAGCCAAGGTTTCCTCTCTCTCTCTCTCTTCCCCCTCCACCTTTTTTCCTTTTTCCCTTCCCTCCAGCGCCTGAAAACCTTTCAAGCATCAATTAGATATTACTCCGGTTTACTTTTTTCTTTACATCACGGCATGCTGCGGGACGACGCCGGCGCACGGAAGGCCCGCAGCGGCGCCTGCCCCCGCGCCCCGTGCGGGCTGCTTCGGGCCGCGGCGCGTCATGTGCATGCCGCCCAGGCTGAGAAAGGCGACCGCGACGAGGCCCGAGGCCACGCCGATCGCCATGCGCGTCACCTGCGTCTCCTCCGCGTCGCGGTAGGCGTTGTAGACGCCAAAACCGAGCACGCCCGCGACCACGCCGCCGCCGACGATGGCCCACATCGGCAGGGTCCCGTACATGAGCTGGGTCTGCCCGAAATGCGTGTTGAACATGATGTGGTGCGAGAAGAAGGACAGGAAGATCCAGAGCGAGCCGAAGAGTACCTCCGGCTCCAGGTTCATGAAGACACCCACGGCCGTGGTCATGGCGCCCAGGGCGATCATGAAGAAACCCAGGCCGTACAGGGCGTTGTTCACCGACTGCCAGAAACCGTAGCCGTAGCCAAAACCCCGCCCCGCCCCTGTGCCCATGGCGGCGGTGGCGCCCGTGCCGGCGTAGGCCAGGCCCAGGGTGCCCGCCTGCGCCTGTGCCTGCATCTGGCCCCACGCCTGCGCGCGCTGCAGGTTGCTCAGGTAATCGAAGCGGAAGTGGATCTCCTGCTGGGCCGTCATCATGAGATGCGTGTCCCAGTAGTCGCCGAGGCTCGAGATGATGATGCCCATGGTCTTGAAGTGAAGTGAAGTGAAGCGAGTTCGAAAAAAAGAAGTGAGAGAAAAGAGAGGATAGTGAAAAAAAGAGCACCTCCTTTTTTTGTTTTTTGGTGGTTGTGGTTGTTGCGATGGCGGTGTTTTTTCTTCTTCTTCTTCTTCTTCCTTTTCGCTCGCTCGCTCGCTCGCTTGCTCGCTCGCTCGTCAAACCCTTTCCCCCCTCCTTTTCCCACGTCACTCACTCGCGACAGAAATAAATAAATAAATCAGACCGCGCGCGAATTCAAAAGGGCGCCATCGGGACCAATATTTCGTCCGGGGGGATGCCGCCCGCGATCAAGGCCTCGTCGATCCCCGGGAGTGCCGGAGGAGGGGGCATGCCAAGGTATGCGTCCATGTCCATGTTTCCGAAGGGAGGATCATCGATGGCGGGAGGAAGCGGGGCGTCGTCCCACCTGGGAAGGGGAGGGGCTGCAGTTGCTGCAGTTGCTGTCGGTGCTAGCAACGGGGGCGGCTGCAGCCGAGGGTGCTGCTGGTCCCCGGCCGCGCCCCGGGCCGCGCCCCCGGCCGCGCCCCCGGCGTGGTTGTTGTTGCCTCGAGCTGCGAGCCGCTCGGCCGCGCCAGGGCCTTGCTGCTGCTGAGCAGGAAAAGGGGGGCCTTGATAAAGACCGTCGCCGGGCCCGCCTCTGGGGTCGTCGCGCGCGTTGACCGCAGCCTCGGCGGCGGCTTGCACGTCCTCCTTCTGCGTCGCGATGCCCAAGTTCGTGTTCAGCTGCGAGAGGGCCTCCCGCATGTCCTCGCCCAGGGAGGAGGGCGGCACGCCGGGGCCAAACTTGGCGCGCCATAGCGCCCTGTACTTGGCCGAGTACCAGTTGCTCCAGGCATGCAGCTTGCCCTGGTTCGCGCGCGCCACGTTGCCGCCGCTATCTCGCGCTTCCCGAAAAGGGCGACCGGCGGCCTCAAGACCTTGATCCAGGGAGCCTTGCGTCTCCTGGCCCTTTTGCAGCTGCAGCTGCAGCCGCTGCTGCGGCCGGGACCGTCCTGGCCTCGCCGCGATGCCCTCCCGCGGCCTGCAGCTGCCTCGCCTCTGCGAGCGCTCGCGAGCTCGTCGGGTTCGTGTGTGTGTCTGTCTCTGTGTGTGCACGGAGCGCGCTCGACGGCTCGCCATGCGATGCGACGACGACCTCGCGCAGAACCGCCCGCTTTCGCTCCAGCCCGGCCGAGGTCCGCGGCCGAGCCCGCGCAGCCGCGGCCTCTCCGCCCCGCCGCGCTCGCTCGCGTCCTCGCGTCGTTGCCGCTCTGGCCGCTCTCGGCGAGCTGGAGCTGGAGCTGGAACAGGAGCACGTGCACGTGCTCGTGCTCGTGCTCGTGCTCGTGCTCGTGTTCCAGGGCGGCGAGGAGGAGGTCGTCCAGAGCAGAGAGCGCGCGAGGAGGCCGCGGAGGAAGCCGAGGCCGCGATCCGCGCGAGCAAGTGGCGCCTACCCCAGACGGTGATCTTGCTCCGCCACGGCGAGTCGCTTGGCAATGTGCGCGAGAATGCGTACAGGGTCATTCCCGACTGGTGCATTCCGCTCACGGAGGAGGGCAAGATGCAGGCGCGGGTCGCAAGCAAAGACATTGTCGAGCTCATCGGCTCGCGCAAGGTCGTCATCTACTATAGTCCGTACACGCGCGCCGTGGAGACGCTCGATGTGCTGCTTGATGCCATCCCCGAGGATCAGATCGCCTTTATGCAGGAGGAGCCTCGCATTCGCGAGCAAGAGTTCGCCAATTTTCAGACACCCCGTACGTTCATGCCCTTTGTCTGCACAGAATCGAGCGATTGACTGACGGATGCGGCGTTGTGTGTTTTCATTCTTCCTTGTCCTACCTCGCGTGCGCGTGCTCTCTCTTTCTCTCTACAGAGATGCCACAGATTAAAAAGGAGCGAAACCGCTACGGTCGCTTCTTTTACAGATTTCCGGACGGTGAGTCCGGTGCCGACGTCTACGATCGCGTTTCGTCCTTTTTCGAAACGCTCTTTCGCCAGTTTAAGCGAAGTCCTGTCAGCGACATGGAGAGCGACAAAGACTATGTCTTGCTTCTTGTCTCGCACGGGCTCACCATCCGGCTCTTCGTCATGAAGTTCCTGGGCTTTAACGTGAGCTATTTTGAAAAGCTTAGAAACCCTCGCAATTGCACCCCTCTCGTCATGCGCCGGAAGCTAGGCACCTTTGTTTATGAACTTGACGCCGCCTCGTGGCGAAGTATGGGAGTGTATAACCCTTACGAGCAGTGCGTTCCCATCGATAGCTTTCAGTTTCCTGTACATTATTGCGTCTCTCCTTCGCTCAAGTCCTTTCGTAGCGCCCATCGGAAGGCATTTGGAAACTGGTCCGAAAATGGAATTCCAGACGACGAAGACGAAGTCTTTGACAGTTCTGGCGACGAATTCCACTAGCGGTAGCGTGAGGTGCTTCTCGTTTGAAATTTGTTTATCTAAAAAAAACCAAGCGAAAAGTTGATGTCATGTAGCTTTCCTTTTGCACCGAAGGAATGAGCGCCGCTTGCAGAAATTTCTGCTCCATAATAGAAAAAAAAGACAGCTTCGATTCGATTTAATTCGACTCGATACGATTTAATTCGATTCGAATCGATTAAATCTGCTGCTGCTGACGCAAGAGAGAGAGAGAGAGAGAGAGAGAGAGAGAGAGAGAGAGAATGAAAAGCTTTGCTACGTTTCTGTCAGATAACTCGCGACTCTCATTCGTATTGGCGGTGGGACCTCAATTTCAAACGAAAATAAAGTAATGCTCAGAACGCCAAGGGCGCTTTTACTTTCTACTAATCATAAGTTGTCAATATGTAAAAGGAGACCAAAAAGAAAAACTCAAATCGAGTACGCGCCAAAGTAGAGGACGGCATACACGATATAAGTCTTGTAACTGCTCTCAAAGTGCTTCAAATAGGTATCGTAGACGACGAAGCAAAGAAGCAGGAGAACCTTGAACCAAATGTGCATGTCGTAGCTCGCATGTCGGGTCTTGAAGAACTCGCCCAAGTTGCACTTGTGGAACTCGCTCTGCGATGGAAGGTGCAGATCTTTTTCCAGCGCGCGAGCAGCTGACCACTCTTCGAGCAGTTCGCGCGTTCGTCGGTGTTCAATGACGCCCGAGTCAGATGCAATGTACTGTGAGATGCGGCCCGTCTCGAGATCTGGCTTAGCGCGCTCGAAAAGAGTGAGCAGAATTTGCATGCGCTGGTCGAAAGTGTGCCGCTTCGCGTCGGCGAGCTTTGCAGCCGCAAGAACGACTGCAGACTCGCCCTTGTCGTTGCGCGCAACATCACTTGCACCGGCGCTCAGCAGCATAACAAGCACTTCAAGATGGCCCTTGGAAGCGGCCCGCAAGAGCGCAGTATTACCGTGAAGATCGGTTTCCTCCAAATTCGCTCCGCGCCCAAAGAGGGCAATTACAGTACCGACATGTCCGTGCTCAGCGGCGGAAATGAGGGCTGTTTTACCTGACGAAGACTTGCCGTCAATATCGATGGAACCTTCTGCCTCATCGATCATCGCCACAAGACTCTTGGTATCTCCATGGCGGGCGAGACGAATGAGTCCACGCACGGAAGCATTTCCGGACTCGTAGTCGTCGGCCTCGTCATCACGCACTTCCGAGAGCGTAGCTAGAGGCGCTCTTCGCGTGCTGGTACGGGAGTTGCTTGCGCGAGAGAACGCGGCCTCGAGGTCGGCGTCGAGCTCCTCTTCGCAGAGCCGACGCGCCTCGTCACGCGTAATGTGTCCGTCGGCCTTGGTCAGTCCCCGCAGCGAGACGCGCTTCTCGTCCAGGGGCTTGCGGGCCGCTCGAGGGCGACGCTGCCCGGACGAGGAATACGAGCCCGAAGACGTTCTCCGTTTGAGACTTTCGCGGTGCGGCGTGCGAGGGGATGAGCTTCCTGCGTTAGGCATGTCCTTGACGAATCGCGTCGGACTGGGGCTCGCCGAGGACGCTACCGAGGACGAGGAAGATCCCATGCGACGCAAGCGCTGCAAACGGTGGACTTTGGCATTGCGCTCGTTATCGAGCTCGTCGCCGTGTTCGCGCAGCCGCTCGTTTCTCTGCCGCGCGAGCCGCCGTAACATCATAACGCCCCGCGATTTTCCGGGCGTGCTGTTGTTGCTGCTGCTGCTGCTTCTGCTGCTCGACCTTTCTGCGCTAGATCCATAGCTGCTCGTACTGCTCGCACCGCTGCTGCGGCGCTTCTTCAGCTTCTTGCGCTTTGATTTCTTCAGGTCTCTGTTCGAGAGAGAAGACGATGGCGAATTCCACGAGGTTTCCGAGCTCTCCGAGGGCGTCCGCGTGAGCTTGCGTCGCAGAGCTTTCGTGCAGGACACGTGTCCGTGCAGCTCCTCCATGTCGAGCATCCCGGCATCGTCGAGACCGTGACGGCTCTCCAAGTCGGGCCTCCGCCCTCGTGATTGCATCATCATTGCGAGTCTGCTGCGTCCTTTCGTCCAAGTCCTTGTCCTCGTTCGTTTTCACGCTCGCTCGCCGACGTACCTACCTAGGCGAATACTACCCTACCCACCCACCTCTCCGGCTGGCCGGACTATTGTCAAGAGACTGACTCACGAGCTCTGTCTCCGCGACCTTGAAGTTATTCGGCGTGTCGCCTGTCGCCGTTGGCTGCTGCTTGCTGCAGGCTGAGCCGCGCCGCGCCGGGCTGAGCGCCGCGGTGTGGTGGGGGCGGTGGTCTCGCTGCTGCTGCCCCTGCAGGCCGGGCTTTGGCTTTGGCTTTGGCGGCGGCCGTGGCCGGGGGTGGTGCCGAGGATTGGCAGTGGCTTCGTTCACACACTACACTCCTCCTCCGAGTCCTTTTCACGCCACCTCTGCGCCGGCGCCTGTCGAGGCAGACGTGCCGCGCACGCAGACGCGGTCGCCCTCGCGCGCGTCGAGCAGAGTGCCGCCGCTCGGAGCGGAGTCGAGTTGCTTTCGCTGCGCCAAGCTTGCCGACGGCAGCTCGGCGTGGCTTGGCTTGGCTTGGCTTGGCTTGGAATGATGCTTGGATGGAGGCGCTGGACTCGGCTGCGCGTCGAGCACGTGCAGGCTGCCCCAGGCAGTCCCAGCCGGGCCCGGCCGAGCCTGCGCCGCAGCGAGCGAGCGAGCGAGCGAACGCGCGCGCGCGCCGGCAGTCTGACGCTGTGTCTCCCGCCGCGTCCTCGCAGTCGCCGTCGCCGTCGTTGTTGGCGCAGCCGCTCTGTCGATCGCGGTCTGCCGGACACGAGCGGAATCCGACTTGAAAGCAGCAGCCTTGGATTTGAAAAAGCAAGCACTCGGAAGAAAGTCTTTGAAGAAAAAGAAGAAGAAGGAGGAAATTTGAAAACAGGAGGTCAACTCGAAAAAAGCGATTTGAACTCGGAGTTTGAACTCTGGCAAAAGCGCACGGGCCATACCCAATCCCTTTTTTCCTCCCGGCGAAAGTGGACTCGGTCACAACTTTCGACCGCCAGCAGACGGCGCTCGCGCGGGCGCCGTGGGACCTCGCAGCCCCGTCGCAGCGCGCTGCTGAAGCGAGGGAGGGATGGGCGAAGGAAGCAGGGGTCTCGATCGGGCATGGTGGTGGCTGGCAATGGTGGCTCGATCGCGGCCAGGCTCGATGGGACGGGTTGGTTCTCTGCGGGCGCTGCAGGCCTTCCTGCCGCCTTGTGCGGGGCGACCTCCTCCTTGACGCTATCCGCTTTGCAGCCTGACCACTAGTGAGTAGAGCATGGCAAGACCTCAGTGGCGCTGCACTGGTAGAACTCCCCCAGGAGAGGAGGTGCGGAGAGGGCGGGCGCGAAGCCCTAACGTTGAAGGTGAGAGACGCCGAGAGCGCGATCTTGAATCCGACTTGTTCCGGATGAAGGGCGAAACCTCTTTCAATGCGAAGAAGCAGGCAGAGCATGAACCTGCGGTTGCCGGTCGCATTGCTGTTGCTCGCACGGCCCGTCGGTGGGACCGGATGGATGCCTCGTCTCGCAGCTTCGTCTTCTTCTTCTTCTTCTTCTTTTTCTGCTTGTTCATGACCATGACTCTGAAGTGATGAATGAGCGTTGCCGGCCCAAACTCGTGGTCCAGGCCCCGATTAACACTTTTGTCGCACAACTCCAAATCGCCTGGAACAAGAGAAACGCCCCTTTTTCTCACTTTAGCGTGCGCATTCTCGGCTTTTTCAGGATTGCAGAATTTTCCCTCGCTTTCGGCCTCATTTAGGTTTGAATCGCATCGTCATCGGCCAGCTCGAGTCCACGCTTGCGAATTCTGCAAAGCAAGCGAGAACTCTGTCAAGTGGATCAAACCGTGAGCTCCACCTATCTTGTGGCCCAGGAGTTCGGCTCATGATCGTGGTACGAACATAAACAGTCTAGAATGCTCAAAGTTCTCCTCGTAGAAATCGCCGGTCCACACATGTCGCCTACACAAATGAAGAGCGATCATGCTATGATGATGCTCAGGCGATTCGTGTGGCATTCTTTCTTTTGGTCGAACAGCCTTATTCTTGTGGATTTGACGCATTTTCTAAGTCACACACAGGATGAAAGGATGGATGTCAAATTCGAGTTCATCGAAAATGTATTTGCACGATGGTAGACTTTCCAAGATGGCGCTGCATAAATGCTCTTCGTCCTTTCAATACCGTTTCTTCAGCAGCATCTGGAAGTCAGTATGTAAATGCACATAAAGTACACCACGATTCGCGAGAGAGCTTAGATACACCATCTGAAAGGAAACATGCGATCAGCATCGTGTCGTTCTTCGCCATACCAAGAGAAAACAACGGGCCGACTTATGTGCACAGCTCTCTTTCTTCATTCGGTTCGAATATTTTACCACGGGGCGCGTGCTATCGGTCGCTTTCTCATTTCTTTTCTAGGCCACTCGTTCGTAGAATGAAAAGTACGGCTTACCTTCGCACGCAAGCATTGTGCATGCCGACTCGCCGCGTCCCAGATCCTTTCACGCATTCTCCCATCGTCAAAGAGAGGCCCGCATTCTGCTGCTCTACAATAGCTTTCTCTCGTCGAACAAGGCTTGCTCAATGTTCCCTAGATCGGGTGGACATTCTCTATACCGCTGAAGAAGGTGGTGTCCACGGGACAGGCAGTGGCAACAGCTAGCAAACCCATAAGATTCCCCTACTTGACGCGCGTGCCTCTTTCCCATTGGTAACAAGCAGCTGCTGGTGTGCACGCCACGTGCACCAAGGCTCTTACTGCGTCGCTTTTGGCCTTCAAATCCCCTTGGCTAGCCAACAACTAAACTTGAAACCAACCGAAGAGCCAAGTGCGCCCTTCCCCCCCGCGCCCTCTGCGCGCGCGCGACGTGACGCGGCGCCCTCTTCACCGCCCGCCGCCTCTCCTGCGCCTACGCAAACGCGGGTCATAAGCGCTGGCGTCCCGGGCTCGTGTGCGCATTGCAGGCACGGAAACAGCACGGGCTCAAGGACAAAACTAAAAGAGCAACACGAGAATGACGTCGATCGACGAAGCCCCGGCGGTAACCGTATCAATCTATGACAGGGAAAAGGCGAAGGCAGAGCGGAGACAAGTCCACCGCGAGGTGCGAGGAAGATATCTTGGTAAAAAGAGTGATTCTCTGGTGCTCAATGTCTTTGCTTCGTCATCGGAGATCATCTTCTCGTTTCTTGTTGGTCTCCAAATCCTCGAAGAGGACATTATCACCGGAGCTGTGGTTGTAGCGCTCAGCGTACTGCTCTTCGGGGTGCTAGTCATTTGGCTCCACTACAAGCAGTACCATCATGATGACTTTGAGTGCGATCGATCTTCGCAACGATTCAATGCTATCGCGCTGATAGCTGCTGTTGTTGGCCTCCTACTGTATCCAGATGTAAAGTCACGGGTGATTCAAGATCCAGGCAACATCATCTTTCTCATTCAAGGTACCATCACTGATTGCTATGGCACCTACATCGTCTCAAACATGTGGTCGACATTTGAACAAAGGGCGGGAGAAAAGTCTTGGTCGTGGACAAGAGCTTGCAAGGACTACCTCTTTCTTGCCACATGGGGAAGTTTTATGGCCTTGCTTGCAACTTCACAATTCATCATTTGCGCTTGTTGGTTGCCGGACAACTGGTACATGTGCTGCGTAGATCTCAATGAAAGGGAGGACCTCGAGGAGGCGGATGAAGAAATGGGTGATTCAAGAGTCCATCCCAATCGCCCCGGCTCCCCTCCTCTTCATCATTACGTCAATGACCACGATCTGAGCTTTTCAAGTCTATTGAGTACGATGCTTTTCTGCACCGAGGTTGACCTGATTGCGATTGTCATTCTCTTTTACTGACGTTCCGTTTGGCCTGGCTACTACTTTTCAAGAATATAATAAATACAATCTGATCTTTTACAATGCGATTTGTAATATATATATCTCAAAGGATTCACAACAGTGCACGCTCATGTTGTGCGTCGTGCACACAGAGAGCGCACCCTCTTTTTTTTGTTTTTCTCAAATTAAAGCTGCATTACATGCAGCAGAATCACGCCAGAATTTACATCATTTGCAGAAAGCTTCAAACATGCGTGGCAACACTTGTAGAAGTAAGAAATTGTCCACCGAGGACGCCGGAGTTCTGAGATACGGATGGAGTCCATGTGTTCAACTCAAGCTTTTTCTTTTCTTCAAGCAGCGTCGGCTTTTTTGGCTTCTGCGCGACCCAAAGAACTCGCCTCGTCCGTTTCGCCCTGGTACGTCTTACTTGGTCCTAGTATAAGGAGCTTGCCACCGGGTTTGCAAAGGTCTGGGTAAGCGGTGCGCCACTCTTCGACACTTGCCGGCTGTGTCATGGCATGCGAGACGCCGTCGCGAACGTTCGCGTACGGATCGTCTTCATCATCGTCGTAGCCACCATGGCTGCTAGTATTGCTGCTGCTGTTGCTGCTGCCTTTCTTCTCTTCGAGTGGCTCAAGGCCCTGCAGTTGTCGCTCTAGCTTGCGCAAGGTTTCCTCGAGCTCACGGCCAGTCTCTAGATTAAGGCGCTCAAGCTGCGCCTCGAAGGACATACCAGCAGCAAATTCGATGTCGTCATCAATCTCCTCATCGCTGCCATCGTGTTGAATGAAAAATTCCTCATCCTGGTCGACCACTTTGAGCAGGTCAGCAGCGAACTTTTCAAGCTGCCGCTTCTCCTCCTCCTCGTCGTCCATCGCTAAAAACTAAAACGCTTGCTCGTCCGTCAGCTCTTAGGAAGAAAGGCAAAAGACGCTCGTCGCTTCGCCGCAACTGACACGTTCACACACACAAGAATCTTCTCGTGGTAGCGCCTTCTCGTCGTCGTCGGCGGCGGCGTTGTTGTCCCCGTTGTTGTTGCTCCAGCAGCAGCAGCGGTCAAGCAGATCTGCATTCACTTCAACTGGCGTCTTGAATTACCACCGCTTGCTTGTTCGCTCGCTCGCTCGTTCGCGACGCAGTTGCCTAGGAGCAGCAGAGCGGAGCGACGTGAGCGCGGGCTTCGGCAGCAGCGTGCCGCCGCGCGAAGAGGAAAGGATGCCGCGTTCGCCGCGCAAGAGAGTCCGCGCGCTCAAGGTCGAGCCCGCAACGGCGTCAGCCAAGCTCGATAAGGAGGAGGACATGGCCAAGTCGGCGCAGCACCAAGGCCTGAAGCGGCCGCGGCCACGCTGCGAGGGCTGCCTCGTCAAGTCCGCAGGGGAAGGTACGTGCAATGCTTGAACGGAGACACCGTCGCCGTCGCCACGATGCTCTCATCGCTGGCAGCGTTGGTGCCGGGGGAGGAAGAAGATCCGTGCGATTAATGTCGTGCTTGGCAGGCAGGAGCGCGCCGTAAAGAACACGCCCTTCATGCATGACATGCCAATTGTGCATGACACGCCGTTTGTTTGCGCATGACACGCAGTTTGCACATAACACTCGATTTGTAGTATATGACATCCTATTTCGTACGGGAAACTGACGTCCATAACGTGACCTTTGCTATCCCCTTCTCACGGTGCTCAATCCCCTTCTTCAAAACTCCACGATAGCATGCGCACGCACGAGATGTATTGACTGCTGCAAGGCTGTAAAGAGCGAGATGAAGTCGGCAGCAGCGGGAAAAAAGGGATCCTCAGTATCGCAAGCCAATAGTCGCGCTGCCGCCACCACTGACGTCGAGTGCAGGTTTCACGACAAAGTAGATGCTCTTCTTCTGGGCTGGATTGAAGGATACCAGGAGCGCGCCACATTGCGAAGCGATCCGACGCGTCTGCAACGAGGCCAGCACGTCGACAAGCTCTTTGAACACGAGGGCGACACAGCCTGCCTCTTTTCCATCAAGGATCTTCTTGCATCCACCGCGTACAAGCGCTGGAAGCCGGCCACCATTTCGCAGTCCCGCATGAGCAAGTGGCACATTGAGACGCAATTCCGGCGCCACGACACAGAATCCCGCGCACAGCGCTTCAAGCGCGTCCTCAAACGCATCCAGACCCAGCATGGCATCAGTGAATCGGACCTTGGTGCCGACGTTGCCGACACAATCGCTGCTGCAAATGCAAGCAATAAAGCCCCCTGATTGCTCTTCTCGCCAAAGCGTGTGCAGCGAAACAAAGGTATTCTTGCCTTAAAACCAAAAATTATTGACAATGTGCTTGTTTAATTGGAATTTCCTTATGCCTTGGCAGAAGCCTCGAGCGAGAGGAGCAGCATAGGACGCACGTACACATCAATAGCTTCCACAAAGTAGACGCAAGCGAGCCACACCACGCCCATAATTCCCACGAGACCGACGTACGCCAGAGGCGCCCAGAGGAAGCGCGTGTAGTCCATGAAAAAGTAGTAAAAAATGCCTGTTGCGTAGTGCCAAACGAGAGCAAATACAACATACATGTTGGCGTAGACAACCATGAAAATCCAGTGTTCTCGCTTCATTGGCAACCCGCTCAATGTTGCTTCCACGAGCATCATTGCCAAATTCCCGTAATGCATCGTCAGGGCGCGCCAGTTGAGCAACCGTGAGAGTCGATATGGGTCCTTGCGCCGCGCCATGGGAATTAATACAAAGTGCACCACCAACGTGACCATGAGTGCCGCGCTAAAGCAGACCTCAAAGAGCACAGGGAGCCATCGGCTGCGACCTGACATAAAGGCGGGTGCGACGCCAAGACTATGTGTCGCCGCAAGAAGGAAATATGCGGTCAAAAGCGTCCAGCTCCAGACTGTAAAAGTCGTGAAGCGCTTGAAGCGGCGGATATGCACAATGTTTCCGTAGTTGCTTCTGACAAGCGGGTAGTTGTTTGTCGCGTAAATGTGCACCGTCAAAATGCTCGCCGCCACGGCAAAGAGTAAGCGTGACACGGTCAGTGCGAGCGACGATTGGTCCGTCACATCCCGCTCAGGAACATCGACGCCAAGCAGCGCGAGCGCCTCGTCGATGGACTGAGGTGTTTCTGCGGCCTCGAGGCGCTCCTCGGCGTACCACGTCAGCACACTCACGTCCATGGCGCTCACTGTGAGAACCACGAGCAAAAACCTCGGCAGGCTCAACTTGGGCGGCGGACCGTGCCCGGCTCCGGGGACGGGCTGGCCCTCCGTGTTGGTCTCGCCGCCGCCGCCGCCGCCGCTCTCGTCGCCATTCTTGCCCCGCTGTCGCACTACGCTCGCCGCCATGGTGGAGCGGGCGGTAGGACGGGCGAATCTTGTTTGCTCTCGATAGGATGTTTTCTTTGTCTCACAAGGTCGTGCTGCATCGACCAAATGACCCAATATGGCATGGGCATGACACGACATATGGCATGACACGACATGACATTGACATAACATAACATGACATGACATGACATGACATGACATCGCACGCAAGTCTGTACCATCGACAGAAAAGGAATTATTGACCAGAAAGAGCTTGTGAAAGCAAACTGCGTCGAGCAGGGCTTCTCGGGCCACATTACCATGATCCGAAAGGCATTAGGCACTCATTCCTTATTTGTTCGTCACAAGTCGAGACCCGTTCTTTCTCCTTTTCTCTCCAAACTTCTCCAGTCAGAGTAACAACCCCCCAAATCGATCGTGCTCCTCCTTCGGCGACACCGCCAGAAAGAAAGCCTCTCTCCGCCTTGGACGTCGATCTCGCCCATCATCGTCGTCGTAGGTGACTCGCGCTCGCGCCCACTAGCACCCTTACTTAACCTTCGCTATACCCCACTTGCGGGGCGCTATACCCCACTTGCCTGGTCTCGCCCAAGTGGCGAGTCGCGGCGCAGGAGTGAGTGGCTACTCTGTCGAGACGAGGCCGCGCGGCGAACCCGAATGGATGCTCGCGAGGGCGGGGGCACGCGCGCGGACGGCGACAGCGCGGGGACTTGCGCGCGCAGACATGGAGGGCAGCGCGAAAAGGTCTGCGGCGCAGGCGCTCTCGGGCGGTCCTGAAGCCGCTGGCGGCGGCGGCGGCGGCAGCGGCAGCGCCAGTGATGATGGCGAGGGCGACAGCAAGCGCGCCTGCACGGACCTGCGCAGCCGCGTCGCCAACACGCGGAGCGAGCCGGGGAACATCAAGAAGATCGATCAGGCGTGGAAAGAAGTCTTTGGACACCTCAAGCTAGAGGATGTCTCCCTGGTCAGCGAGATCGGCAAGACGCGGCCGCGGAACCACGTGAACCCGCTCGCGTCGCAATTCCTTAGCCCTGTCGAGCCGCCAAAGTGGGCCGAAATCTTCGAGGACACGTCCAAGCCACTCTTTATTGACGTTGGCTGTGCGCAGGGCCGCTTCGGTCTCCTCATGGCCACGAACGAAAAGTGGAAGGACTGGAACCACCTCGGCATTGAGATCCGCGCACCGCATGTCACGCGCGCCAATGCTTGGGCAGAGCGCAAGGGCCTGAAAAATGTGCACTACGTTAGCTGCAGCGCCAATTCTTCTCTCGGGCCCATCATCTCCTCATATCCGGGCACGGTTGAGTGGGTTGCTGTCCAGTTTCCGGACCCACACTTCAAACGCAAGCACCACAAACGCCGCGTTGTCCAGCCCGCGTTCCTCGAGGACCTCGCGCGTCATTCGCAAAAGGGCTGCAAGCTTTTCATGCAGTCTGATATTGAGGAGGTCGTGGCGCAGATGCGCGATCGCACCGACGGTTGCTCCTTTTTCGATCGTGTTGGTACATACACGCCCCGCGACGAGGCGCTTGACCCGGAAATTTGCCGCAATGGCGCGGACGATTCGCTATGGACAAAGTCGGGCCAGCGTGCAGAGGGCAAGGCGATTGATTTTGGCGATTGGCTCGAGGGTCCTAATCCGGTTGGCGTGCCAACCGAGCGTGAGGTGCAAAATCAAGCGCTCGACCTACCCGTCTACCGTTGCCTATTTGAACGCAATGATCGCGATGTACCCCCGCCTAGTCTCAACACCACTGTTTCGGGCCCCAAGCCTCACCCTGAGGCTTGAGCGTGGGCACGGTATAGATCAAACGACCTGGACACTAGCACAAAACCGCAACCTTTTACGTAAAACACTATTTTCCGAGAGCTTCACTCAATGCTTCTTTATAAGCGCAACATTTATCGTCGTGATCTGCTTTGTCACCGCTGTTTGTTTTTTTTGCACGTAACGCGTCTATCGCAGATTCGAAACTGTAAAAAGTCGAATCGCAGATGCAAAGGTAGAACGGTTTATTTATTCTTTGACTTATTTTTTTTGGGGGGGGGGGGTCTAGATGCTCTATAAATGATCTCGGGCAACAGTCATGACGTAGATCGGATTCGCCAAGTTTGCGCGCACGTCTCTCTTTCTCTCTCTTCGCTTCAGCAAACCTCTCCCCTTTGCGATCGCACGTTGATGTCTTGAGAAATGATCTCGCGCCACAGTCACGACGTAGATCGGATTCGCCAAGTTTGCGCGCACGTCTCTCTTTCTCTCTCTTCGCTTCGCAGCAAACCTCTCCCTTTGCGATCGCACATTGACGCCCTCCCTCAAGACGAATCGAAAGTCACCATTGTCATTTTCTGTTAATTTTTTTCGCGCGATCCACAAAGGGAAGCAACCTCGATCGCGTCTCGATCGCACTGCGTGCGAGCGTCTGTGCTGCGACAGCACAGACGCAACCAGCGTCGGCGGCTCACGGCCTCGCTCGCCGTCGCGCCTGGGTCCGAGCATCCAGCCAGCTGCCATCCGTCGCCGGCCGACGACCACGACGCCATGCCGGCGGCCGGGACCGAGCGAGGCCGCAGCGGATTCCCGAGGCTCCTCGGGGACACTTGCGGCGCGTGCAGGCCTACTATCCTACTACGTATACGTAGTCTAATATTAATACGCTACCGGTGTGTAAGACGCTTGGCGCGAGCAAGTATTCCAGCATCATCATCATGGCGGGGTCCAGGATCCGGAGACTCTCTCCCGAGCTAGCGCAGCAGAAACGAAACGCCGGAGAGACTCCCGCCCGAGGACGCGGCGCCCGTCTCGCAGGCCCCGTCTGCGCGCGCTCCTGCGCGCGCTCCTGCGCGCGCTCGCGCAGGGCTCGCGAGACCTCGCTCGGGCGGCCGGCGCCATGGCGGCGGCGGGAAACCCGGGCCCGGAGCCCTCGGGACGCAGCGGCACGCCCGACGCGGAGGCGGAGGCGGAGGCGGGCGTCCGCGAGGTGCTCGAGGCCGTGCTCGCGGGCCAGGACGAGGACGGGGCGCGGGAGAAGCTGCTGCGCATGGACCGCGCGAGCGACCTCGCGGACCGACGCAGAGCGCGAAGGCTCGTGGAGAAGCTGCTGCGCGACAACCGTGTGCAGGAGACCGCCGTCCTGGGCCCGCCAGGGTCCTGGAGACGACGTCTGCGCGAGCGCATCGTGCTCGACAATCTGGCCTTTATCGAGGACTTCAACGCACGACAAACCTCCGCAAGACTCGACCCCAACTCGGCGCTAGTCTTGCTCGATCATGACGAGTTCGCGCAAACGATGAGTCAAGGACTGCTCGAAGTTGATGCAGCCATGCCAGAGGCCAACAACACCGACATCGTCGAAGATATAATGCCCTCGGAGCGTACCTGGGACTGGAGAGAACACGGTGCTGTGGGCCATGTGCGGCACCAAGGGAACTGCGGAAGCTGCTGGGCTTATGCCACTGCGGCAGTGGTCGGAGGACGCATGGCCATCGATGAGCAAAGACTCTATCAGCTGAGCGCCAGACAGATTGTCGAGTGTTTTCGTCCAGAAGTGTACGGATGCCGCGGCGGGAGCTTTATTAATGCACTGCGCTCCTACACACAGCATCACGCGCTTGACACAGATAAGACCTGGGCTTCGGCGCATGTGCCGGGTGCTGCATCGTGTCCAACTGGTCTCAATACAATCAGTAAAGACCGTGACGGCGTGGTTTTAACCAAGGGCGTGATCGATCGTAAAGAGAGTCGTTCTTCTGTCTCTCGGATGGCAACGCTCGTTCGCCAGCAACCCGTTGCCTCCTCCATGATTGCCTCGAGCCGCTGCCTTCAATTTTACGCACAAGGAATTCTTGATGATGTGGCATGCGCTGCTTCGTCATCGTCCGACATTAAGCACGGTCAACACGCGGTGGCAATTGTTGGATTCGAGAATCTTGATGACCCCGAACGCAGTGCCTGGATCGTAATGAATTCCTGGGGCCGTCAGTGGGGGGAGGGCGGATTTGCGCGCATCAAAATTCACCACACAGGTCCATCAGCCTTTGCAATCAATACACTCGTTGCAGCGCCCCGCCAAGCAACTTTTGCACCAGCCTGTCGAGCTGGCTCTGTTATAGTGGCGAAATGTACAAGCCAAGGCACCCTAAGCAACACAAGTAAACTCACCCCCTATGACGATGGGAGTGAACACGGGTGTGATCAACACGGCGAGCTCATCCGCAACGTCATCGTCGGCACCGGTTTTGCACTTTGGATCCTGACGTTGGTGTGCATTGTTCAACTCGTTTGCTTCAGAAATGTTCGCCGGAAGCGACGTGCAAGGCCGCCACGAAGACCATCTCTTACGAGAGCAAGTCATGAGTCACTGAATCGGCTTCTCGAAGGTTACGAGGAAGAAATTGACGACGAGAATGACGGTATCGGGGAAGACGATGCTGAAAACGGCGGATTGTCTCGTGCACGTCCATATGACTCATCCATCATCTGAAAAAGCAAACCACATGAAAATAACATCAATCTTTCTTTTCCTTTCTCTTGACTTCGGAACAGCGAGAGGCTAAATGATTTCGATCTTAAGCCGGTAATTCCAGTCCTTGCTGTGAACCTTGTATTGGTCGTGCGTTCGCGGCTGCCAAGAAACATCTCCACCCAAACCCATATGTGCAGTGTCAATGTGAATGTAAACAGGTGAGCTTCTGTCGACATCCGGCAGCTCACCTTGATGTTTTGCCGTGGCCAAATTGTCAACAGTGTAACGCGAAGCATTGAGTTGCGCTCCACTCATCCCTGTCGGACGGGCGCTTGGTCCCGGCATCTCGATGCCCTTTGGACTCACACCAGGAAAGACTTCGCGCCGCACAGGCGTCGGCGAAGCGTGCGAAATACGAAATCCGCGTCCCGAGCCTCGGCTGCGGAATGCAGCCCACTGTACATCGGCTCTTCCTCCGCACTCACTCGGTTTGATATACGGCACGTGCATTGCATCAACCTCACTCTCGTACACGCCCAGTGGGGCACTCGCTTTCCGGTCCGGGTACGTTTCGTGTGGCCCGCGACCCAGATACTCGACTTGGTCGAATTCCCCTGGGGCTACAAAGACCATGCCAACGCGTGGCAAGGTCACGCATCCATTCACGACCGATGAGTCGGCCTCAACATCGCACGTGACATAGATTCCATCATTTGCAAAAGTGTACATGGTCTTTGTACGGAAACGTGGCCTCTTGCCGTGAAAATGAGAGACACACACCTTGACTTGTACGCTTTGCGACAACGTTTCAATCTGCAAGTCGTCCGTCACTTCATGTAGAGCGTCCAGACCTAGCTTCCTCCACAGACCATTGTATGAGGTTCCAGACTTGGGTGCTAGCTTGCGTAAAAAATCATATGGTAGCATGCTGTCGAGGCCGCCGAGATCGTTGTCAGTTGGCGCGCGGAAAAAAGCATGTCCAAACCCTCCAGACTCCAGCACCATCACGCCACTGGGATGCATCACACTGAGAATTCTGCCATTGTTGGCGTCAAACTCCACCGTGTAGGTGGCGAGACGAACCTCGAACCGCCCTTCGTGCGCTAATACATCGGGCTCGTTTCCCCCACCAGATGCCGCAGATGGAGATGGAGGCGGCGCCAGAGCGCTAAACTTGACACGGCCCAAATCATGGCAAAGACGCCCAGCCGGGCCCAATACGCATTCCTCAAAAGCCACTTCATGTCCTTGAGGGGCATACGCCATGTCGCGCGTAAGGACAATATATACGCGCAAACGTAGCCCTTCGAGACCTTCGGCGAGTTCCGCAAGCAAAGTGCTTGATGGAAGACCACTCACGTTGCCGCTCTTTTCGAGGTAACAACGTCCCGATGCCAGCGGGTTGGCAGATGCGACGCCGAGCACTGACCAGTGCACCGCAAGAGCGTTTAAAGGAGGCGCATGCGCCTCGAAGACAATTTCTGCGTCAACATCAAAGTCTTTGCGCACGCCAAAGGTGATTACTGCAGGCTGCTGCAAGTATTTGGCCTCATACATGCTGGGGTGCGGTGTGCGATCGGGAAAGCAAAGGCCATTAATGCAAAAGGTCTTGTCCTCCACGCCGCTCTTAGGCCCAAAATCACCGCCATAGGCCCACTTGCCTTCCAAAAAGGATGGCTTGGACAAACCCTGGTCGACCCAATCCCAGATGAAACCCCCTTGCATACGCGGGTGTAAGGGGGAGCGAAAGAGTTTCCAGTAGTGATGCAAATTACCATTTGAGTTTCCCATAGCGTGCGCGTACTCGCACAGAATGATTGGGCGTCGCGAGGTCGCGCGCTCAACCTCAATCAATCGCTTCGGGCTATCATACATCGGGCAGATAATGTCGGTCGCCTTGGGATCGCGGCCGTCGCCCAGAAGCAAGGGAGAGTCGCCACTTGCAATGCCGCCTTCATATTGAACGAACCGCGTCGGGTCAACTTGACGGATCCACTTGGCGCACAAGAGGGCGTTTGGTCCGCAACCAGATTCATTGCCAAGAGACCAGCCAATGATGCAGGGATGGTTGCGAGATCGCTTCACCATGGCCTGGCAGCGAAGTAAAAACGCCATTCTCCACCTTGAGTCGCACTGCAAGAGAGAAATGGCCGCAGCCACGGTAAATCCATGCGTTTCCACGTTGGCCTCGTCCACAACGAGCATGCCGTATTCGTCACAGAGCTCATACCAGCGGTGTGCGTTCGGATAGTGACTGTTCCGCACCGCGTTGAAATTAAACTGTTTCATCAGCTCAAGGTCTCTGCGCATCAGCGTCTCAGGAACGGATTTGCCATGCTCCGGACTCCATTCATGCCGATTCACGCCGCAAACGAGCACGGGCTCGCCATTCACACGCAATTGGTTCTTGTGAATATCCACGCGGCGAAGACCCACACGCGTTGACTCGATTTGAATGGCGTCAGCGCTTGTGTTGCCGCCATCGAGGGCCTCGAGCACCAAAGTGTAGAGATATGGATCCCGCGGACTCCACAGGCGTGGCTCTGCCACCGCGAGTGTAAGACTTGCGATCGGAACCTCCGACTCCAGACGATGGCGACTGAACTCAGCGAGAGCGTAGCCTGTGGCATCTTGCGTGGCCACCTTTGATCCATTTGCGTCATAGAGAGCCGCACGGAGAACCATGCGATGCGCATCAGTGGCGAGGCCTGAGAAACGTGCCTGGACGTGGACCGAGGCGGCCTCGGGATCTGTTTCAACTACATAGTCTACGAAGCCGCCCGTTTGAGGCCTACAAGACAGCTCAATGTCACGAAAGCACCCGGAGAGCCACCATTGGTCCTGATCTTCGAGATAGCTTCCATCTGTCCAGCGATAGATGACCAGGACGAGAGAGTTTGTCGCACCAAGTTGCGCATGGGAAATCTTCACCTCTGTCTCAGTCATGCTGTCTTGTCCGTAGCCTACCCGCACGCCATTCACATAAATGTCGACGCCAGCGCCGGCTCCATGCAGAATCAAAAACACATCGCGTTCGCCCAGGAGGACTGCCTCTTGCCATGTGTCGGGGAGGTCAAAGCTCAAACGGTAGACTCCAGTCGGGTTTTCGTCCGAGGGCACGCGCGTGCTAAGATTGTGAGGGCGCTTCCATGGATACTTGATGTTGGTGTAGATGGGCACGTCTTCGTCGCCTTCAATTTGCCAATTGCTCGGAATAAGCGTTTGACCCCACGAGGCCTGCTCCTCCTCCTCCTCCTCCTTACCCTGGACATCTACCGTGCCCACTTCGAGGTCAACGCCAATATCACGAGGACGCACGCTGGCCGGATTCGGGAACAGACGAAACTCGCACATCACTGGGTCCTCGACTGTTGCAAGGAAGCGGACCCATGCGGTCTCTTGTCGTCCCTCCTTGACTGCAGCAA
The DNA here is from genome assembly GCA_000818945.1 of Schizochytrium sp. CCTCC M209059. Lineage (NCBI taxonomy): Eukaryota > Bigyra > Thraustochytrida > Thraustochytriidae > Schizochytrium > Schizochytrium sp. CCTCC M209059. The sequence continues at coordinate 22,898 of KN805410.1, forward strand.
GGGCCTCTTCAGTTGAGGAGACAAGCCGTAATGGCGTGTGGTGCACGAGAGCATTCTCGTAGACAATTTGAGGGTTTTGCCAGTGCTCCAGTTTGCCACTGCTTTCAACGAAGCCTCGTAGACTGTTGAGGAAGCGCAGGTACGCTGTTTTCACCATTTGGTCCTCGCTCAAGGACGCGGCAATGAAGGGAAAAGGAGTTCGTGTCACTTGTGTCGCTCGCCCGTTTTCCAATAGCGCAGGTGCGGCGAAGACTTGCAAAATGCAATCTACACGTCTCGCCTGCACAGGCCTATGCGACAGGGCAAGAAGACCAAGCGCGCTGGGTCTGCTGCACCTTGGCCCACGTCTCGCTTTGTTGCGTCAATCACTTTACGGCCGTCCCACCTCGACCTCGCTCGCTGGACCACTCAGCTCGTGTCGCTCTCGTCGCGTCGCGAGTTTGCTCTTTGCTTGCCCGCTGCCGGCTGCCCTTTACTTCCTTGCCTGCCGACTGCTCTCGGCCTGCAGATTGCTCTCTGCTCGCGGAGATTGCCGCGCGTCCCGGCGATGTGACGGGTGGCACGATGCTCGATGTCGCCCCGCACTCTTGGAAGGCGCCCATCGAGCCATGCTCTTATCAACTCGCTATATGCGGCACACACCATCTCCGCCTCTGCCACGAGCACTATCATCAACATGGTGGTCATCGCGGAGGTGGATGACGAAAGAAAGACAGCAGCCATGGCACTGCAGTCTCGGTATAGGCTGGCAGACCAGCCTCACATCGCTTGGTAAGTGGCGCGATGAAAGATGCGCTTGAGCTGGGTGTTGCCTGTGAGTCAGTGTGTATGCGTAGGCAATAATACTGTTGCTGCTTGCTGGGTGCGAGCCTCGCGCGCAACATTCCAAGAAGATGAAGAAGTTGGGATGGGATGGGATGGGATGGGATGGGATGGGATGGGATGGGATGGGATGGGCTTGAACGGGATGGGATAGAGTGGCAAGGAAAAGACAACAATGCGTTGCAGCAAAACATTCTTTGAGTTGCAGGCCTACGTAGTAGCTATACTTCACTCCGGCTTCGGCACTTGATGCGTTCAATAGAGAAATAGGGACAGAGGCGGGAGGGGGGGAAGGGGAAGAAGGAGCCTTTATCCATTATTGCTGCAACAAGGCATGAAGTTGGTGAGTAAATTTTGTGGCAGGAAGAATCACCTACCTCTAGGAGCAGAGTTCTGCGAGGAGAATGCGATTTGAAGCTTCGTCGTAGACGAGCCACTGCGGGTAGCGCTGGCAAAAGTTGGTGATCCCCATGAGGGTGATGACATTGTAGTCTTTGCTGTGATCGGTCGATATTTCTGCCAGACGAGAGACCGAAACAGCGCCGCGGTGCCGGAGAAGCCAGGTGCGCACGACGCAAAGTGCATGCAGGTTGTCATCGTTGTCCAGCACAGAAACTGTAAGAGGAGTCTTACGGTGCGGAGTCGAGACACCCGTGCCCGTTCCTGACCTCGAAGAAGCAAGACCAGAGCGCTTCACCGTGAGCTCATAGGTCTTCGGATTCCAGCCCAATAAGTGCGGGTGATCGTTGCAAAAAGCGCCAAGCGTACGCGTCTTGATGACTTTTGCTGCCTCGGGGTTCTCCTTGTAAAAGTTTCCCAACACGGACGCCTTGTAGGGCCCATGCGACTTTTCAAGCAGCCAATTGGCCAAGAGATTGGCAATACCGAGGCTTTCTTTCTTCCATACTCCCAACGACGAGGGAGCGTGCGCCACATACATACCTCCATCTACACTAGCATTGCCAGCCCCCGCGCTTGATTTGGCAGGGGTATTCTCGGGCGGCGCCCCGGCGCCGGTTCGGGCGCTCCAAATAATATGCGACTTGGCATCCCAGCCCAAGAGGTCTGGGACAGCATTGATGAAAACCTGCAGGGTCTTGGCTTTGACATGGCGATTGATCTGAGGAAAGGTCTTGTAAAAAGCACCGAGATTGGCCGCATTTGTGTGACCGCCGTATTCAGTTTCGAGCCAAAACGCCATGGCCGTCGCGGCTGACCAGTCCGAGGTGGTCAGGCCATCCGATGTTCCGTCGGGTTGCAATCCGGGCGTGAGTGCGGCACTTGCATTAGGGAACAAAGGCTTGCCGCCGCTGCGCTGCAATTGCTGCTGCGCGAGGGGCGTCGCGGTATCGCGCGAAGGTGAAATAGGGAGAACGTGCCCGCTCGCCGGGGACGAGGGCTTATTCGCTCCAGAGACGGCCGAGAGAATCCTCGACTTGCTGTTCCAGCGCAACACGTCGCTGTGCTCGAGCGTGAAATTATGCAAGGTTTGACTCCGGATAAGCTTGGCGAGCACTGGATGCTTTCGGTAAAAAGCGCCGAGATTAGCCACGTTTGTCGAACCATTGTGGTGCTCCTGTAGCCACTCAGCAACGACCATGGCCGAGAGAGTTGGGTTTGCCGTATAAAAGGCCTCCTCGAGCTCGGGCGTTGGATTCTCGCTCGCGATCCAACTCGCAAGGCTCTTTCCTTGGCCGCCGCCGCCGCCGCCGCCGCCGCCACCGCCACCACCACTGCCAGTGCCATTGGAACTTTCACTCCCAAGCACGCCATTCTTGCCACCACTGCCGGAGCTTCCAGTTTGGGTCCCGGTTCCTGGTCCGGCACCGGGTCCTTTGTCCGGGCGAACGAGGGTGACAACGCGCGTCTTGGGATTCCAGGTCATGAGGTCTGAATTCTGACGAATAAAGGAGGCCAACGACTGCCCGCGTACTACGTTAGCGAGGTCGGGTTTGGCCTTGTAAAACATGCTCAGCGCATGCGAATTGGCTTGCGAGCCGTGCTTGTCCCGAATCCAGCGCACAATGGCTTCAGCCGCAGCGCGGCTCTGCTCGGGAAGCACGGGCGTTGGCTGTTCTCCTGCCACGGCAATAACGTGCGAAGACGGAGACCATGAAAGAACGTCGCTGTTCGACTCTACAAAGTGGCCCAGCGTCATGGTCTTGATAATCTTGGCCATCTCGGGGTTCGCCTTGTAAAAGCGACCCAAGTGCGCCGCCTTGGTGGATCCACCGAATTCCTTGTGGAGCCAGACAGCCAATTCCTCAGCACACTCGCGCATTGTCAATCCAGAAATAACCTCTCCGTCAACCTTGATCTTGCCGTCATCCGAAGAGCCAAAGTCATTTGTGTTTGTGCCATCGACAGCGCCGCCAGTGCTATTGTCGCCGTTGGCATTTCCCTGCGATTGGAAAATGCTCGCGCGAATTGGCGAAAGGGCCGTCCAGGGGTTCACAGGGGTCTTTGGCGCCACTTCGGACGTACCCAACTGGGTACTACTTGTGGACTCGAGCGTCTTCGTCGATGCTCCTGTTCCCGCAGAAGGCATGTTCAACGAAGGAGGCGAAGGCATTGAAGACGGACGGATAGCCTTGGCTAGTCCGCTTCCAGACTTGGCCTCCACGGAGGAAACTGTCGGATTGAGCATGCCGCTCAAAAGCCCGCCTGGACTCTCGAGGTTTCGCATGGCCGACACTAGCAGGGCGTCTCCTTCCTCGTCGAGAGGGTGCACATTTCCATCATCCTCGTGTTGTCTGCTTGTTTCAAGGCTCGCTAGTCCCGCCGATGTGTTCCACATGAGAGACCTTGCGGTAGGCGAGACACCCGACGCAACGTCGCTTCCAGCGACTGAAGATGAGGAGGACAGCGATGACGACGTTGAAGACGTCGTCGAGGACGTCGAGGACGTTGAAGGGTGATGCCAGACATTATTCAAAACGCGGCCAGAACCCGGGACAGTAAAGGATTGCGGCAGGGATGGCGGAGGTAATTGCTGCTGAGGCTGCAGAGACGAAGCCTCAAAGCCATTGCTGTTCTTTCCATTGAGGACACTAGGCACCTTTGGGTGCGCCTGCTTATTCTCAAGCATGTCGTCGAAGCGCTTCACGTCATTCTCCATATCATCGCCCGAGACCAAGAGCGGCGGCGGGGGAAGACTGCCGGTGCGGGCCTCTGCCACAATCCTTTGAACATCTTCCTGTGAAACAGTCGAAGGGTCGAGTTTATGCAACGTCAAGGCCAGGTTTCGAAGCTGGCTGGCTTGAATGCCCATCGCCTGCGCAAAGGACTCCGTCGTGCAAACCTCAGCGGATCCATCGTCTGCAAGGGTGTGAAGCGGAACGTACTGGATGTCCTTGACAAAGTAGAGCTCGGGGCTTTGCGCAACTACATAGACGTCACTGCTTCCAACACGCAACTCTGTTGCACATTCGTAGCAAAGCACCGCGAGCGCCTCTGTTGATCCAGACTTGGCCTGCCAAAGATCGATATTGGCGTCCGAAAGGAGAGATTGCAATTTATCTTCGGCGGCCTTGATCGCCGCGAACTCTTCCACGCCCGGAGCAAAGCCCGTCACCGTTGAGAATATCCGCGACTGTACGTGATCTCCATCAAGAATGCCATGCACGCGGAAACCAGCTTGGCGCCATGCGGATACCCTTTTCTCCACCTCTGCGCCCACCGCTTCGGCAGAGGCCGCTCCAGAGTGCGAGGCGTGCGCACACAGCGCTCTTATATCCACAAAGAGCTCGCCCTTCTTGAGCGTCTCTCTGGCGTGCGCTGCCTGGAGCCGGGCCCTTGCCACTTGGTCGAACTTGTCCATCCTCCCTCTGCTGGCGACGGCAGCTTGCTGCAACGTCCGAATTTAGGAAAACTGAAATCGAAAGGGACGTTTCCGCAACGATTCTTTGTTGCCAATGGCAAGAGGACCGACGGCAGAAGGACCGAGAGCGTGGCGTCCTCGCGCGCGCCTTCTTCTTCTCCTCGGACCGTCGCCCTCACGGCCTTGGCCTCCTCACAGTTGTGACCAAAGATCCCCTAAGTTGGAGCGAGTGCGAGCGAGACTAGGTCTATCTATCTGGCCGAGCTCCACCGCCCCTCGCGCCTCGCGTCCTCCGTCTCCGCGCCTGCCCCAGGCTCGGCGGAGTACGGCGGCGCGGCGCGGCGCGGCGCGGCTGCGCTGCGCCGGCTGTGCGGCGCGACGCGGAGTGGCGCGGCGCGA
>KN805410.1:28259-144599 GCA_000818945.1 Schizochytrium sp. CCTCC M209059
AGCCTGAGATAGGCGCCTTGCAACTTGACAGACAGAAGGCGAGCTTCTGTGCCACAGTGCTTTCTTTTATTTTATTTTATTTTATTTATTTTATTTTATTTTAAGTTTTGTTTTTAACGGGAGAAAGAAGCGCGGATATCCTCGACTTTGAAGGGGAGGGTGTCCCGCTGATGAGGGGGGAAGTGCGGCGCTGCGGGGACGCGATCCTGGAACCCTAGTCGCGGGAGCCGAAGCCCTTGCCGCGGCGTGCGCAACGCAAAGCGCACACCGTTTTGCTTTGGCCAAAGCCTTGTGCAGCGCACTGCAAGTGACGGGCCTTCTTCCCTTCTTTGTCATGGCCGGCGGCGATGGCGAGCGTGTTGATGATGATCGATGACGCGCGGGAGTGGGGGCCGGCGCGAGGGAGATCGCGACCCTTAGCCCCCACTCTTGACTTTATCAGGAGACGGCCAGGCCGGGCCCGGCTGGGCCCCGACGGTGCCACGACGGCGCCAAGTTTCTCAACGGATATACGAGCAGAAAGCAAGCAATTAGCAAGCGAACAGCAAGCAAAGAGTAAGCAAAAAGCAGGTTTCCTCCGACAGAAAATAACGAAAGAAACAGAACAACGTTCGCATGGCATGGCATGGCATGGCATATCATGGCATAGGTTCATGATCAGAGGAGACCGTTCGAGGTGGGGAAGACAGAGAGACAGGCAGACAGACACCAAGCCGCACGGCGTGCGCAGCAGCAAGGGCACTAGCGCCCGCGCTCTGCTTTCGCCGAAAGGGAAACGCAACATCTCTGCTGGCGACTGGACGGAAGGGCGGCGCGGCGCGGCCTAGGTGCGCGCGTACAACATGAAGGTCCTCGTCCCGGGTGATTCCGGTTTCGCGTCCGCCGCAGATGGACCCAGGGCCTCGCCCTCTGTTGATGCAGAGTCTGTCGCAAAACTTCGTGAAGAAGTCGCAAGGCTTCGCGCAAAGGCCAAAAGGTATTCCTCACCATCCACGGCGTCAAGCCTGCCTCACGCAAAAACTCCACGCGCCGAATCAAGCTCTCCGAAAGCCTGCACAAAAAAATCGGGCAAACGGGTCCAGAGCGCTCGTAAGGCGCCCAAGCGCGGCAGCTCGCCCCCACTAGACTATATGCAGGACCGCGCGCTCGAGGAAGCCGTCCGTGACCTGGCCGAGGAAGTACACTTTAGCCAACGCGACCGTGACGATGCGGAAAACCTCCGCAAATTAGCATGGGGACTCAAGTACCGTCTCGATCGCACGGAAAGCGAAAAGGCCAAACTTGAGGCTGCGATAAAGGCCAAGGCAGCTCAGCTGCGTAAAGCGGAGAGCCAAGCCCGCAAAGCGAGGAAAGCCGCCAAGAACGCTTCGCCGGTCTCGAGACGAAGACCACGACATGTCGAGGTCCTTGCCGAAGCTCGCGCGCTCGAGCTCGACTATTTTGGCGACACCGGACAGCGTCGTCCTGGCGGCTATACCGGCATCTCCAGACGTGATCGTATGGCAATACGCGCACGAGTGAGAACCGCCGAAGAAGAGCGTCTCGCCGCAGAGTATGAATTCCAGCGACGCGAAGAAGCAATTGCCAAGGAAGAGGAGCGCCAGCGGCGTAAAGCAGAAAAGAGGCGTCGTCATCGTCGTCGACAACAGGAAATGCGTGAGCAGCGCTTGCGCGAACTTCATTTCGAGTATCAACAAGAGTGGAGCCAGGCTCTTGGCCGCGCGCACCCCTCGGCAGTGCGCTCAAGACCACTTTCTGCCCTTCCCGCAACGGTGACAAGCTTAACGAGCCCGATTGCTCTGGGACTAAGCGGGGATTTTGTCGTTTGCGTTGTCGGGACACAACTGCACACCAAAATCGCAGCCCCCCAAGCTGAACTCTGTCTTCGCCTCACTCTGTTGCCCGAGGGTCAGGCTTATGTGTTTTCTGCGCCTTTCGAAGCCCATGCCCCGGCACGTTTCTCGCGCGTAGCGAGCCATCACGCCATGCAAGGACAAAACGCTCATTTGCGTCTCGAGCTTCACGACAGCCGCGCGCTGCTTGCAGCTGCAGAAACAGAAATTACGGATTGTGTTCAGATATCATCTCAGGGCGGGATGGCCGTCACGAAGCAGGTCATTCTCAGCAATAGTTTTGGCATCGTCCAGATTCAAGTTGCCTTCGAACCTGCTCTCAACTCCGTGCATGCGCCCGCACTACCAAGCGTAATGGGCGTTCAAGTTCAACACTCGCCTCTGGCGGCTCTCTCCCGCATTGACACAAGGCAAAACATATTCCATCGTCCAGGAACGCTCCGTGTACGTGTCGTTCGCGTCTCTCAAGTTCTACAGGAATTTCGGAACGTAGCGTGTGCGGTCAGCGTAGTCCTTCTTCCTTGGGGCCATCTCGTTCATACATCTGCAAAGCCTCTCAGCCGCCATGAGGCAGCGTGGGCCGCAGCCGAAGCTACTTTCGATCTTCACTATCCGGGCGCTGTCCCAGAAGGGATGCGTCCGTCTCTTCAGATTCAGGTTGGGGAAGCAGGCGGTTCTGTAAACGCCTCTGCTGTAATTGAGCTCTTGCCATACCTCGGACAGGCCATGGAAACGCATCGTCTCAACGCGCAATTCGTCAATCATGCAGGTATTTTCGCGGGAAATGTCGAGTTGCATATTGCCTTTGCAGATGGCCCAGCCCAGCTCTCTCCCACCATGGACCCGCCGACGCCGTTATTTGGAGCAACTTCGCCTCCTCCGTCATCACTCGCTTTGCGACCACCTGTATTCACCCAACATGCCCCGCCTGTCTTGACGCAACAAAGTTTTTCTGCGAATCCTTCTCCTCGTGGCTTGGAACAAGCGAAGTCCAAGAGCCCGAGCCCCATGGGTTTCGCCCGCGCGATGTTTTCAGGCAGCAAAGGCTCAACCTCTGCGAAAGTATCCGCGTCGACCATCACAACACCCCTGCCGCAAATGCCATCTACATCGCAAGCAATGCCTCGAGGACCCAGCGCCCCACCTGACGAGCGACAGGCCGAACAGTTTGCTCAAAAAGGCACGCTTTTTGTGGTTGTCTCCCATGCGAAAGGTCTCTTCAATACGCAGCATGTCATCAAACAGGACCCATATGTGCGTGCGGAACTTGCAGATGGAACAAATGGGCAAACCAAGGTCATTTCTCGCGGCGGTGTTGATCCGACCTGGGACACGCACGAAGGCACGATTGAGTTGCGATACAATGGCCTTGCAAAGGAAGCACTATGGCCATCGGTTGACCTCTTCGTGATGGACAAGGAAATGATGCGTGCGGATCAACATATTGGTCGAGCGCGTCTCTGGCTAACAGACCTTTCCCCCTCTGTCGTACGGCATGAGATTCCTCTGTCACACGAGGGTTCGGCAAAGTCGGGAGGAACAATCGTTCTTGAGACATGGTTCAGACCGGACGAGGCTCCGCATGTTTGGAGTGCCCAGCGTGGCGTTCTAACCGTGCAGGTTTCCTTGCCCGGCGTTCATCTGCGCGCCACATTGCTTCCATGGAACGACGCCGTCGAGTCTCAAGATGGCCCTGTCCGGGTCGGTTATCCTGGTGCACCACCTGCAGGGGAGAGTCCGTGGATCCAAATCGAGGTGGCTGGAAAAGGATTCTGTAGTCTTCCTCTCACCAAGAAGCTCTTTCAGCGCAAGCGGAGGCATTATGAAGTCACCCTCAAGACCAAAGATGGCCAAACTTCGGAGACGACCCGAGTGACACTTTCCTTTGAAGCAGCCACCACAGCTGCTCAGGAGGATGCGCATACGCTGCTGCGTCCTGTGGCGTCGCCCCGCTCAGCAGCGACCGAGGCTCCTACTACACTTAGTCCCCAAAACATATCCGTAGCCCAGCAATTGGTGCTGCAAGCCATCCCCGTTCGCGGTCGCGGTTTGCGCATTGTGCAGCACATCGGCAAGCAGGACCCCTTCGTCAAGCTCACGCATCTACGCACAAAGAAGAGCGTCAAGTGCGAATGCCACGCAAACGGAGGTTCTGACCCTTCCTGGGACATCGCGACCCATCAAGCAGACCTTCGTCTCGCTCTTGATGCTGTCGATTTTTCAGGCCCAGAGCAAGTCCTCATTGAGGTTTTCGATGCTGAGCTCATCATGCAGCATCGTATGATTGGTAGCGCAGTGATCGATTTGTGGCAGGATGTCCTGCGTCATCCAAGTCACGGAACTGAAGTGCCCTTGAGCTTTCGCCTGCTGTGTCCAAAAGGTAGCGATGCGGGTCTTTTGCAAATGCAAATGGCTCTGTACGATAGCACCGCATCCGAGGGACTTCAGCTGAGCCCGCGCTTGACAAAGCAACATATCATTTCCCGCGAAGTGGCTCCCACGGCCGCAGACGACAACACGCTTGGTGTGCCTGTCCGCTCGATCTGGATTCGTCTGGTCCAGGGTGAACTGGAGAGCCCTAAAACTCTTTTGGGAGGGTCCACCATGGTGTACGCCGTCTTTTCTTTCAAGTCATCCCGAAAACGATTCACCAAGCGCGCAAGCGCATCTACAGGGCATCCCTTGTGGCCTTCGGGCTCGGCGGATGTCTTTGTCGATGGGATCGACGCCGATGCAGGCGCGCTTGCAACTGAAACAGTGAACGTGACGCTCTATGCGAAGAGAATGCCGAGAGATAAGATTCTCGGAATCTGCGAGGTCCCTCTGTACGATATACCCTACGTGTACGAAGAAGAAATCGAGGACTTTTGCCAGGCTTCGAGACGTTGGATTGAAATCCGAGCTCCAAGAGATGGCGCAACATCGTCACCCCGAGCGCCAATCAGACTCCAAGTCAGCGTGCTCTTCCTGAAACCGCGTCCTGAGAGCGAGGCAGCTAAGCGCATTCAGGCTCTCCGCCGTAGACAAGTAGTGTGGCGAAAGGAAAGGGAATCGTCGCTGCAAAAAATTGCCGCAGCGAAGGAAATTCAACGGGTTCGTCGAGGCCTTATCGCGAGGCGCAAGGTCAATGAGTTGCGGCAAACAGAAGCAGAGCTGGAAATGCTCGATAGTTTTACGCGCCTGAATCTAGAGCGCGCGCAGGAGCGTATTGTTCGAGATACAGCGGCAGCTGTCAACATTCAGCGCTATGCTCGGGGTACGCTCGCGCGCAAACGTTATCGCATGGCCCGTACGACAAAGAGCGTCGTCTTGGTTCAATCTCTTGTTCGGGGGTTTCGACAGCGCAAAGCGTACCGCTTATTACGGAAACCCGTTCCTCGAGGTTCGCTTCGAGTGCGCGTGATTCGCGCCTTTGAATTGCGCAAGGCGCAATGGATTGGAAGACAAGACCCTTATGTCCGTCTTCTGCTGGAGCCGGGACACCACGAGAAGCAGACCAAGGTGCATAATAATGGAGGCCAAACTCCGAAATGGGACCAAATCCTCGACTTTGACTTTCCGCCTTCCGAAGACGCCTCTTGTCTCGACCTTGCCATCAAGGTGTCTGTCTTTGACAAGACCATGCTGGGCAAAGACAAGCTCATTGGAACTTGCTCCACGTGGAACGCCTTTAAAGACCTTGTCTTTGCCAACGAAACGGTGCGCGACAAACAGTACTTTATCGAGCTTGACGAAAAGGGCACAGTCGAGGTGCGTGTTTCTTGGATTCCCGAATCTCATTTTCTCAATGCGGTTGCGCGAATTCAGGCAATTCTGCGCGCCAAACTGGCCAAGGCACGCTACCAGGTCAAGCTCGCCGAGAGGGAGCAGGCAGTGGTGATTCAGCGGCAGGTCCGCGCGCATCTCGCCCGCAAAGAACTCCGTCGTCGACAGCGTCGTCTTCACCGCGACGCACGTCCGCATCCAGAAAGCCGCACGGATTCCTTGCAGGATGCAGGACGAGAATTCTTTGCGGCGCGGCGTATTCAGGCAGTGTATCGAGGAAAACAGTCGCGTCGATCGAGTTCGCTTGCGCTTGATCAGCGTCTGCGTTCGCGTCATCCAGGCAATTCATTCGATAGCAAGGTGAATAGCAGTTCCCGAGACTCTGTCCTTGTCGAGCTGCGCAGCGTCGACACAATTTCGCACTTTCAGCGTCGCAACCAACGACGGCCAACGCTTTCCGTCTTTGCCAAAACTTTTGCGATCCGCGCAACCCTTCGTCCCAAGGGAACCTCTGCGACTTCGTCCATCATTAACCCGCAACACGTTCTTGATCATGAGATCCTTCACCTCGAGATTCCCGTGATTCGGTCCCCGACAGACTGGCCGACGCTTGAGGTTGAGCTGTTGCGTCCATCTTTACTTGGCACTTCTTTCTCGACACTTGCAAAGGCGGAGCTTCCTCTTCTCGACGAGATGCACAACAGAGGCAAGGCCATCCCGGTCGCCCTGGATTTGGTGGACACGCGCGGTGCCGTCTACGGCGTTCTCCATGCCTCGATTGCTTTCCACTACCACGGCGCAACGGAGGTCCCTCGCTTGGGAATGCCGTCGGAAGAAGAGCATCAAACTTTGGGGGCTCTTTCGGACCAGGATTTGCAGGACGAGATCGAGCGCAAGATGGCTCACGACGCGTTGCGGGAAAAGCTCGCCTCGAGCTCGAGCTCTGACGATGAGACAGGCTTTGACGACTCTGACGACGACGATGATGACGACTCCGACGACGATGATGACGACGATGATGACGACGATGATGACGACGATGATGACGACGATGACTCTGATTCAGAGTCAGAGCCGGAGTCAGCGCTGAACTCGAGTGGATCGTCTCCGCGAGAGGCCCTGCACAAATAGGTATTCCTTGTCGACAATCAAATTCTTTTTTTTTTGTTTTACTGTCAGTGCTGCCTTTGCATTGTCGAAGCCTCTTCCGCCGATATTAATGATTGAGACGGAAAGGCTGACGGAATTATGGCTAGACTGGAGCGAGAAGAGTCCACCGAGACTACTGATTCTCGTGGTTTGTGCAAGGTTCGTTCGAGCTCACACCTCGCAAGTCGCTGCGCCTCTTGCTTTGCCTGCAGACGTCCAATGTGCTCCTGCTCGAGCTTTTCAAGCTTGCGAAGCTTACGGAGACGCCGTTTTCGCTCAATCTCTTCCTTGCGTAGTTTTTCTTGCAAGTCGTGCTGTACCTTAGCGTGCCGTTCAGCTTCGGCTTGCGCTTTGCTCAGACGAGCCGATTCTCTCATGGCTTTGATCTGCTCTCTTTTCGCAGCCACGGCTTCCTCTTCGGCTTGCTTTTGCTTGATCAGCGCTTGACGAATCTCTTGTTTCGACTCTTTGACAACCCTTGCACTCTCTTTGCGCTGCACGCGCACAAGCGTTGCCGAGCGTGCTTTGGAAACACGATGGATCTGATTTTGCAATGCGTTCCGTTCCTGAATCGCTTTGCGCATCGAGCCCTCTGCATTTCCGCGCACTGTTCCCTGCTCATATTGCTTTGCACGCTGCATCGCTCGACGTTGCGTGACAATCTTAACATCTTGCTTTGCTTTGCGAATTTTTTGTTCTACCTTAGCCTCTTCGAGCTGCAAGAGTTTAATCCGGTTTTCGAGCTTTCGGCAGTCCACGTCAAGCGTCTTGGTTTCCCGTCGAGCTCCAGACAGCCTTCGAATGGTTTCTGGTTCCCCTGTCAAAGGTCGCTGCCGCGAGCGTAAGCCACGCCCTGGCACCGTCTGCGGGCGGGACCCTTCGCTCGAGCGTTTACCGCGTCGCAAGGATCCTTTTCGAGTCCCAGGCGCACGCCTTGAGCGGTCTGCGCTCTCGTCGCCTCCCTCATCATTCTCCACTCTCTCGTCGTCCTCCGCCTTTTCGTCAACATCTTCTGCAAGCCTTTCCCGCGCGGAGAGGCTCGGCCACTCGAGGCCTTCGTGACCGAGGTGAAGCATATCTGCGCGTTTGCTAACTCTTGTTGACTTATCGGAATGACCGCGCGAGACGTCCGCGGTCACCTCAAGCGTGAGCTTGCGCTTGAGCTTGAGCTTGCGCTTGGCCTTGAGTGCTCCGGACTTGCGCTGGCCGGGCCCTCCATCACTTGTCAGCCGGCCTGCTTTGCCTCACCTTGCATCGCCTTACCTCGCTCTTCTTACCTCGCTTTTCTTATCTCATGCAATGCCTTATTACCACATAGAGACCGTTCCCGAGAGAACGGCCTCCACAACGGATAGCTGAGCTGGGAGCAGCGCGTCTCTTGCCGCAGCGCGTGCAGCACGAATGAGTCAGACCGACAGGACAGCGCCACGAGCGGACAGACGCGGCGCGGGCTGCGCGGTCGCTGTCGCCCGCAAAGTAGAGGCTACGAAAGATTGGCGAAAATGGAAAAGATCGCCATGGAGGAGGAGCGACCGCGTGGCAAGTTCGCGCGAGTCGCCTCGCTATGGGATCTCGACAAGACGGCCAAAATTGGCGATAACCACGCTCTACTCGCGAAAAGACTCGCCGGAAGACCTGGAGAAGACCGGGACGCGGCATTGTTGGACGCTGCGCGCAGAGGTGCATCAGGAGTGGCCAAGAAACTCGGGCAGAATGGGGCCAATCCAAATGCTCGAGGGCCCCGTGGCCGCACTGCGCTTCATCTTGCCGCGCTCTCGGGAAATCTTGACACTGTTCGTGCCGTACTCGAAGAGGGTGCTGACAAGAGCATTTTAGACGATGCCAAGGCTGACGCTGCTGCTCTCGCACGGGCGATTGGTAAACATCATATCGCGCATGTAATTGATGCTTGGTCTTCACCGTATGATGATCAGGTTTTCGGTTTCGGCGATGCGCAGGCTTTTGTAGAGCCGAGCGCTGCGCTCGCAACAAGAGATAACGTTCAACTTTTGGAAAGCGGAATTGCTCAGAAGCGGGCCGTCTTTGGAAGTCGTCATCCCGGTCTTGCTCCCACGCTGTCAAAGCTTAGTCAGGCATATGAATTAGCAGGCCGTCTGAAAGAGTCTGCGCAAGCCCAGCTAGAGGCTTGCGAGCTTGCGCCAACGCCAGAGCGCTATTTCAGACTCGCTCGGGCACGAATGGCTATCCGGGAACCCAAGAAAGCGATTATTGCATGCGAGCAAGGTCTTTTGCTTGTCACGGAAAATTGTGATGCTGTGGCAGAAAGTGCTATGCGCCGACGGCTGTTGCTCGCACGAGGTGCTGCACAAGGTGCCGTTGGGGACTTTTGCGCCCAGGCAGACACCTACCGTCAAGTAGTAAGTCTCGCAGAAAGTAAGACAAGCAACAATGAAGACTTTTCGTTCGTGCGACCTCTTGTGGGTCTCGGTGAAGCGCTCGGGCGGCAGCGGGCACATCGTGAGAGTGTTCAGATATTCACGAGAGCACTTCAAATTGCGGATCGGCATCTTCCCTCTGCACATCCTGATATTGGCGTCATCATGGAGCATCTCGCAAATGCGCTCACGGACGCGCACGAGTTTCATAAAGCGCAGGCTCTGTATCGGCGGGTCATGGAGATCCAGAGAGCCAACCGTCTTGACACGGGTGCGACGCACGACCGCATGGCCACTAGCATTGTGCGGCAGCATAAATTCGCCAAAGACCAGCATCGCAAACGTCGCGTCGAGGCATCATCACGACGAAGAAGCCTGGTCAAGGGCTAGCCAAATCGTTTCCTTGCAATTGATTGCTACGATATATACAAGCCACGAAGTGACTTGGTGTCCACTAAAGCTGCGTTATGCAAAGCCTGCGCGTCTGAAGACCTCACGCTATACCTACCCAACTTTGGTCTTCTTATACAGCGTGCACATGTCCCTCCCAAATGATTCTTTTTGGCCTGTCGCAAGAAAGAAAGAAAGAAAGAAAGAAAACGTATTGTCTCCGAGCGAGCCTCCAAGGCGCACTGAAGTGACCAGAGTTCAAAAGCTGCGAGATTGGCCGCGCATAATGCAAACAAACCTTGGAACCTTCCCCCTGCGTCTTGCGCGTCCGCGGGCTGCAGCTGGCCCTCCGCTGCGCGCGCGCAGGAGACGTGGCTCTGCAAAAGAGAGCAGCAGCGCGCTCGCACGAGCTTCCCACCTTGCCTCGCGCTGGCCGCAGACCGCAAGCGTCGAGAGTTGTGGCGGAGGATCTGCTCTTTCTCTTTTCTTGTGTGCCTGACCGATCTAACGACGAGGCTAACGACGACAAGGGCGACGAGGAGGTGAACCATGGCGACGACGGCGGCCAAGGTGCCCCAGGCGCTGCAACAGCGCGCGGCCATGGAGGTGGACGAGGGCGAGGACCAGGCCGCGCGGGATACCCTTGAGCGTGCGACGAGTCAGTGCAATTACTCGTACGCGAGGTTCGTCTTGCCACGCGTGCGCAAGTTTACAGCCCAGTACTCGCACGTGTACCAGAAGCGCATGACAGCCCTCAAGCCGATTGTCAAGCGCGAGTGCCAGAAATTATGGGGCAAGGAAATTGCCTTTGTTGACCGTGTTATCGACCTTCAGGCCTCGCGTCCAACGTGTGTCCTAGTGGGCACCTTGTACAAGCTCCAGCAGCTCAAGCCCTCTGTCCTCGACGAGTTCGCATCCGAATTTGACGGCAAGGACCAAAAGAAGGCTATTGACAACTTTTGCTCGGATGACGACGAGTTCGTCCTCGAAGACGAGTCTGGCCGCGTTAATCTAATTGGCTTAGACAACATGCTCGTTGACTCGCTCGTGAGCGGACTTGTCGTGGGCCTACAGGGTCGCCTCGATGAAGACGGTAGCTTTCTGGTGGCGCGCTACTGCTTTCCAGGCCACGCACCTCAGCCCGAGCGTCCTGTTCCTCGTGCCAAACGGCAGCGTTTTCTCATGCTTGTGAGCGGGCTGCGGCTCGGCGCAGGCTTTGATCCTTTGCCCTTCCAGACTTTGACCGAATACATTTGCGGGCAAATCGGGAGCAGTGCAGACCAAACTCTCGAGTCCGAAATCGTGCGCGTGGTGCTTGCGGGCGGTGCGGTGGACCTTCCGGCTGATGAGAAGCGAAGCGAATCTGATGCCAGCGACATGGCGGTTGGCGGAGCCAGCGTGAAGACGCAAAAATCGGGCAAGTCTCGCGAGACCAACAAGCTCGTGGAGCCCATTCGGCAGCTCGACTGCGCCCTTGCAGAGATAGCTTCGAGCATCAGCGTCGACGTCATTCCTGGTCCCACCGACCCTGTCCAGGTGACCATGCCACAGCAGCCACTTCACAAGTGCCTCTTTCCACACGCAGGACGTTTCAAGTCGTCCTTCAAGCTAGTCACGAACCCGTTCGAGTGTACCCCCGACGAAGACACGCTTATTCTGGGCCACGGCGGTCAGCCCGTGCAGGATATGCTAAAATACACGCGGAATCGGTCTGGGTTGGACCTCATGGAGGAGACCTTGCAGTGGCGCCACATTGCACCCACGGCTCCCGACACCTTGGCGTGCTACCCTTTGACCACTGTAGATCCTTTTGTGATGCAAGAGCGTCCGCACTTGTACTTTTGCGGCAACCAGCCAGCGTTTGAGGACCGCCTTGTGCACAGTTTGCATGGTGGATTTACGCGCGTTGTGTCAGTTCCCGAGTTCGCGACGACGGGCCAGGTTGTTCTTGTTGACTTGTCATCGGAGTACTTGGACTGCACAACCATCCAATTCGATGGCCTCGACAATGACAACGTTGACGAAGCATAATCAACTTACTATAAGCAAAATCTTTGCAAATGAGGTTAGAGGAAGTCTTTTCTTTTATTCTTCTCCGTTTGCTCAATTTTTCTCTTTCTTCTTCCTTCCGAAAGCATTGAAGGTTGGACAAAAGCGACGAACGCGATGCTGACCACAGCGCGAGACCTCCGCGGAAAATAAAAAGATTTAAGCGCGTCCAGAAGCATGTGGCACGGATAAGGTGCAAAGTCTCCTTGTCAGCGCAATGATAAGATAGTTGCGAAGCCTTCTCGCCGGCGCAACGTCAGTTCGGCAAAGTCTTACGTAGTCTATCGAGATTGGGAGCCAGACAGTGCAGTGCACTTCGGATGTGTTTCCTATACTCAATTCGGTTTTCCGTAACATCATGGTTTCTAACTAAAAAGCCTATGGTGTGGCTTCTGCTTCAATTTTCTCCTCCTCTGCTGGCGCAGTGTCATCCTGCTCAAGTGGTGCATGGTCACTATGAAAGGTGTCGCGAAGGTGTTTGGATTGCGCAGATGCGTGAGCGCGATCAGAAGGAGCAAAGCCTGCGTCGATGGTTGCTTTTTGCGTAACAAAGGCCTCCTCCTCGAACTCTTCCTCGCGCTTCGAGAGACGGAGCCAGGATGAAGACTTTGTGATGCCGATAAAGTACATGAACGTGCTGGCACAGAGCAGAGCAATGACGAGAAAGGCAGACTTGGGGAATCCACGAAAGCGCGAGCCGGCAAGGTCGCGCGCCGTGTAGACAGCAGGTCGAGTGCTCGCGGACGGAGATGCAGCTTCTGGCTGCTGGGCCTTTTGAGCTTCTCGTTGGCGCCTTTCGGCCTCGATTTCTCGCAGACGCGCGAGCTCTTGTCTCTTTCTCGACTCGGCATTATTGCTCAGAACGCGCTCGCGGACCTTGTGCTGTATGGACTCGTCGGTCCTGCCGAAGCGCAGAGAGATGGGTCGTTGACTCGCGCGAAGCTTTTGCAGCACAATCTCGTACTGCACCAGGCCGATGGGCACCTCGTCGATGCAGAGGAGGGCATCTCCCAGCTGCACGCGGCCGTCCTTCTCCACAGGCCCCTGCGCGCCCTGACCGCCGCGCTTGAAGCCGACGAGCACCACCTCGCCGCTCTCGAGCTGCTCGAGCTGCACGCCCAAAAAGCTCTCGAAGCAGTCCACGTCGAAGCGCTCCAGCACCGCGGGCACGCTCACGAGGCCCATCGCAACACCCGCGCGCCCGCCCGCCCGCCTGCCCGCGCGCGCAGGAGCCGCTCCGTGCGCGTATGCGTTGGCGCTCTGGTCGTTGTTGACCGGGTACCGGGTACGGTATGTATGATGGCGAGCTCGAGCAAAACCTCGACGAGCTCGAGCAAAACCTCAACGAGCTCGGCCCCTCCGCACACGCAAGAGCTAGCTAGTAGCTAAGCTAGCTTGGGCGCGGCAAGCGTGAACCCGACGAGCGCAAGGCTCTGACGGTCAGAGCCGGGCAGGGGAAGCTAGTTTGCACGGAGCGCAGAGGTGCGCGCGCGGCGCGGCGCGGCGCAGCGTGGCCAAGCCGCGCTTTTGAGGACCGACCACGAGGCGGACCTCTTCTTGGACGACAGCGACCGCGCAATCGCAACCGCGACCGCGACCGTGGAAACAACTACGACAGCAACGACAACGACAAAGAAGGACGGCGACAAGGAAAAGGAAGAATTAGACGCAGCGGCGACAGAAGCGAAGAAAGTAGAGAACAACAGGATGAGCAGTTTCCTATACGAGCACAGCGAGACCGAGCTGCTGCAGGCGCTGGGTCTGCTGGGCCCAACGGGGACGGAAGCGCCCGAAGGTGACGCGCAAGACAATCTTGGGTCATCCGCGGTTACCGACGCTGGAGCAGAGCCATTGGCTACTGGCGAGCCGCCCTCGCTGACGGCAACACAAAGAAGATCGCTCTCGCTCTCGCAAGATAGCTTTTCCCAACGAAGCGGTAGATTGCAACAGCGGAGACTCTCCGCCGAGAGCCTGCCAGATCCTGATCTCGCAAGTAATGATAGGGACGACGACGATGATGGCTCAGGTGGAGATCCCGACATCGACGGCTCGGGCAAAGCGAGTCCCGAAGACTCAGTCCATAGTAACGTCGGAGAGTCTCTGGAAACAATGCCGCCTGTGAATACGACAGGTCGTGCGCGCGGCGTCTCGCAGGCCCCCTTGCTCGTCGCCGGAGCCACCACGCAGGAAGCGAGCGAGCGCGATGGCGTGCCCAACAGCTGGAGTGATGGCGACGCGAGCGAATTCAAGGTCCGCGCCGGACCCAACTACGCGCGGACAAAGCGTAAACAGGCTTCCAAGGACTCTTATTACCGGCAGATAGGAATGGATCTCTTTCGCAACACGTACGACGGCGCGACGCGTATTTCTAATATCGGGGCACATGTCAAACTTCCCGAGTCGCGGCTCTCGCACATCCCTGTAGGCTGCCCTTTCCCTCGCATCATCATTTTCAACATTCAGGTACCTGTCGCGGCACCGAAAATGTTTGGCAAAAGTGATCCCGATGCGGGGCTGAGTCTGGTGCAGTACTTTGAGATCAAGCGCTCAACGCTCGACCACTTGGAGGAGCAAGATCGTACGGGAGCTCCTCCCACGCCGTCGATTGCGCTTTTGACAAAGTTTTTCCGCGAATATCGTACGTCGGATGACGTGCGCCGGCGCTTCAAAATCATTGGACATGTGCTTAACATGGTCGAAGTTGGCGTTCCTTCTATGTTTCAGAGCTACAACGGAAAACCAGCGATTGTTTTCAAGACAGGTACGATATTTTCGGGCCCCATTGACGGAAACCTGCAGGATCACTACGTTGAGTTTGACATCAACGTGCATGAGTTTGCTTATCTCGCGCGGAAAGCACTACATTCCATGATAGATCGCGTACCCCAGATGCGTCTTCGTTGCGCATTTGTGCTACAGGGAGAAGATGACGAAGAGCTTCCTGAGCAGGTCTTTGCGTGCTCGGCGCTGCACAATTTGGACCTGCGCACCGCTCGTCCCGTTGATTTAGCTCCGATTAGCGTGGGCACACTTCAGAAGCGTCGCACCTTTGCCTGATTGTCCGATCGCGCGCATGGCTTGACACTGTAAACTAGTTCGTAATACGCACCACAACGATTGATTCTGAAGCGGCCGCAAGGTCGGGTATTCCACACGCGCGCTTCAAGGAGGTTGTAAAGAAAAAATGAGAAAAATTGCAAATGGTTGTAATTAGGCCTAAACTTTGACCGCGCGAAGCGGAAGGAGTCAGCCTAATATCTCTGTCACTTGATTTCGCGAAACGGCGGACCCATTTTCCAAACTGTCATTTTCGAAGGATTTTTTTTATCACATACCCATCATATAAAATGTGCGCAAGATGGTCGACTCCAGTAGCAGCAAAGAACGACACAAGGTGACCGAACACAAGAACGATGATGATGGGGACAAAAGGCACAATCATTGTGAAATTATATAAAAGAGTAAACGCCCAACGCCGCACGTTCGTCGCGTCGGACACGCGCCATTGCTAGGCCCTTAAACCATATCGTCGTCAAGGTCGAGCGTCATATCCTCGACAAACGCTTGGTAGGCTCGCCACATCGGACCAAGGTCGATGCTTGCAGACGCCCGACCCGGTCGTGGGACGGGAGCAGGAGTAAAAGGACTGAACTTGGCAGACATACGGCCTGTAGGTGACAAGCCTGGGGGCGGGGCAGGCGAATTGTCTCTCGCGGGCGCGACCTGTGCGTCGTCGTCTGGGGCGCGCAGTTTGCGCGCGCGCGAGCGATGAAAGAGTCCAACCTTAGAAAAGTAACACATGACGAATCCCGTGCGTGCCAATCGGCTCACCACAACAAAGCCGAGCTGCTTTAAGATGTCGGAATTGCTGTTGAGCAAGAGAGCGAGAACCATTGCGGCATCTAGACCCAGAAAGCCGAGAGAAACGAGATCCTGAAAGGAAATCCACAAAAGGGAGCGGCGGCGGCCACTGCTGGAGAGCGGGACGAGAAAGAGGATTTGCATGATGAACTGCACGACGTACACCAAAAAGAGGGAAATGGTGAGAATGGCAAAGCCTGCATTCAACCCACTCGTCTCGAGTCCATCGCCGAGAACCGAGTCAATGCCGTTTTTGAGAGAGTCAGTCAAGCTATCACCTTCGCCTGCAGCGGCATCACCATTATTAAACGCGCAAAGAGTACTGGCAAGAAAAAAGTCGATGAGCAAAAAGCTCGTGATCGCCTGGCGACTGAGAATAGCGGAAATGACCATCCCGCGCGAGCCCGTGGCGCCTGCAGGAACGCCTTCGTTGCGTCCTCCATCGATAATATTCTGTAGCGCGGCACCTGTTTGGCCTTTTCTCGCCCTTGCAGGGCGGTCTGCGCTGTCTACGTTACCGCGCTTGAGGCGATCCGTGCGAAACACGTAGAGGAAGAAGAAAGCAAAGAAGGAGATGATGTGGTACGCGAGCACAATGCAGAGAAGCGCAAAGATGCAGGTGGTAATGTCGAAATCGTCTAACTCAAATTGACGTACAATGTTCGATCCAGCGCGTTGCGCCTGTTCCAGAGCCGAGACGCCCTCCTCAACGATGATGCGATTGCCGAGCGCATTGATGAGCGTTCCGCCAAAGCTGTAAAAGGTGACCATAAGGTAGGTGATCCATCCGAGAAAGGGCGGAATATCCTTGAGGTTGATGATGAAACCGTTCATGACTGCTGCAAGCGCAAGAAGCGACATGTTAACAAGCGCCGCCTTGCGGGTGTCCGGAGCAGATTCTCCGCCGCGTTCAATGATAAATATCTCCACCATGGTGTTCTGTGCCGTAACAGCAATGCTTGTGAGCATCATTAGCACGAGAAAATTCATGAGAGAGGTCCCGCTGTCATTGAAAAGAAAAGACATGTAGTACAGCGGTATCGCGTAACACAGCGATTCGATGGTGCCAGCAACAATGTTGCGCGTAAAGACACTAAAGAGGAAAGCCTGGAAGGCGACCGTGTTGCCGTTGGCCCGCTCATAAGTCCAGACGCTCTTCTCCAAATTGTACCGGTCCCCAAGAAAGACCGAGGCCAAGAAGGTTAGCGTACTCGTAGCGAGGTAGCTGAGCGCCACCTGGCTCGAGTACGAGTCGCTCCCATAAAACACGATGCCCACAAGAACGCCTGCGACGAGAGCAAAAAGCGCGGTGCGCCATACGTCGAAGCCACCACGCTTGATTGTGCGGGAGAGAAGGACCCAGAGTGCCGTGATGACGCTGATGGGCGCGCTCCACGACCAGCGACCGGACGCCAGGGCATTCTCCACGAGAACAGCGCGCAGCGAGTGTGCCATGGCCACGCTAAACTCGGTGCGCTCAGCGTCAATGGCATCTCGCACGCCGCGGCCCAAGGACCCAGTATCGTACTTGTGACGGTACATTTTGATGCGGGACTCTGGTGCGCCCTGCAGCTTGTCGAGAATCTCGTCACCGATGTTGACCTCATCAATGGAAACCTCGAAGAAGTCCGCCGCGTCCAGCGGAGTACCATGGAAGATGATCTTACCGCGCACGAGAATGGTGACATCGTCGAGAAGCTGGAAAATCTCGCGACGGGGCTGGTGAATAGTCATGATAATGTTGACACCTGCCTTGTGGGCGAGGTTGTGCAAACTCTTGACGAGCACCAGGGCATTCGTACTATCGAGACCCGAAGTGGGCTCGTCGAGCAAGAGGCCCGCGGGCATGGAAAGAAGCTGGGTGGCCACAGAGACACGGCGGCGCTGACCGCCCGAGATACCACCTTCGACGAGCACGCCACCATCGCCGCAAATGGTGTCGGCACACTTTTGAAGCTCGAGCAGAGTGATGACTTGCTCGACACGGCGTAGCTTTTCTTCGTCGCCAAAAAATTGCGGAAGCTGCAGCCACGCGGCATGTCGCAGGTGCTGGCGCACCGTGAGCAAAGGGAAGAGCACGTCGGTCTGGCGCACGTATGACGTCGAATTGCGCAGCCATTCGCGCAAGAAAGAGGCTCTGTTGAGATGCGAAGGAACGCCGTTGATCAGGTGCTCTCCCGTGACGCGGCCCGATTCGCGCGTGTACGACACGAGATCCAACAAGGTCGACTTGCCGCTGCCAGAGGGACCCATGAGTGCGTGCACCAGGCCCGGTTGGAAGGCGACGCTGACCTTGTCCAGAATCTGGTGAGGCTTGGCCGATCGTTTCTTCTTGGGGGCCCAATACGAAAGGTTGCTTACCATGAGCTGCACGGCGCGGCCCTTGTTCGCGCGCTGTGCCTCGCGGAGGATCATGCGCTCTGCATTGTCGCCTTCGTTCTGGCCCCCGTCTCCGAAACTCTCTGCCAATTTTCTCTCGTGATTGAGCTTGGCGTTGAACTTGCGGCACGTGCGGTCAAACAAAGCGACCCGGATGCGCAAAGCGATAAAGGCAACCCAGGCGAGCGCGATGACAAAATACGCGTACCCGAGGACGAGCGTCTGCTGGCAGGTAGAGCTCTCGTCGACGAGCTCGAATGCCTCCACGCGGGTGGGGCATGTTTCTCCGCAGAGAAAATCCACGCAGTGATCAATGGCAGAGGTCACGGTGATTCCTTGGATCCAGTTTGCCACCATCGCGTCCGCAGTCATGTTGTCGACGAAAACCTGAGACCACTCTTCGCCCGTGCGTGCGTAGTTGACAGAACCGGCGTCGCCAATTTTCGCGTTGCGCGTCTCGTTCGTAGCCAAGACGGTGACGGGAACGATCCAGCCGTGCTGGGCGCATCCTGGGCTCCAATAGCGGTGCTCGGGCACTTCGTCTGTGATGAGCTCGAACTCCTGACGCATGTTAATGCCGTGACCACGCATGTATGCGAGCACAGCTTGCGAGTACGCAGCGTCGTCCAGAAACGAACTCGAGGCGTCAGCGTCGGCGATGCCTAGCGCGAAGAGGTTCACCAGATCGAATTGACTCTGCAGAACAAGCGTGGGAATGATGGCAAAGGTTGTAAGCGGTAACAGGTTCGAAGCGAACAGGCATTTCTGGGGCGAGCCGACAAACTTGTCAAGACACTCCTGAGAGAGCTCAGCGCTGTCGATCCAGCGCGCCGAGTCGCGCGCGAGGTTCGCGTCAAATTGAAAGGCGGCGTTGAGGTCCTTGTAGCTCGTTGTCGCGAACTGTCGCTGGTCCAGAAACCACGCTGAGTCGAGAATCAGACGCACACTTGCAACTACGAAGGGGTCGTTGTCGGTCAAGCGCGCAGCATGGTGTGCAGCGCCGACGCCACCTCCACGTGTTCCACCAAAGATGACCTCGCTCGTAGCTGAGAGCCCACGGTTTAGTTGGAGGTCGTCAAGCACTGCGTCGATAACATCTGCGCCCTTGAAGTAGTTATTTGCCGGGTCTACCACGTCGCCACGACCGAGGTGCCAATCCAGAGTACAGGAGGGGACGAAGACGCGCGTCGCATCGCCAAATTGCGCCGTGTCGTCGCACAGAAGCGAGGAGAACTTGACATCGACCAGATCCCACTGCTCTGACGAACACTGCAAGCGATCGTAATAGCAGTCCAGGTTTGTGGCGTTGATGGAGGTCACATTCTCGCTCCCGCTTTCATCCCCGCCGTCTTCGTCGCAAAGCGTGTTCTCCTCGCCGCTGCAGTAGCTCGCGCAGGTCTCGGGGTCTTTGCACAATTTCTCGTTGTCGCCAAGCCAGATGATGAAGCGGTCCGTGTTGCTCCCGTGCACGTAGTACCTCGCCGGCGACCCGTCCGAGCACACGGCCTCGGTGTACGCCTCGAGCCCCACGGCCTCCACGCCCCCCGTCTCGCAGATCTGCGCCGCCGCCGCCGTCGCCAGCGCCGCCGCCGCCGTCGCCAGCGCCGCCGCCGCCGCCATCACCGCCGCCGCCGCCAGCGCCGCGCGGCTCTTCCTCGCGCCCGTCCTCGCCCGCGGCCCCGTCCTCCGCATCCTCCCGCGCGCCGCTCGCCTTGCGCCGCGCCGCGCCTTGCCTTTCGCAGTCTGCCCGTCCAGGTCGCCGCGCTCGCGGTCCTGCTGCGCGCCCTCCTCCTCCTCCTTCTTCTATTGTCTCAGTTCTCGCGGGACGTACGTACCGCGCTCGCCGCGGGGACCGGCGCGCCGTGTCCCCTGGCCCGCCGCGGCAGTGGGGGCGCCGCGCAGAGAGTGGGCTATCCCGGAAAGTCCACTTGCGCCGCCGGCGCGCAAGTCGGGAAAAGCGCAGAGCTGCGGGGCCAGTTCGGGCAGGGCGCCAGTACAGCGGCACGTGCGGCACCCCTAAGAGCGGGGGGGGGCACGCTGCGTGAAGCGCCGCGCCGGTTGCGGAAGTGGGATTGCGCCGGCGGTGTGAAAAATATGGGCGGACGGGGGAATTGGCTGGCGGGGGAAGGGCCGGAGGGTGCGGGGTAGACCCCGGGCGGGAGAGAAGAAAGCCTAAAAAGGAGGAAGTGGATGCGATGCGATGCGATGCGATGCGATGCGATTCGATTTAATAGGATTTGATGCGATGTGATTTGATGCGATGCGATGCGAGACGACGAGTACGAGCACGAGCGCGAGCGCGAGGGCAAGCGAGGGTTCGTCAGGAGGAGCATGGAGGAGAAGACATGGAGGAGGAGACAGAGGAGGGGACAGAGAAGGAGCAGAGATGATGAAGAGTGAATGAGAGATGATAAAGGAGAAGAAGAAGAACTTCATGAGTGAGTGAGTATAAGTGAGGGGAGGAGGGAAGGAGGGAGTTGTACGTACTACAGGAACTAACGAGAAATGAGGCGAGCGCGAGGGCAAGCAGGAGAGGAGAGGACGAGAGGACACAGTGAAAATGAACGGAAATGAAGGGAGAAATTTGGTTCGACTGATTGATTGACTGGGACTAAATGTTGTAAATGGTGAAAAGTCTAGCACGTGCTCGAAATCTAGCACGTGCTCGGCTGACTGGAGAGACGCAAGAGAATACACCACGGCTCGCGAGAGTTGTAGGTGGGGCGACCTTGGCATCAGGCCCCAAACTCGTCGCGGGCCCGACCCTTGGTGTTCTTGAGATCGTCCTCGGAAACCTTGTAGACCTGGCCGCCGTCGTAGCCTGCGGCAACCTTGGCAGTGATCTCGACCTGAGCGTCCTGGGGAACAAGCTCCTTTGGAATAGGGACGCGCGTAACGATCTCGATGCCCGTGCTGACGATGGCGTCGTACTTCATATTGCTCATGGAAATGAACTTGTCGATGCGCGTAATGCCGAGCCAATGAAGTGCGTCTGGCATCAGGGACTGGAAGCGGGCATCCTGGACGCCCGCTACAGCAGAAGTACAGTTAAAGTATTCACTCGCCTGGTCGCCGCCCTTTTGCCGCTTACGCGAGTTGTAAACGAGGTACTTGAGCGTCTCGCCCAAGGCGCGGCCCTCCTTGCGATAGTACAGCACAAAGGAGAGCCCAGGCTTCTTACCCTCCTCCTTTTGCGCGTGCCGCACGCAGTACTCCATTGCATACGCCAAGTACGGTCTGCAGGTGCAAATGTCCGAGCCGAAAACATCGCTCCCGTTGCACTCGTCGTGCACACGGACAGCAATCTCGGTGTCCTTGTCGCCAAGAAGTTTCGGATCGCCAAAAATGTACGCCGTTACGCCACCAATGGGAGGCAAAAACGTCTTTAGGTCCGTGCGCGTCAGCAGCTCCGGGTACATGCCGCCGCTCTCCGTAAAGAGCAAGTGGCGTAGCTCCGATTCGCTCACGCCAAAGCGCTCCGCAACGACCGGCAGATACCACACCGGTTCAATGGCAGCCTTGGTCACCTTGACCTGGCCTGTCTCCGTGAGCACCTCGCCGTCTGGCTTGAGGCGCCCCTCACGAATCGACTCCTTGATCTCCGGAAAGTCGATGTGCGCCCGCGTGATGGCAATGGTGGGGCGAATGTCTAGCTTGTCATCTTCAATGTAGTTCTTGAAGGCGGTGGTGACGACGGCGCCCCACGGGTCGATGGTAGCGATCTTCTTTGGGTCTGACCATGACGGAAAGGGCCCAATGTCGGCCGCGGGTTCCGTGCCGGCGTAGTTTGGGCGATAGTCCTTGTCCAGAGCGCCCGAGGCGATCGAGAGCGCCCGGTAGATCGAGTACGAACCGCCGTGCGCACCGATCGAGTTGCGCCTCTTGCGCTCGCGAGTCGTGCATACAATGGGGCCTCGCGTCATCGGGTCGCTGGCTCCCCAGTGGATCGGGATCGGGTCAACGCCAACGCCGGGGTGCGTCGTCACGCTCACGTAGTCGCCGTACTTGCGACGCTTCGATCCCGTAGACCCCGTAGACACCATCGAGGACGACCGCGCGCGAACTTCATCCTCGGGCTTCGCGCGCGCCTGCGCGGGCGTCCCATTCTCCTCCGTCATCCTCCCGCGGGTCTCTCGCGAAAGAAGTCGCGCGCCGTCCACCGCGCCCGGCGCCTTGCGAGCTGCCGCTCTCCGCGCCCGCGCTCTCCTCGCTCCTCCGCGCGCGCTCTCTCCGCTCGGCCTCGCCCTCGCTCTCGTTCTCGTACTGCTTGCTGCGCGTGCCCTACGTGCGCACAGGATATTTCTGGGCGAAGAACATTCGCCGCTCGCCCCTACTTTTTGTGATAGTGCTGGCATAGGAGTCGACTCTCTCCCAGGTAAACCGTAACGGCAATTAGGCGCTGGTACTACTAGAGAGTGTCCTACCAAATGGTACCAAGTATCGCCGATTCGGATGAGAGACTCAACGAGGTGGCTCCTCGACTGTGCTTTGCGCTGTTGGATTCCGTGCATGTCTGTGGGTTTTGTGGGGATGGGCATGCTCAATTGTGGACGTTGTTGGCGTGCGTTTCTGCTCTTTGCTCCCGGAATGCTTGTGCTCATCTGAACGAACAACTGAATCCTCCTTTTGTGTACGCGCCTCCCCCTTGGAGTGCCTTGTGACTTCGCGATTCACCTGTTTACGTGCATGCTCTTCTTCCTCCCGCTCGTTCCGCTTGCTCACATTATAATTCTCCGTCTCCTTTGCATTTGTCGCTTCCTTTGACTTTGACGACTTCTTCTCGCGCTCGCGTTCCTCGCTTGAATGCCTTTCGACGGGTTGTTGACTGTTTCTGGCATCGGCATCGGCCATTTCCTCTACTCTATCCTTTCTGCTCTTTTCGCGCTCTCGTTCCTTCCTTGCATGCCTTTCGACAGTTTGCTGGCTTTTTCTGGCATCAATATCAGCCAATACCTCCGCTCTATCCTTCATCTTCTTCGAACGCTCAGCATTTTTGCTTGCATGCGATTGATTGGAATCGTGGCTGTTCTGCGCATCGACAAAAGCAATTTCCTCCGCTCTGTTCTTTTTCCGCTTTTCGCGCTCGCGTTCCTCGCTTGCATGTCTTTCGACGGGTTGTCGGCTTTTTCTAGCATCGACATCAGCCATTTCCTTCACTCTGTTTTCTTTCCGCTTTTCGCGCTCGCTCTCCTCGCTTGCACGTCTTTCGACGGGTTGTTGGCTCTTTTTGGCATCAACATCAGCCATTTCCTTCATTCTGTTCTTTTTCCGCTTTTCGCGCTCGCGTTCCTCGCTTGCATGTCTTTCGACGGGTTGTTGGCTTTTTCTAGCATCGACATCAGCCATTTCCTCGGCTGCCTTCTCTCTCGTCTGAACATTGGCCAATTCTTCGACGGCCTCCCTTTTCGTTTCGACACCAGCCACTTTATACTGATCGCCTAAAATATGAGCGTCTTCGTGGGGCGCAGAGGCCGTGTCAGATCCCGGCGGATCGACGCCATCATATACGATGTTCTTCGCGTCGTCCCAGGCTAAATGCACCACTTTCAGCTTTGAATCTGGCTCGGAAGCGCTCGGAGCGTCCATGTGCTCGTAAAAGACTCCACCCTCGCCGAATGCAAGATCAATAACAGAAACTTGTTTCTGAAGAGAACGATGCACAGGCGTGGGCTTGGGACCAGGCTGTGCATTCTGCACTTGCGCTGATAGAGTCGATGCATGGGTCTGTGTGTGTTTCCGGGAGCGCCGCTGTCCAAGAGGCGATTGTTTGAGTCTTCTCAAAACCTTGAGCGAACGCACCTTGGTGCATTGTTTCTTTGGAGTCCTGTCTGTCTCGTGGTTGATTTGCTCAATCGCAGTGGAAAGTTCCTTGTCGAGATCATCAAGTTCGCGAGTGGACGGCCGCCGCATGCTTGGATCGAGCTCGCTTATATCACAGGATTCTGGACCTTGCTGCCGCCGGACTTTTTTTGCGGTCTCGTGGCATGGCTGATTTTTTGGGGGGTCCGCGCAGTCGCCTCTGTTGCTGCGGTGACGTCCGAAGGTCGTTAGCGCTCTTGTCAGCTCCGCGTATTCCAATGAATCTGTCGCATTACGATTGATTCTTCGAATAATGGCCAATGCGTCCGCAAGAGTCACGCAGGTCATGCCAAGGGAGCATAGAATGCCTTGCAGCTCGGAAGCGTCGATCGTGCCGTCGCCCGAAACATCGATCTCCGTGAAAATGTGAATGAAGCATTTCTTGTCCCTTTGCATCGTCTCATACAGTTTTTCCATACCAAGTTTCACGGTCAGCAAGTGGTCAACAAGGCCTTTGATTGCATGAGGCTGCAGACCGTCTTGCAACGCCATTTTCCAGGTCCTGAACGATCGAAAGACATCCGGTTGCTGCAGACGAGCGTACACACGCCTTGGAAGCTTTGCACAGAAATCCCGGTAATATGCGGCCTGTCTTGAACGTCGAACGCGAATCTGCCAGGCCGCATACTCGCGTAGCATTTGGCAAATTTGGGGCGAGATCTCGCGCACAGCGCGCTCTAGCTCAAAATAGGAAAGAACACCATTCCCATCAACGTCGAGGTCGCTGAAGAGTGTGCTTACGTCGGCAGCGTCCATCTCGGGCACGAGTGATCCCAAAAGACAACTCAATTCATCGAGAGAAAGCATTCCATCCTCGCACGTGTCGATCGTATCAAATTTGACCTTGAGTGAGCACATCTCCTGGGCCAGCGCCACACGCACGAGACCAAGCGCTCGTTCGCTGGACGTCAATGCAGCGTACGCTTGTGCAAGATGAGCTGCTTTGCTCTCTTTAGAAGAAACGTCCGCGGCCCGTGCGTTCCCCTCATGCTCAATTTGTGTAAGCCTCTCAGCAAAACCAGATGTAAGTGAGCAATAGCCTTCGCACCCTTCGCGAAGCAAAAGTACGAGCTGCTTGCGAGCTTTCAGCCAGCGAACCTTGAGTCTTTGGCTGAGAATCCTCTGCGTCGATGATGCGCTGGTGAGAGCCTCGGCCTCCATCATCTCTTTCCTTGCAGACCACTCTCGAAAGCGAGCAGCGCTTACCCTTTTTCGATGCTCTGCTCTTGCGTCTCGCGATTGAATAAACTCATCAGTCGACTGCTTTTCTCGACGCGCTTGGCGACGTTTTACATGGTGCCATCGGGCGTATTCGTCCAGTGCAAATGCTCGGTCCCGCGCAAGCTTCTGTGCGTCCTTTAGTCGCTTCTGTGCGTCCTTTAGTCTCTTTTGGGGGTCATGCAAAGCTTGACTGTCTTTCCGCCGGGCGGGCCAGGACGGTTTTGCTGGGTCGCTGGTGGAGCGAAGAGGTTTGAGCAAGGTTTGGACCTCGAGCGACTTTGGTGAGAGAGGCTCGATGGGCGCACGCATGCATGTCATTTCGTCCGTTTTGCGCACGAGTGCCTTGATCTCCGACGCATCTCGACATTTCGGGCGCTTTGCCAGCTCGCGCACCCTTGCGTCCAAGATATGTTTTGCTTCTCGACAAGGTGCCAGGAGGCAAGCCTGGTTCTGTTGCTCGACGGCCCCAACCTCGCCGGCGTGAATACCAGCGACAAGCTGTCGCTCTACGTGCAAGACGGCGAGCGAGGGCCGCGCGCGAGGCCCCATCACGCACCCTGCTCCTCCACGCAATCGCATGTTTTGCTGTGCTGCCAGACTCCATCGCCGGGCTCGCGCTTGCTGGCGTCATGTTCTCGAGAACATCGAGAACGTCCGCGCCACCTACAGCCGGTGACCATTTCACAC
The DNA here is from genome assembly GCA_000818945.1 of Schizochytrium sp. CCTCC M209059. NCBI lineage: Eukaryota > Bigyra > Thraustochytrida > Thraustochytriidae > Schizochytrium > Schizochytrium sp. CCTCC M209059. The sequence continues at coordinate 53,869 of KN805410.1, forward strand.
ACCTAGGCTAGCTGATGTTTTGTCCGTTGTGTAGACAGACCCCAGGCCGCGACGGATGGGCCGCGGCTCAGCTTTGCCCCTCAGCAGTGAACCTATAAGAGAAATACAACGAGGCCTAGGCCCTAGTAGACATGTTGAAAGACGCTGGTTTCATCCGACTCGTAACCATCATGGTACAACAGAGCCAGAGCCTACATCGATCGAGGCCGCTCTCTCTTTTTGCAAATTCATTCATTCATATTTACATGGGCAGGAGAGAGAGGAACGAAGACACGAATGTCTGCTGCGAGCACGACCACGGAAAAGGCTAGATTACACGCAATCGGTAATGCGTCGGCATCATGGAGCACAGATTCTGCGAAAGCAGCACGGCTCGCAATTTCTATGATGTGCGTCTCTCTCGCTTCGCTGGCAGGAGTCGCAGTCGCTCTGTGGATGAGATATCCTCCGGTGACCTTGAGAACTGACATGGCAAGAAATCAAACGCATATCCTGCGCCTTCCTCAGCTTTACAAAAGCGACTTGGTCAACAACATCCTTCTCTCAAGGCGAATACCCTTGAATGCACTGATCTTCTTTCCAGTCTTTGTTTTTCTTGTCTTTCGTGTTCATCGCGTAGTAATGGTGCTCTGCATCGTGGTCATCATGTATTCAGGCGTCGCGGTGATTTGGCTCACCACCGAGGTTGTGCCAGACTTGAAGCTCATTCTCGCTCAAGCTTCATTTGTCCTTCCCACCATCTTACAACGCATTCTACTCCACGTGGCTCGCGTGTTTGGATCGTCAGTCTCCTGTTATGGTTCATCTTCATGTTCGCATCGGGGACCGTCTTTATCGTCAGTCTTATTCCATCAGACGATGTCGCCGTTCGTTTGGTTGTGTCGGCTATACTCCTCCCTCTCAGCAAAGAATTAATTTCAATTCCGACGCGTGCACTCGTGCGAGTTATTGTTGAAACAGACTGGCTCCATCACGAGGAAATAAGAGTGCGGAGGGTTTTCGCAATCGTTTTTCCTCTGGCTGTGCTCCAGCTCTCGTCCGGATTGGCCCGACTTCTTGCTGCAAGTATTGCAGACTGGCGTCTTAATGCTGTCACTATTTTCACCTTGACGTGCGTGGAGATTGTTTTGCGTCTAACAGTCGTCAAACGCGATCAGGTCCTCATGCAAATGTTGGGCAAGTCCTTGTCGTGTGCGCAGGCGCTCGCAGCAGGGTCCTTCAAAATTGCGCCATTACAGTACCGCTCAAACGAATTGCTCACGTCACTTCCTCTTCAGCCAAAAACAATTGGGAAACTACAAAATGAGAAAGAAAGCGAACAAGCTGGGACTTCACTGGTCATTGAAAACGCTGCGAATCAACTTTCCGTCATTGTACGCGAAAAGAAAATGAACTCTATGGAGGCGACCTCCATCATTCTTATTTGCGAAATGCTTAGCGAGCACATGAGCATCCTTTGCGCGACAATAGTCATTATCCTTTTTCGGGATGTTCCACTTCTTTTTCCCTTTCAGACATACACGGATAGCAAAGACCCGTTCGGAGGAGAGTTCAATTGGACCCGTCAGCTCTTGATTGCATTTGGCATGCTCGTTGGCGAGTTCCTTGCAGACTCAATCTGCATATTGTATGACATGAGAATGCACAAGTTGCCGATTGTGGCTACGTGGAAAAAGTACAGCCTCAAGGTACTTGTAATCTGCATCGGGCTATCTTCAATGATCGGCATACCAGGAATGATCGTGGGCTCCCTTCTGGCTACCGGTACCTCCGCCGAATGCTCTTCGATGAATCTTTGCTATTGCATTCGCACGTCGTCGATGCGCCCGGGATCGCTTGGTGAGCGGTACTGCGAGCGGCTGTATCCTATAACCGCAGGCGAGCCTTATGGCATTCAGGCTGTATTTGTTATGGGATTTGAGACGGGCCTAGATTGGACCTCGACGCGTCTCGAGTTTGAGCTCATCAGACCTGTCCGCTCAAGCGTTTCACTCGCTACCGTGGTCTCTACGCGACACTACGATGCGTACCCGGCGAAAGAGGATGCTCTTGCTTTATCCCGCGCAGTTCTCGACAAGGATTTTGCCTTTAGGGACATGCCTGGGATGGTCATTTTCGTGATTGTCGACGCCAATGATCAAGAGCCGGCGATCCTTGCTCGAAATGGTTCATTGTGCGATGACGCACCACCTATGCTTGCATTGCGCGCACCAACGCCCGCGTTGTTCGCTGCTGCCGTGAACGAGATTGTCGAGGGACGCAACGTCTCGACGCTTGCGCTCTCTATGATGTGTCCGTGACCTTGTTTGTTTTCTACCTGAAAAATATAAATTTCCTTCACATTCTGTTCATTGTCGAAAGGCTATGTAGACCTCGTAGCTGATTTGCTCGCAGAATCGCCTCGAGAAAACCTGTGTCCAGTGTCTTGGGCAGTATTCTGAAGGTATAGCATACCCCTTGGGAGCCCAACTTTACATGGTGTGTAGTGCACGAAGCTTCCACTTTGCTCGCAAGACTATGTACACACTGCATTCCTTCAGTGCAAAGGTGCTCACAACAGACAAAAACTTTGACCACTAGCAGATTCCACTGTGAGGCAGGCAGAGGCCGCCTCAAGGCTAAAGTTAGTAATAAGGCAAGGCCAAAGGCTTTGCCACACTGCAACGGACAAAATCTCCATGAAATTTTAGTATCGCGCAAAACTATTCGCGACAATGACAGCGGCAATGGCCGGCGAGGGCGGCACATGGGGTCGCGTGCTGGCGTCCGCGCGCTTCTCCATGGGAGTGGTATGCGCCTCGCTTGCATCCCTCAGCTGCCTTGTCTTGGCCTTATGGATGAGGTTCTCCCCGGTGAACCGGGATGTTGACATGGCACAAAACGCGACATTCATCTTGCGCCTTCCGCAACTGTACAAGAGCACAATAGTAAACGATGTCTTCATGTCAAACATGATCCCCTTGAATAGCGTGGTCTTTTTCCCCCAATTTGTCTTTTTACCCTGTCGCGTGCCGCCGGCAATTATCGCGTTCTGTTGCACAATAATGACAATTGGTAGCGTCACGTCGCTCTGGCTCGCGATCCATGTCCTCCCATCGCTCAAGCTGCTCTTCGCCCAAGTACCATTTATGCTTCCCGTAATTATTCTGCGCTTGTTGCTGCCGGGCTCCCAGGTATGGATTGTAAGTCTGCTGTTGTGGGTATTCTTCATCTTTGCCACCTTGACTGTCTCTGTTATCGTCGCGATTCCTTCAGAAGATATCGACGTGCGATTGTTACTTTCGAGTATCGTGTTACCCTTTGCCAGAGAGTTAACGGCACTTCCGATTCGAGTAATGGTGCGAGCCATCGTGGGCTCAGGTTGGCTGCGCCATGAGAGTGTTACGATCTATAAAACGTACACGCTGATCTTCCCACTTGGGGTGCTTGCCTCGATGTCGGGCCTTGCGCGACTTCTGGCTGCAAGTATACCAGATTGGCGGCTCAATGCTGGAGCGATTGTGACGATGACCTGCGTGGAAGTAATCATGCGCCTCACGCTCGAGGCTCGAGACGAATTTCTCATGAGAGCGCTGAGTAAGATTCTTCCTTGTGCTCGAGTGCTTAGCAAACAGTCATTCAAAATCGTCCCCAAATCCATTAACGTAGCCGATTTTAATAACGCAAGCGCAAGGGACTGGAGAGAGCAACACGGATCTGAGGCATCCTCACCGCAGAATACAGCGGTCCAATTGCGACGTGACAAAAGCTCATCGTTGGACGACGAACAAGGCATGTCCCCAAAGGAAGCGACCTCGCTCATCTTGATTTGCGAAATGATTGGCGAATACATGAGCATCATTTGCTCGACGGTAGTCATCCTTTTGTTTGCAAAGACGCCTTTAAACTATCCCTTCCAAGCCTACGCAGACAGCGACGACATATTTTCTGGACAGCTGGTGTGGTCGCGTCAGTTATGGGTTGCAGCGGGAATGGTCATTGGTGAGGTTGTTGCCGACACCATTTGCGTTACGTACGAGACCGCGGTGCACAAATTGCCAGTTTTGGAGTTCTGGCAAAGAATGAGTCCGCGGGTCATTTTTCTCTGTGTCGGAATTGCATCTTCTGTCAGCGTTGCAGCGATGGCAGTTGGCTCGATCTTGGCAAGTGGGTCCTCGGCTGACTGTACGTCAATGAACATTTGCTATTGCATGGGTACACCCTCCATGCGTTCAGGCTCGCTACGCGAGCGATATTGCGAACGTCTGTATCCGCTTTCGGCTGGCGAGCCGTACGGACTGCAAGCTGCCTTTATCACAGGATACGAGACGGGTCTGGAATGGCCGATCTCGCGAATTGATGCAGAGCTCGTGCAACCTCTACGAGACACGGTCTCTTTGGCAACCGTGATTTCTACCGGCAGTATCGACAGCTTCCCCGCGACGGAGGAATCACTCAAGATAGGGCGCTCGATTCTGGACCGAGATTTCGGATTCAAGGAGGTGAATGCGATGGCCGTTTTTGTTCTCGTGGAAGGGATACCCAATGAAGAGCCAGCAATTGTTGCAAGGAACGGAAGTCTGTGCGAAGAAAGTGTTCCAATGGTGGCTTTGCGCGCCCCGACGGCAAACCTCTTTCGTTTGGCGGTGAACGATCTTTTGGGCCACCAGAACGCAAGCTTTTTGCCGTACAGCCACGTTTGTCCATAAAAAATTGCGTGATGTGCACTCTTATACCATTTTAGCATTTTAAGCCTTGACCTCGCGATCGATCACTTGACGATGTGTCATAATTCGCAATTGCATCTTTGAACATTTTTTGTTTTTATTTGTGGTAAAAGTTCAGGTAAGAGCCATGGCTAGGTTTCGTGCATGTAGGTGGTTCCAATGAACATGGAGGCCATCGTTCGCTTCTTTTTTCTGTCGTGCCACAGATAATGAACATTCAGAGAAATATGCACAAAAAGGAGACTCACAATCCCGCCGACGAGAAATCCAAGCTCGCGGAATTTGCCTTCATCGATGAAAGGATCGAAGAAATCCTGCATACGCATGCGCTTGTACTGAGCCTCTGGTGTTGGGAAGATGAGAACATGACGAAATCTTGCAAATCTCGTCAGCTGAACGATGCCATAGATGAAGCCGAAAATAGAGCCAACAAATGCTGCAGCCTGAATATAGTAAAGAAAATTCAGTGGATAGCGGTGCGGAAATCGTTTGTCGGTGACGCGGACCATGACAACTGTCATGTAAATAAAGATCGCGAGCACCGTTGCCATGGTCAGGTAAATAAAAGCCTCAATGAGTGACCATCCGAGCCATGCGTGGTATCTCAACAAAAAGTTTTCGTCGATGGTCATATTATGTTCGCCGAAAGAGTCGCTCAAAATGCGTTCGCTACGATCGATTTCCCTTTTGGAAAAGGTGCCTGGCGTCTGACCGTTAGCGAGATAGAGTTCGTAGCCACCAACTACAGCCTGCGCAAGCACTTTCGATTCGCTTAGAGAAGGCTTCTCGGTATTGTTGGCCAAGAGTGCGGCTATTGTAGTGGCAAAGAAGAGAGAAGTTGCGAGCACGAGAACATAGGAGCGCTTCTCGACGATGCGAAAGTCGAGATCCAAGGCACGCGCGTCGAAAATGGCGACAAAGCGAGCTAGACCAGCGTCGGCATACCTCAGCACCCGCGACAAGCTCCACGCCTCCTTTTCTGTCTCAGACGTCATTTTTTGCAATGCGTCGTTCAATCCGTTCGCCAGAGCCTAGTTTTCGCTTTGCTACATGCACGATCGTTCAGGGTCTGCTGAAGGCAAGAAGACCAAATTCATCCCTCGAAAGCGTGAGCAATGACCCCGTCCGTAGGTAGCTAGTTGCTAAGTCGCCTCAAGTCCATTCGATAGCCAGGGTGGGGGGGGGTACCCGGTTCTTCTTCCGCGGAAGTCGCATTACCCCGCGATTTTCCAAAGGCGCCACCGCAAGAAGTGTTCGCACGACCCCCGCCCTGCTTCGCCTATAAACCCATCTATTTATCCATCCATCCCGGACGCCTTTTCTTCACATCGCTCTCCCCACTTCAGGCGATCTTCTTCACCGCGATCAGCGCGATCATCGCGAGCACCACTACCACCGGCCACGGCAACAGCTCAGGTTCTCTGGATCCAGCCTTGTGAAAGCTCGCGGCGCGATCAAAGGTCCACCACCACAGCAGGTTCTCGATGGGGTGCGAGGATCGGTCCCGCTGTCCTTAACAGAACAAAAGGCTCTGTTAGGCCTTCTCGATGTCTTCTTCCATGAAGAAGAGAGCGAGCGTCCTGGAGAACTTATCGACCGGACGGACCCCAACGTGGAGGGAGACGCGCTGTCGCCCTGCCATGCTCCCACGCGGGAGCAGCAAGCCGGGCGCGAGCCGCAGCCGGGACGCGTCTCGAGGCCGATGGCCGCGTTGACGGGCCCGGCGTCGAGAGCGTGCAGCCTGGCGTGGAGATGAGCGGAGGTTGACCTTATCGTGTTACTAAACTTGCGCACGAAGAGGGTGTGCACTTACAGTTAGCGGGCGGGGGAGAGCCCACCCACGTTCGCCGATCCGTCCATATCCAGGGAGGGATTGACCCGTACTCGTGCGTGCGTAGTGTCTGCTTAGCGCAAATTTTCCATGGAGCGCGTACCCCGAGGACCCCGAGGACCTCGAGGACCTCGACGGCTGCAAAGAGGAAGCGCCTGAGTGACGGTGAGGAGAACCCCTGCGCGCGTGCGGGACAAACAGCAAACAGCAAACGCAAAGCAGCACCCGCGACCGCTAGATAGATCGACTGCTTGATCGACAGATTGAATGGCCGAAGAAGAAGAACAAAGGGAACAAACCAAGCAGTAGCAAGGACTGTCAAGAGCAAGAACAACTTGAAGGTTGGAAAGAAAGCATTCGTGAACTGTACACCGGAAAAGCAGAACTCGTGCAAGACAGCGATAAATACGGCGTGTTTGCCGGTGACGACTGTCTTTGGCATCCTTTCACGCTTCTTCTCGCATGCGGAATTATACTTCGCAAGGATCATCGGCATTATCGATGCGCGCGTGCTAGACCTCGACTTTCACTTAATCGAGAAGCGCTTGAACCTGCTCGTCCTCGCGACATCGCTGCTCTTTGGTGCGACGGCTGCGGCTATCTTTGCTGACCCGATCGCCCGACCCACTGCAGATGTGTACTTTGAGATTGCGGAGCACTATCTAGGGGCTGCCAAGCAATACAAGGATGAAGGCTATACTCCAGGTATGTACTCGCAAAGCGAGATCGACGCAATTGAACAATTGATGGTGATGACCGACGGAAATTTTACCGAGGCCAACGCGGAGTACTGGCAGAAGAGTATTTTGGCGGACTACTACAACCAGATGGGAGCGGTGATCATTGAGTCATATACCTACCTAATGACTGCAATCATCTTTTCTATCGTGACATATTTCACTGTTGTGATGATGCGAAACCCCAAGCCGCATGAGGAAAAAGCGCACGTCCAACCTGATGTGCCAGGTGGAGAATTTTCGGATACAAAGTCGGAGACTGGCGACGTGAAGAAGCAGAGCCGGTTCCCGCTCAATGTACTGTACTACTGCCAGGCGTTTAGCTTCTTCTTTTCCGTCTTTGCGTTTGTGTTTGGTTCGCTGCAGCTCATTAGGTTTGCAAAGTGGAGGCTTATTTTCACCTATTCGTCCACGGTGACGCAGTATTATCGTATGAGGATGCAGGACGTGTACGATCCCTACGTTGTCGGCGGCCAACTCAAGGCACCTGGTTTCATCGTGATCTTTATCATTCTTCTCTTGAGTTTCGCCGTCATCAACAACCTTCCGAGGTTTACCATGATATGATTCTCAAGAGAACCCTTTCGGAAATGTACGTTGGTTACAAGTTCTTGCGTCACAATCCGATCGTTCCGAAGAAGGAAGCTGCGCGCACTTCGAGCCGATCCTTGGGGCCTTAAAAAAAACAAAAGAAAATGCGTATCGAAAAGAGCTGCATTTCCGCGAGTGATTTGTTGGATTTCGTGCTTGAATGGTTGACAATTGTCACACCGCAAACACAAGAAAACATGTTCTAGGCCTATTGTTCTTACCTTGCCATTCTCTTGACGGTTGAGCCACGAACTTGCATCTTGATAATCTCCATTTGAGAAACTCGTCGCATCATGCGACCTTGTCTCTCATTTTCGATGGTGAAATTCAACGCAATAGCTAAAGGGGATCATGCAGCCAAGCAGCCAGCTCAGGCTAGGCATTGGAAACCACCTGCCTTTCTTAACTCCGCCGGGACCTGAGAGACCTGAGAGACCTGAGACTCGCAAGCGGCTTGCTCGAATTTGGGGCGCCGAGAGTTCCGTGGCGACATCAATCCAAGAACACACAACGACGACCAGCGTACGACGCGGAGACGCGGAGCGCAACGGACAGCAGGCAGGGCGGAGACCTAGCTGCGGCACGGCACCGGGACAAGGGAGAGCGGCGCGGAGGTGCGGACACCTCGAGAGAGGCCGTCGGCTCGCCGCGCAGCACAAAGAGCAAGAAGCATGGACGACGACCTCGAGGGCGACCAGCAGGCGTCGCGCAACGCGACGCTGCTCGGAGACAGCGTGGAAGTGCGCACGCGGCTAGAGTACATCAAGGACCGCATCACGAAAGGACCTGTGCCGCTCAAGGGCATTTGCTTGGTGAGCTGCTGCGTGGCGATCGCCTTTGATGCCTTTGCGCTGATTGCAGACTTTTTCACGATCCACCCAATGAAATTTATCCTGACCTTGTATGCAGCGACCTTTGCGTTCCTGGGCCTGCTGCTCGAGTTCAATCACATGTACTGTGGCCCGCTCAAGGCATGGATCAATGTCTGGCTCAAGTTGTTGACGCGAGTTTGGGGCCGCGGCCTCTTTTACATTTTCGCCGGCGGGATTCACCTCTCGCTCAAGGGGCTCTTTGGCTATTTGTGCGGGTTTACGCTTTTGGGGAGCGGCATCGCCTGCCTCATTGTCTCTCGTGTGGCTTCTCGCAAGCTTACTAAGCTCCACGACCGAATTGTTCAGGGTCACACGGACGATCTCGTCTATGTGCGCCAGGTATTCAACCGCTACGACAAGGACAATAATGGTTCGCTCTCGGTCCCCGAGCTGGCTGCTTGCTGCAAGGAGCTAGGTACGGACTTCGCGGCGAACGAGCTTGTGGCCATTTTTGAATACCTGGACAAGGACTTTTCTGGCAAGCTCTCGTACGAAGAATTCGAGCGATGGTGGACTGGTGCCGACAGCGTCGCCTACGATCGCGTCCCAATGGTTTAAACTTTCTTTTTTTCTTTTTGAAATCAATTCTGGCCAAGTTTCTTGTATGACAGACGCAATTTTGCATTGTTGGAGAATTCTTCTTTTAATAAAAATAACAATACATCCAATTCTTGCAGTTCCTTTTTTCCTTTCCTTTCCCCCATTTTCGTTTCACCCAAAAATACACATCTTTCTCTTTTTTCTCAAAATTTTCTATTCTTCTCCACTTCCTCACGAGGGCCAGGGAATTTGCTTTTTGTCAAAAGGTTTCATGGCTTTTTGCAGGCCTGTGTTCCTGGCTCACTGGAATTGCCGGAAACAGAGGTCGACGTGGTCGCAGGGACCGCCTTATGCACAGGGTGAGGAACCGGATGCGGCGGCCTGGTTGCGACCACTTTGGCGGTATCAATATCGCTCGCGCTGGCCGCACGAGCACCATTGGTGTTTTTGTTGTCATTGTTATTGTTACTAGCGCCACCCTTGTGTTGGGATTTTGGATCAGGCCCCAAGCTGCCGGCAGAAGCGGAAACACTTGGTTTCTCTTCCTTTGGGGGAGCACGCAAGAGCTCACCAGAAGGATCCTCGGCCCTTTGCGCGGGCGAAGAGGGCGCTGGGCCCGTGCGCGACATTTTCCGCTTGTCGCGAACAAAGACTGAGGCCGCAACCTCTTGCAGAATGAACTGCTCCTCGTCAGCATAGGCGCAGAGCGAAAGGTCGTCGCCCGAGCGAGCTGTTTCGTCAATGGCTCGGCAGGTGACCGCCAGAATCTCCTGCAGCGAGCGTGCGCCGCGAAAGACCCCAGCGCTTATGAGCGCAAAGGCGACGCGGCGAAGCTTGTGTTTGTGCGCGAGCTCGAGCGCTGTGACATACGCGGATCGGAGCTGGCCATCCTCTTCCCGGTGGTCCTCGTCCCGGGACAGTGGATAGCAGGGCCCCACGCTGTGAATGACAAAGTTCACCTGCAGCTTCCCGGCCACGGTGATCCTGCTTTCCCCCGTCGGTATTCGCACGCCGGGTTCCACCTGCGGGAGCTTATATCTAGCTGTGAGCAGCTCATTTCCGCCCGCGTGGTTGACGGCGCCGTCGATGCCGCCGCCGCCGATCCCGCCGACGTTGGCCGCGTTAACGACCGCGTCGCCGCAAAAGTCCACGATCGAGCCTGCGCACACGCGCACGAGCGCGCCGTGCCGCGTCGTCCACCTGCTCAGCTCGCGCACCTCGCGCGCCGGCATGACGGGCGTCGCCTCGCCTCGCCGTCACGTCGCCGCTAAGACCCACGCGGCGCGCGCGGGGCGACGCGGGCTTCGGCACCGCCCCTCCCTCTCCTCCCCTCTCTCTGCTTGCGCAGGCGAAGGAAGGGCTAGCTAGCACGTACTAACTACTGCTCCAAGGAAGGCAAGACGTGCTTGCAAGGCGTGCCTGGCGACGTGCAGCGGCAGAACCCAGAACCTGGTCGCGAGGAGGCGCGCCCCGCGCGCGCGCTGCCGCCCTGGCGCCGGCTCGCGCGGGCGGAGAGGGAGAGGGACCGGGGCGCAGGCGCAGGCGCAGGCGCAGGCGGAGGGGCCGGCGCAGGCGGAGATGCTGGCTGGAGAGGGGCTGGGAGAGGGAGATGATGAGGGCCATGCTTACCGGTTTCGAGCGCGCGACCGTCAGGCTGCGGCGCGGCCGGCGCGGCCCGCCGTCGTGCCGGAGAGGACAGGCCTGGTCGCCAAGGCACGGACCGCAACCTGTGCAGCCGGAGCGCCCGCAGGTTTCCCGGCGTGGAAAGCTGCAGCTGCTAGCTCAGGGCGGAGGCCTAGCACGGTGGGGAGCCTGGTGCTCACAAAGTGGACTCTCGCGCATCCAGCAGCGCGGACCTGGCCGCCTGGACCAGCAACCAGCAGCTTGACTCCGTGGGGGCGCGAGAGGACGATGCAGACGCTGTCCAGTCCAGTCCAGCCGCCACGGCGGTCGCGTCAGCACAAACGGCGGGGAGACAAAACCCGAATTGACCCAATCGCCGAAGGAGTATGGGCGTCAGACGCCAAGCCGTCCGTCTCGGCCGGGATGGCTTCGGCTTTGCGGCCGCGACCTTTGCGGTGACGGCGGGGGCGTGGTCCCTGAGCTGGCCTCGTCGCGAGAATTATGGCGACGAGGACAGCAACAAGAGAAATTCCTTCGCAAGTTGCCAAGCCGCGCCTCTTGTCTCTGAGAAGAATCTCGTCAGATACCAGACCTTTCCCAAGGTCCTCGGCGTGGGCACATATGGAAAGGTTGTGCTCGGCAGGGACCTTGTCACGGGAAGCCAGGTTGCTGTCAAATGCGTTCGTAGCAGGCACGTTAGCGAAGGCGAGGTTGCAGCCATGCGTGAAATTTCCGCCCGCGGCGGTCATGCCAACATCCTCAAACTTATTGACGTAGTGCAGGAGCCCACGCAGACCCTCATCGTGACGGAGCTCGTCGCCGGCGAAGAAATGTACGAGCGCTTAGCGCGCGATGGGCCTTTTGCCGAGGACGAGGCCGCTGCCCTGGCAAAGGCAATGGCCGAAGGGGTCGCTTTCCTCCACGAGCAAGTCGGAATGGCGCACTGCGACCTCAAACCCGAGAACGTCATTGTACAGACACCCCAAAAAAGTTGCATTGCATCCTTGAACGCAGATCATGCACGCGCAAATGAGGCTGGAACCCGGCTCAAAATTGTTGACTTTGGAAGCGCGAATATTTTGGCCACGCGTGCTGCGGAAAAGCGTCTCGACGATCGCCGCCTTGCTTGGGCCGGAACCAACGTGTACAGACCGCCAGAAAGCTTTGGGGAGACAGTAGAAGACCTGGCGACGCCTCTCGGCAAAGAGGCGGATATGTTCGCTCTCGGTTGCATCCTTTTTATCTGTCTCTACGGCGCACACCCGTTCAACCCGTACGAGGATCTTGAAGAGTCGGAGATTTGTGGTCGCATCAAATATGGCGAGTGGCGCTTCCTCGACGAACGCTCCGAGATGGTTTCGCCCCTGGCCAAAGATCTGATTCGCCGGTTGCTTGACATCGACCCGCGCACTCGGGCCACGGCATCAGATGTGCTCCAACATCCTTGGCTCAAAGTAGTAGTAGCCGCATCACCAGCGGCAACCATGAAGTAGACTTTGACTAGAAACAAAAGAAATGTAAACTAAATGTAGGAAAATCCATGGCAGAACCTCTTTGACTCTCTTCGCTCCACCGATGTGACATCACCACCATCCCATCGTCATTTTCATTTCGCAAATTTGGCCAAATTAGCCTAGGCCTAGATTAGGATCGAATCAGCAAGTGAGCGAGCGAGCAAGCGAGCGAGCGAGCGAGCAAAGAAGCGCCATTCAAGCGCCGTAGCCGCGTTCGCGGTCAACGTGCTGGCCGCAACGCGATGCAAAGCTTCCTCGTGGACGCAGGGCGCATCGGCGCGAGCGCTGGCGCAGGCGGTCTCGAGGGCCGTCGGAGATGGCGCGACGCAGCGCTCGCGCCAAGATTGCTTGTTCTCGACGACGACCACGGCGAATTGGTGCTCCTCGACCCTCTCGGGCCCGCTGTCTGCGCAAGACTTCCACTCGCGAGCATTGCGCAGCTCGGCTTTTGCGAGCAAGCGCTCGAAACTGCGTCGCCGCGTCGGCCCCAAAGGTCTCGACTTGCGCTGCTTTTGGCCGTCAAGACTTCGAGCGAGACCGTCATTGCTGCGGGCCCTCGCGACGCCGATGGTGGCCTCCGCATCGTGGTCGTGCCAAGATTTGCCAGAGACTTTGACACGTTGACGCTGCGCATCTTTCAAAGCCCATGGACCGAACAGCTTGGTATGCCATCCCCCGAGGCTAACAAAGTTCTCACAAGCCTCGACGTGCAAGAAGACTGGACGTTTCTCACGCTCGAATCGCTGCAAAGCTTTGATGTCGAGTCCTTTGGGGAGCAGGCCTCCCAAGGCCCGCCTCAGCCCCGCTTCGGCGCTCCGCCTGATAACCTGAGGCTTGGCGTTTCTCAAACACATATCTGTCTTGCCCGAGCGGCACGAGTCTCGTCAGAGCAAAACAGATATGAGCAAGCAGACGCTGACAGTGATGGACTCGTTCTTTTGTATCAGGAACCCCTTGCAGCTCTTTCGCGCCTCTCGCTTCTCGCAGACGCCGTTGTGCTCGTACAGTTTGCAAGTGGAAGAATTCTTCGCTTCAGTTGCGCACCTTCTATCGATGTTCCGGCGCTCGTGTCTGTTCTTCTGGGCAGAGCACGTTATTTGCAAATGGATCAAGCGGGTCTCATTGCGCACTCTGTGATGGGATGGTTCGAAGGGTCCGAGGACACCGTGACGCGACTCGCCAAGCTAGCTGGCGTCAAGACGCGTCCAGCGCCCATTGCACTTCCTGTGGGGTCGCAGACCTCCGCTTCGCCTTCTTCGAGACACCCCGAGTCACCCCGATTGCCTGAAACTTTCCCCAATCTCAACAAAGACCTTGAGCCCGATGTTCATGTCGGTGCGAGAGAGGCAGACATGGAAACTCATTCACATGAAGACACGCAGAACGATGAAGCAGCCGAGGTGCTAGCCCGCGCCCAATCTCTCCTTGCAAAGTTCAACGATCTCTCAATGGGAGACTCGGTATCGCTGCACTCGCAAAATATTGGACTGGACGCAAACAGCGAGGACAGCAATCCACGGGAAGATGATGATGACGACGACGACGACGACGACGAAGACGACGAAGACGAAGACGAAGACGAAGAAGGAAGTATCGACGAAGATGACCCGGAGCAGGACGACGAAGATGACGACGAAGTTGGCGACGAGGATCAAGACGAAGGTCAAGACGATAACGAGCGAGGAGAGAGTACTAAGGAGTCGCAGTCCAATGGAAACAATACCACTTCGAATGTTTCAATGATGCCAAGTGTCCCCAGTGACACGCGTGCGGAGGACTCGCCGTTGGTTTCCTCGAAACCAGAGCAGCTCAGTGTGCGCTCACCCGAGCCAGCAAACTTTGTGCTTGCGTCTCCGCTCGAGTCTCAGTCGCCTCCACCTCCGCCACCATCTGACTCGCCACCTCCTGCATTGCAACCACTCAAGACGAAAACAAACGATGTGAAAAGTGTACAAGCCGAACGCGATGATGTGCCAAGTCAAATCACGGGCTTGAACAAGGAAGCAGAGTGTGAAACGGATGCTCCCGGCGCTTCAGAAGCTGCGCCGCAAGATAACATAAGGGAAGATGAAGCCACGGATGAGGAAGAGGAGGAGGAGGAGGAGGAAGAAGAACAACAACAACAAGAAGAAGGAGGAGCAGGAGAAGTGAATGCCGATACATTTCCTCGTCACGATGATGACGATGTTCACCCCGCAGAGACCGACGTGGCGAGCAGTGCGCACGACGACGAAAGTCAAGTGGGGTCTCCCCTGGACAAGACACTTGAGATTGCGAACATGCAGGCTGCCCGACAAGGTCTGAGCGTGCCCGTCGTAGGCGGTGATGAGGACCGTGGCGTCCTAAGCGGCAGAATCGGAACCCAGCAGCGACGGCGACGGTCGACCGCAAACCTCAGGCAACGCTCGCCCCAAGATAACAAATTCCCGGAACGATCGCGTTCCAAGTCTAAACGTAGAAGCACCGCCGCATCCTGCAAACAGCAATAGGTATAACCTGGCCCATACTTGGCAAGACTGACAAAGGGCCTGAACTTGAATCTAACTCTGTATTTGAATCGGGAATTATCTTGTTTACACGATAATGAAAAAGAAATAAATCGAAAACTCTGTTCGGTCGATTTATAGCATACGTAAGAGACCGCCTTGCAGAGATTCAATCCCTTCTCCTGTTTTGCACGATGTTCGAAAGTGCTTGACACCCCATAGCTCTGCCTGTCGATCGTGTGCTTCGTCTGATACAAAGGTCGTGCCTTCCATACCTACTGTGTCGACTTTGTTACGTACAAGGATAATGGGGGCGTTTGGAATTGCGCGCAAAGCTTCGTTGCGCCAAAACATGCATCGCTCCAAAGATTCGGGTCTCGAGGCGTCATATACCAGGATTACTGCATGGGCCCCGCGATAGTTTTGCTGCACGATTGGAACATAGCGCGGCGCCCCGCTGCACGTCCAGAGTTCCAGGACAACAACTTCGGAGCCGCCAAGGGTCAGAACTTCATTGCACGAAACTTCGACGCCCAGCGTCTCGCAGTGAGCCTCCTCAAAAGGTTTGCTCAAGAGGCGTCGAACAACGCTCTTCTTGCCCGACTTCCGATCGCCGAGCAAGACTACCTTGAGTTTGCGCATTGCCGACGGCTCTCCTCCTCCAGCATGGTTCGTCTCGACATTGCTCTCTGCGTGCGCCGTCATGGTTTTTGCACCAGGAACGTGCTCCAAAAGTGGTAGCCGCCACGCCAGCCCGTTCCGTGTTTACCGCCGGGCCTACGGAAGCCGCTTCACTCCAGGCCCAAAGCAAGCATGTATTGTTGTAGGTCGGGCAAAGTCCGAAAGGAGAAAATAAAGAAGGAACAAGAAGAAATTGCTGGGACGACTGCAGTGTCACGTGAAGAAGCCCTCATGCCCATAATGACGATCCGGGACCCCATCTAACGGCTCGCACGATGGAAGAAAAACTAAAAAATCCCCCCCATGCTTACTTTCGTGCGAGTCTTGGGCCGAGCGAGAGACAGATAGATCCCACTTGCAGAATCGTCACAAGATCTTGTGACATCGCGCTCTGTTGCACACAAAGCAAAGACAACCTTCGCCCGTCCTCAGGCCTCATCCTCTTAGGCCTCACTCATCAAGGCAACGAGTTCACATTCGCATTCCACGTAGGCACATAACCGCCACATTGAAGTACGGTTTCGTAACGTATTTAAACGCCTCAAGCGGGCTTGCCAATCTGCGGACGCCAGACTCCATACCCGCGCCGACGTAGACCGCAGCGCGCAAGCAAGACGATGGTAAGTGGCGTCATGGCGCGCGCGCAGACACCTTGTGCCGCCCGCGCCCGCCGCTTCCGCGGCTTAAAGCCGCGCGGAAGCTCGCAGAAGGAATTGAAGCGATACGGCCAGGTGATGAACGGCGCGCGACGACGACGGCGACAGCGCACAAGGGCAAACGTTAGGCAAGAAGAGGGAGAAGGAGAGGGGAGGATATGAGCGGAGCTTGAGACAGGTGTATTCTCTGGATAAAAATCAGGGCAAAGGTGTCCTCGATGTGATCTTTGGAAGCCCAAGAATATGGATCATTAGACAACTGACGCGTGGCATGTGTATCTTGCTCGTCGCGAATGACTGCGAACAACAGAGCGCCAAACAGCACAAGGTAGAGGAGGCGCACAAGGATGCGATCTTCACCGTGGATTGGTTCAGACACACCCCTGAAAATCAACTCCTCACAGGGTCCGTGGACGAGACGGTAGCCTCGTGGGTGATGAAGGACCAAAAGGGCAAAGAAGAGGCCTCGCTCAATATGGTTTTTCCTGAACACAGTCTTGGCACCATTTCAGTCGTGGGCAACCCGATGCACCCGATTGCCATTTCCTCAGCCATGGACACGCGAATTCGTATCCTGGATTTGGAAAGTGGGGCCGTCAAGTCGACCGTCGACGTTGGACCCGTCGAGTGCTGGAAGATGGCATGCGCGCCGAACGGGGCAAAGATGGCCTCTGGAACGCACACGGGAGCCATTAACATTTGGGACATCGAGACACATAAGCTGGAAAACACGCTCGAAACTCAGGCAGGCTTTGCACTCACTACCGCCTACAGCGCAGACGGCAAGCTCATCGCAACGGGAACCAAGGACGGCGCGATTTTTGTCTTTGACCTGACGAGTGGTAAGCAAATTGCTTCTCTTACGAACCACACCTTGCCGGTTCGCTCTTTGACGTTTTCTCCCGATGGTGCTGTCCTCTACTCCGCGAGTGACGACATGACCGTGGGCATTTACGATGCTGTCAAGGGCTCACAAATTGGCAGTCTCCGAGGCCACCTCTCCTGGGTCATGGACGTGGCCGCTAGCCCGGATAAGCGTCTTGTTGCGACAGGTTCGAGCGACAATACTGTCAAGCTTTGGGATGTTATTGATCGTTCTTGCGTGCAGACCTTTGAAAAGTCACATACAGGCCAGGTCCACGGCGTTTCGTTCAATCACGATGGCTCAAGGCTCGCCTCAGTCGGTGGCGAGGGTACCATCCAAACGTACACCATTTCTACGCCAACAGCATAATCTTTCGATCAATAACATCCAAACCGTAGACGCGAATGACTGATTGGTTTTTATTTCTTTTACAGTACGTCTTTGCAATTAATGTGGTAATTTCTCCCCACTGCGCATTTCTTGTCATGAATCCGTTTGCTTTGCTTTGCTTGGCTTGGTACATTTACTTGGGTATATATCCCAAGTACACAGTTACTAACGTGCACAGCATAATCGCTCGATCAAAAACATCAAAAGTCAAATGATGGAATAAAGGTTTACTCTTTTGCCAGTGGTACATCTTTGCGATTATTATACATTTCCCGCACTACGCGTTGCTTGTCAAGAACCTTCTTCTTGGCATGTTTTGTCGACTTGGACGCCGGCCACGGGTCACTCGTGCGCTCTAACAAGGCAACAAAAAACCCACCCGTATTATTCAAGTGAGGCAAGACGCGAATGCATTTACGAAGTTCCGCAGCGCGAGCTGGATCAGAGGGAGAGAAATGGGACTTGCGAAATCTGCGTACGCAGCGCTTCGGGCGCGAGCGACGAATTGCATCAGCATGGCTCGAAAATACCATGCCCGTGTCGTCGATAACGTCCCATGACGAAAGACCCTCGAGAGCCTGCAGCGAACCGAGAACGGAAGAACAGTCGACGAGCTTGACCGGGGCCTGACGCAGCAAGGCGGCGACAACGGCTTCGTTCTCAAGAGGGTTAAGGGAACATGTGCTGTATGCCATGCGTCCGCCAACACGAAGTAAAGCGATCCCTCGAAGCGCAATTTGAAGCTGCGTAGAGTGCAAGGATAGTCCATAGTGAGGCACCCAGTGTGCCCAGAGCCCAGGGTTTTTGCGCAGCGTCCCATCGCCACTGCAAGGCACGTCGCAAATGATGCGATCGAAGCCCTTTTCGTCTTCTTGTCCCTCAAAGCACGCAAGCGACGCCGGGATTGTCTGAGCTTTATGGTTCACAACTTGGATATTCAGAGCAGGAGACTGGGCAAAAGGCCTGAGTCGGCCAATTAGGATCCGTGCCCGACGGGCGTCGAGCTCGTTTGCCACAACACAGCCCGGAGCTGCGTCGTCGGTGGCTTTGGACACCTTTGCACACCGTGCAAGCATCGTGTCCGCGGCCTGAGACGTCTTGCTTCCGGGAGCAGCGCACATGTCAAGCACGCGATGGTGGCTTTTTAGTTGCAGCAGAGAGACGGGAAGCATGCTCACCACCTCTTGGCGCTCGATAAGTTTTGCCTTGCCGCGTGCGGCAAGCCATTGCCTCCACTCGTGCAGTGGGGTTCCGGGTTTCGTTCTTTGCTTTATGTCCGCAACGTTGCCGACGTTGAGTTGCCATGCATCGCACCAGTCGAGATAGGTCAGATCCCCCTGGAAACCCTGGAGATCAGCATCGACCGCCTCGACGCCCTGTTGGGTGCGGTTCACACGAAAGGTAACGGGAAGGGGGCGTTTGAGAATTGCAAACAGCGCATCTGTATCAACGACATCCCCGAGTTGATGCTCATAGTAGCATCGGAAAAAGTCTTCGGGCTCTCCGCCATCAAAGATTGCTGTAAAAGGCACAAATTTGTCAGCCGTTCTTATCCTTTCCGCGAATGTCAACTCTTCTCCACCAAACGGAAGGCAGGAGGGATGCAGGAAAGGAGAAATGGAAGGGAAAAGAATGTCGCAAGACCAGGCCCGTGGCTCCCGTTCGTGGGATCGAGCAGGAGCCTTTGGACTCAAGCCCTCGATCAAGAGGGCTTTATCAGGTCCCGCCGTAAATTATACTCTTGGCTACCGAGGAATCCCATCAACTATCCGGAGCAGTTGGGGGGCTAGTATGGTGCCGTACTTTTTCTCCCTTTATTTTTGTTGTTTGTTCTTTCATGAACTTTACCCATCCATTCATCCATTCATCCATTCACCCATCCACCCATCCATTCAAAATAGCAAGCAACCCACGCGAAGCACAAGCAACCTAGCTAAAGCTTTTCCTTCATCCCTTCCTTGTCCAATCCTTCGCTCGCTCTTGCGCACGTACCTCGACCCCTACGGCGCCCCATCCGTCGCCATCGATCCCGTCGTCGTCGTCGTCGTCGTCGTCGTCGTCGTCGTCGTCGATTTCGTTCTCAACGATGTCTTGTCCTGTTTCAGGGTTTGCAGCTTGAGTTTGCCGAGCAAAATCTTGCGCAATGATGCTTTGGGCTACTGCTACGCACGAATGCAGGCAGGCAGGCAGGCAGGCAGGCAGGCAGGCAGGCGCACGGCAGCCACGCATTTGCGCGCCTACGACCTAGCTAGGGCGCATCTACGCATGCATCTACACACCAGGGTGCGCGGAGTACACACCGGGTACGCGCGAACGGATCTGCGTAGGTTGCGAACTCTCAATCAGACCATGGAAAGAAGAAGACTTGCTTGTGCGCGAGAAGTTCAAGTTGTTGGGGGGGACGAGACAATCCAAGTCAAGCCAAGCCATATGCGCGTATGAGATGCCGCGCGGCGGCGACGGCGACGACGAGCGGCAAGCGCTTCGCGCTGCAGAAAGTTCTTGGGAGGTCAGAGTCCGGCGCCTCAAACTCGCAAACCAGGAGCGTCCACCTCTTCTTGCCAAACAGCAGGAGCACTTGCGTGGAGACACAGCATGTTCTGAAGATCGCACAGAAAAGCAAAGTCATGGGGGAAACACGCAAACCCCGGCGGCGCGTCCGGACAATTGTGCGCCGCAAAAAGAGGCGATCGAAACGGGCCGAGAACCTGATGCCGCGGTTCCGCATGCAGAAGAAAAGATCTCGTCCTTGGAGGACAAGCCGCGCATAAAATTTGTAAGGGGCGGATTTCAGTTGGAAAAGGTTGTAGCCCATGCTCGTGACGTCTTGCATACCATCCACTGTTCGGAAGCGAACAGTAGCTCCTGCCGCGATGGCGGGACTGCAAATTTTGCATTACTAGACGGGAGCTGTTACGCGAAAAATGGTGATCTTGCAGCGCTGATTCGAACTGCGAAAATGTGCAGTGAGGAACAGGCACGCCTACATCCCAACAAGCAAGAATCGTCTCCTTCACAAGCTTCGGAGGCTTCTTCTCAATCCTCATCGCAGGATTCTCTGCTGGACCACGGCGGCCAGCAGATTCTGGAGCGCCTCCAAGTAAATATACAAGCGCTGCGAAGCCTTCGCGACTTTCTTGATCCATCGATCGCGCGCGTCGTGAGCGAACTGCTGCGATGCGTTGAGCACGTCGTCTTTTGGGACGAGGACAAGAGTTTTGCCGCAATGATTGCCGAACAAGAGCGCGAGAGCGCTGTGCTCGGAAAGGAACATAGCGTGTGGAATGAAAGACTCAATGATATCGAAGACAAGGTCGCAACCATGAAAACGGTGCTTCTCAAAGCCACAGGGGAACGAAAAGCATGGCAAGCGAACCTTTTCGCTCTCAGCGAAGAGCGCAAAGACACGGAAAACGAAGAGGGAAATCTTCTCGAAGAGCTGCAGCAACGTCGTACGAAGACCCGCGCCATGATACTCGAGCTCGACAACCTCGAGTATCGACTTGCTTCATCTAAAGCTGACCTGGAAGTAGAGATACAAGAGGAAAAGGTGCTTAACGAAAAGATCAACAGCATCTCGCAGGCGCATCAAAATCTGAAAAAGTATTACCAAGAGCTTCATGGCACCGAGAGTGGGTACATTGAAACTCGGATCCCAGATGGTGTACACAACAGAGCTATGCTGGAGCTCGAAGTTCTTCAGGAGCGGCTAGAACGCTTCACCCATCTCGAAAAAACCTTTGCCCAAGGGATGGATTTGAAGAAGATTCGTCTGACCCAAGTCAAAGAGGACCTCGAGGCAGCTAAGCGTGTTCGCTTGGCATTCGATGCCAAGATTCCTGTCCGTGAACGGCCTGAAAATCGTGCGCTGACACCCCGGCCAGACTGGCCCACCATCCTGCGTGATTTCCTGCCATGCTTGAACAAGAACCTTCGCAATCATCCCGCCTATGTGAACAAAGTCGGTGGAATCGCTGACAAAGAAGCCCAGGCGGTGAAGAAAGCTGCGGATGCCTTTCGCCGTGGGCGTCGGCGACGCCCGATGCGCCTCAAACGCTCCAACAGTATTGATTCTGAACCGTTCACATTTGCCGCATCGCGAAAGATGATTGAGTTATTGCAAAGCATTCGAGATGCCCCAGGGAAAACAAACGCAAATCACGATGCGCCTGGTGGCATGCTGGCCATGCTACAAAACCAAATCGAAAACGTACGAGCAAATCTGGTGAGTACGAAGACCGCGCTTCTTGAGGCGGAAAAGTGTATTCCTTCCGCGTCAGAATATTTTGGAGGCGACTCGACTCATCTTGAAGGTCGTGACTCCGGCACAGCTGGAAATTTCGCTTCGATGCGAGTTCGACACATGGCGAAACGGAGCTCCGTGTCCGGGGGAGACTCTTCCGCTCGCCCAAGTGCTAGGCGAAGAAGTAGCGTTGGCAGCGAGAGCGAGCAGACGCGAGCCAGCAACATAAACATGGCCGACGTCCTGGCCTCCCTGCGAAGCGAGCAAGTATCACGTGTTTCAGAAGCTGATCAAGTTTCTGGGCCAGGACGACGGAAAACAAGCAAGTATAGTAATATGAGCATTTCTTCGCGAAAATCGTCCCAGGGGGAAGCAAAGTATTCGGAGCTCGCGCAACGCGCTCGCAAAGCAATCGCGCGTCGTCGAGACGAAGGCTCGGCAGCGCCAGGTGCAAAGAGTGCCATTGCCGAATCCGTTCTCAAACTTATACAGGATGAGAAACGTCGGATGGGAAGCCCGACCAAGGCCGAAAACAGCGAGAAACCTGTTATTGCGCCTTTTCACACCAAACAGCTTTTGGAAAAGCCCCTGACAGTCACACTCGTTTCCGATGTGCCAACCTTCGTGGTTTGTCTTGGTCAGGATCCCAAAGTTCCGCGCTTCCTTCGCGCCACTGGAAAGGTACAATATCGACAGATCAAGCCCGATGAGCTTTCGAGTCTCATTGACGATCTCTTTGACGAACGTAGCGGTAACCTGCAGCTCCAGGACAAGCCTCTCGAGGATCTGTTGTATAATGTGCTTCGCAGACGCTTTGGAGCTCAGAACACCAGCTCAGAGTGGGCCTACAACTTGGTGCGCGAGATCTATGACCTGCAGGAAAAGTGGGCGATTGCGCGTATTTTTCTTCTCGTCCTCGCCGGAGAGGTGGGCGACCCGTTTTTGTCCCTGGAGAACGATATTTTGTTGGAACTTCACACGTTTTTTAAGCGGGTCGATCTCGAAACGCAAAAAGAGGTATCTGGCTCTGCAAAGCCTGTGGACCTGGTCTATGTGACAGACGTGATTGAGTCTCTGCACGACTTTGCGCCTCGCGCGCGCCCAAGTGAGCAGCGCCATTGGGCAGAGTGTCTCCGGCAAGATTTGCAAGGCCGCGACCAATGTACATACACGCGAACACTGTTTGCAGATCCACGCAAGTCGACCTTCATTCAGGCTCTTATGCTCCACGTGGTCAATCACCTTTATCAGCATATGAAGGCTCTCGTCTCTGGCTTTAAAAGTCTTGAAAAAGTTGCCAAATTTCCTCGAGCCAATGCTGACGGAGACAGCGACGACGTGCCCGAGAACGCGTCGAAACGTCGACGATCGAGCGCAGCAAGGAAGAAACCAGCACCCGTTGAACGCGTTGTGACTTTGCAGACAATTAAGGCGGCAATTGTCAAGGTCGATCCAGGCCTTGATGACGATGACATTTCCAAGCTTGTGGCCAGGACCCATGGCTGCAAGCCCACCAAAATAAATTGGGACCGCGAGGTCAATCCCACTCTTTTCGCAAAGCGTTTTTGCCAGGCAGTCATACCTTATCCTTCGCGTCCCATTTTCGACGCGGAGGCTCCCATAACAGTTACCGCATCGACCTCACAAGAAGCAGCAAGCCTTGCAGCGACGAGGAGACGAACACACACGCTCATACGCAAATCGACCTCAAAACGCGCCAGCTTTCTCGATATACAGACGAGCCTCGCTTCGACTGCGAGCCTCGGAGCAAAGACTGAGCTCACGTCTCAGGGCAACATGCAGCCCAAGCGTCCTTCGCGTCTCAAAACGGGGCGAAGTGCAAGATTTGGCAAATCAGACAGGCCTGGCAAGAGTGGTCGATCAAAGCTGGCGCTCCGCACGGCGGACTCATTCAGCTTCTCCCTTTTTGATTCGCCGCAGCTGGGAAATGTCACCGAAAAGTCAGACGCAAACGTCATGGAAACCTTGACGGAGTCAATGTACCACGAAGACAACTTGCCCACGCTCACGGAGTCGATCGTATCTCGCCAAGGTGGCGACGCGAAATCAGATAGCGAATCAGATGATATCTGAATGAAGGCTTGGGTGCATATTTATAGGTCCAGAAGACAACAAGCGAAGAGAGTTCATGAATGATTTCAAACTATTTCTTGTTTGGCGTGCTGCGACTAGCCCTACTTTCGCGTTTAAGCGCGGAACATGGCCATCTTTGCGCTGAGAACAGACTCGCTGTCGGCGCTGTCAGATCGCATTCGCGACGTTCTGCGGTACACGAAGATGGCAGCCGAAAGCGCGGCAATGCCGAGAACAACAGCCACGGAGCTCACCGCAATGGTGGCCTCATCACTAAGACCGGAACTCGAGGCGCCCGTGTTTTCAGGCGAAGATGTAGGCGGATTGGCACAGTCGCATTCATTTTTGGCCTCGTCTTCGAGGAAGCACACATGGGTAGCCTCCGTGAGACTCGTGCTCACTGCCGCCCAATCAGACTCAGTCATCACGGCATGTGAGCAGTCCAAATAGCCTGCTTCGCGAAGAGAAGTGCAGGTGAAGATCGAAGACGTCTGCTCGGCGAAGCAGTCATTAAACGCGCATAGACTCTCTTCGTACCCTTGGCCTTCCGGAGCCTCGGCGCATACGGCCTCGAGACTCGTGGCGCCCTGCGAGAGAATTGGATATGTCCCCTCTGGGCATTCATCGATGCTCGCAATCTGGCACACCGACGAATCCTCCTCATCCTGGTAGCTGCCGCAACCCGTGCATTTGTATGCGCAGTCCCCGTTTAGGTAACTCCCTGCAGGCACGGGCAATTCTTGACAGACAGGCTCGGTCGAGCCAGCATGGTAGACGGGCACAGCATCCTCACCGCACGCAGAAGACTTGCATGCAGACTGACCAGCTTCGTCTTGGTACGAGCCGCACCCGGAGCACTCCGCGACGGGATAGCACGCCTCCTCGTCATCTTCAAAGAATGAACCTGCCGGAACCTCCTGGCAAGCCTCGGCGAGACCTTGCGCGGGGTTTGACGCGTTGCCAATCTTGGGTACGCTGTTGGCAGGGCAGCTTTCCTTGGTTGCCGTCTTGCAAGTTGCTTGTTCAGCTTCATCCTGATACTCACCGCAGCCCGAGCATGGCTCAACGGTGTAGCAATTGTAGGTCTCCTCATATCTGTATCCGAGGGGTACAGCCTGACATGCGTCTTGAACGCTTGTGCCACCACTTGTCTGCACGGGAACACCTCCGACTTGCGCCATGCAGAAATCGAGGTCGGCCGTCTTGCATCCGGTTTGCATACGTTCATCCTGATACTCGCCGCACCCAGAGCACGTTGATACAGAGTAGCACGAATACGAGGATAAGGGCTCGGTGTAGACTGAGCCTGCAGGAACGGGCTGGCATGCCTCATTCAACGAGGTAGCTGGCGAAGACGACGATAACGAACTTTTCGGCACGTGATTGTCGGGACAAGTCTCAATCGAAGCCGACTTACACTCTGTCTGCCCTGCCAAATCTTGGTACGCGCCGCATCCGTCACAGGGACTAACAGGATAGCATGAACTTTTGTAGCTGCCTCGAATGTCCTCGAAAAAGTATCCAGCGTTTACCGCTTTGCAAGCGTCCTGGAGAGATTCAATTGGCTTGGAGCTTGAGGAAAACGCCGGGACTTCGCCTGCAGGGCAATCTTCGAGGCTGACCTCCTTGCATTCGGTTTGACCGACCTCGTCCTGGTACACGCCGCAGCCCTGGCACTCGTCAATCGGGTAGCAGCTGCTTGAGGTATCGCCTGCAGAGTTGGTGTAGTAATGACCGACTTCGACAGGCTCGCAGATCTCTCCAAGGCTTGTGGCACGAGTGTAGATGTTGGCATACGAAGGGACGCTTCCTGAAGGACAATCGTTGAGCTCGGCAGTTTTACAACTCGTTTGCCCTTGCTCGTCCTGATACGCTCCGCAGCCTTCACAGCCGTTAATTGGATAGCACGTACTCGTGGAGTCACCCGAGGAATCAGTAAAAAATTGGCCAGCATCGACGAGCACACATACTTCGTCAATCGAGATTGCCCCTGAGTAACCTGTGTAGCTTGGGACATGGTTCGCAGGACAGTCTTGAAGCGTAGCAGTCTTGCACTCGGTCTGTCCCGTCTCATTCTGAAAAGAACCACAACCCTGGCACGTCTCAACGGGATAGCATTCGTCATCATCGGTGGCGCTTTCCGGATTGGGCGTGTCGGTGTAGAAAGAGCCAGCAGGCACCTCTTGGCACGCAGCTTCGAGGCTTGCAAATCCTGATCCATACGAGCTTCCCTGGAAGGCAGGAACCTGGCCTTGAGGGCACGTCTCAAGAGTTGCCATCTTGCATTCGGTCTGTCCCGTCTCATTCTGAAAAGAACCACAACCCTGGCACGTCTCAACGGGATAGCATTCGTCATCATCGGTGGCGCTTTCCGGATTGGGCGTGTCGGTGTAGAAAGAGCCAGCAGGCACCTCTTGGCACGCAGCTTCGAGGCTTGCAAATCCTGATCCATACGATCTTCCCTGGAAGGCAGGAACCTGGCCTTGAGGGCACGTCTCAAGAGTTGCCATTTTGCATTCCGTCTGCCCTTGCTCGTCCTGGTATGCGCCACAACCTTCGCACGGATTTACCGGGAAGCATTGCGAAGGAGAGGAGACGCTGGCAGGGTCTGCTGTCTCTACGTAATACGAGCCAGCGCTGACAGTTTTGCATGCTCCTGCAAGAGAAGTCGTAAACCATGAGTTGTAGTCGGGGACTTGACCGTCAGGGCATGTTGCCGAAGTAGCTTGCTTGCAGCCTACTTGGCCTGCCTCGTCCTGATAGCCTCCGCAGCCAGAGCAAGCAACACAGTCACCATCAACAAAGCCATATCCGACCTCGCAGTCTGCGGCACTCTGTCCAAGCGCCTGACCACAAGCTAGTGCAACAAGGCTTAAAACGCAGGCAAGACGCCCTTGCTTCATCTTGCTTTGGACGAGAAAGAGAGAGAGAGAGTTTCCGCTTCTATTCTTCTTTTCAACCCAGTTTGGGGTTTGGTGGTGCTTTGATTCAAGTTTTGCTTTCGCCTAAGAAAACCACGAACGCAGAGCGATCTCGGCTTTCTTGTTTGCGTGCAACAAGTTTCCCCCCTTTGTTCTTGACTTGGTCTTCTTCTTCTTCTTCGTTTCCCAGAGAATCGTGCGGGTGCTGTGGGGTGAGGAGAAGCCAAAAGGAAAGGAGCCCGCCTCTCACTACCACCTTTGTGCGTGAACGCACGTTTGTCATCGTCTGAGAGATGGTTGGCTCCTGACAACACGCCGCAATCTCGTCGTACGTTCCGTCCCGTCCCCGTGTGCCGCTCCATGCCACCTTCCAACCATTTGCTCTTGCGTCTCGTCTGCATTCCGGCCTCTCCAGCCGATGATGGGTCTCTCCTGCCACTGCTGGCGACACGACAGTTCTTAAGCACAAGCGCGGCGGCGGTGACCCGACGCAGCACGTGCAGCACGCGCTGTGTATCGTGGAAGCAAGTTACCTGCAGCCAGCAGCTGCCACTGGTTCCAGGCACACGTGCGCACGCTTACGCGGACCCAGCTGCGGGCTTGACGGAAGATGAGATTTGTCAATCTCGCGCAATCGCCATCTCGTGGGAAAGGTCGATCACCATCTCGCGGGAGCTTGAGCGGAGGAAGCGACGAATGCCGCGTCCGTAGTGCTTCGGCGTCAAGCGATGCGATGGAAACTTTGGAGTCTTGACGAGTGTGCATTTGTTCACGAGCTGTACGACAGCAAGTGGCGAATGATCATGGTGGGTGCTGACTCGTCTCGAAAGAGGGAGGGAGACAAGCCAGCTCCGCTGAGGCCTGCATCGGCTTTCGTTGTCTGACTGCCTGACTAACATAGGCGACAACGTCGTCGTCATCTCGACGATTGCTTTGTCGTCTTGCGTCGTGATGGGGAAGTTGACCTGGCCAAAACAGCTGCAGCTAGCCCAGTCTCTGGCCAGAACCATTGTGTCTTATCGTGACGTATGATGACCCATTCCGAGAGGACAAGAGCTCCGAGCCTCTGAGAAGGACTCGGAGCTCAGTTCCGAGAAAGACTCGGAGCTCTTGTCCTTTTCTTCAGAACATCCTGAACAAAGCTGGGCTGCAGCCTTCGTGTTCTGACCTCCTCGGTCAAGCGGCTGCACGCGCCGCTGTGGTCATGGGCTTCTCCCGATGTCACTGGCCCAGCTCGTGTGCAGACGGCACGGCCGTCTCTCTTAGATGTTTCCACGGTCCCTGTCGTGCGCAGCGGCGCTCAGCGCTTCCCAGCCGGGGAGTGAGTGCAGTCAACGCGCGGTGGTGTGCGACTTCATGTGACGGAGAGCAACCCTTCAAAATTATCGGTGCTGACGAGGTCTTGACTGAGTGAGACTATCCGTTGGCTGGTAGAGTGCCGCTGCACGTTCTATCTCCGACACCTGCCTGTCCCTACGCGCCACCTAGGCCTACGGCAAGACTCGTGCGGCCGAATTGATCAAGATGGACTCACAACGGGTCTTCAGCAAGGCCCTGAGGTTCATGCACCCATGATTACTTAGTGCGCACGCGTACGAGAACGAGAGGAGAAAGGCAGAGAGCAGCGCTCCATTGAAAGCTGTTTCTGGGTGTCGGCCCTAGGCTGACTGAAGGCTACTTTATACGTCGCAAATCAAGGCCTCGAGAATTTCAGAAAACGCCACACAATAGTTCCGTTGAATATAGCAAGCAGCGCGATGGCGGCGCCGCCCCAGCTCGCGTTGCAGTACGCCACAGCCCGAGGCACTGCTGCCGGGCCAGAGAGCAAAATCATGGCTGAATCGAAGCAACGTTGTACCTGACCTGGTGTCGGTGAAGTGAACGGTTCTTCAAGGAGGAGAGCAGGTCAAGAGCGCTCGAGACTACTAAAGCTGACAGCGAGTAAGCAAACACCAAGCCAGTGGCCAGCTTGGTGCGAGCACGGCGTCGCGTGGGCCCTGTACGCGCAGGAGCGTGTCTCAGGAGGGAACCATCTGCCGGCGAAGATGTCGTCTCTCGATCTCTCGGCGCGAGCGCGAAGGCCATCACGGCAGCGCACGATGTCATGGAAGGATGATAACTACGCGAGCATGAAGAGAACGAGCCGCTTGCTAAGTACGCACAATGTGAGCAACACGCAGGGACAAATTGAAGTGAGAGACCCAGACATTATGAGACTCTGTTACGACAAAGATGAAAGCTGGACGGAGCTTCGGCAACTTGCCATCCGAATTCAGAAAAATGGCGGCGTCGACGTTGGTGATCACCGTAAGAACGGCCAAACATACCGTCGATGTCTTAAGATTATGGAGCTCGTTTCATGGCTCGTGGACACGTTCGGTCTGAGTCGTGATCTCGCGTGCCTCATCTGTAAGGAGCTCTGGAAACACGGTCTCATCTGGAATGCGGAAAACAGTTACAGCGCATTTTCCGTCAATGAACTTACATTCTTTCGCGTCGCTCACCCCTATGCCATCAATCTGTTGCTCTTGCCCTCTGAAATGGAGCAAGTGTACTCGGAAGCTCGGGATAAAACTGGACCTAAGCGAGTCGACAAATTTATTGGCGGACGCCACATATTGGCATGCTTTCCCTCTGCAGAACTTATCGATTGGGCCATGTCTGTCCACCATATCAACCCGCGTGAGCGTGCTGTGCAAGTGGTACAACAAATGGCGAATGAGGGATACTTTTTTAATGTTGACGGCACGACGCAAATTGTCGACGGACCGAACGTCTTTATGCAGCATAAACACGATTACACGGGCAACATCGTCCTGAGCAAGCGCCGCATGTGTCTCATTGCCACCGAGATCGCCAAACTTTATGAATCGTGCGTGCAGTCAGAGTACGGCGGCAAACGGCCCGTAGCAACGGTCGCTCTTGTAGCCTCTCTTATTGAAAGCATCATTGAAGATTGCAGCTTCCAAAAGGCCAAGTTCGTGCTTTTGCAAATGAAGAAGGCGAAATTTGCGCAAATCAACAACCGATCAACGCATAGTGCAACTTCCGCCTCAAGCTCCCAGAGCCGATGGTCCTACCGTCGTCTCTTGGATGGAGTAGAAAGATGGACACAAGTTGGTCAGGACTTCAATCTTCTCAAAGAGCTAGGGAGAGATGATGATCCCGTCATGATCAAACTGGACGATCAGTTCCATAATCTCAAAGCGCGCTTCTCCCACCGCGGACCCTCTGGACTGGTCTACCCAGACACAACTCATACTGAGGATGACATCAGCGATGCTGAGTCTCACGTCCCTCTCGTCATGAATGTCACTAAAGGGCGCAACGAGCTGGTGGAGCAAAATCTTGCAGTCACACTAATGTCGCATCTTGGAGGTGGGGTGGTAAGCGCCAAAGTTGGTGGTTTTTCCAGGGAGAGTGCAAGGACCAAAACTGTGCGAATGGTCATTCACTTGTTGTTTTGTCTCGTGCTTGCCATCGAGGTGCTCGCCAACACACAATCAGTTCTCGGTCTCACTGAAGGTTTGAAGAAGAGCATTGCAGCTTCGGCCGGATTTGAGCAGGCAACATCCAAGCATGAATTTATTGATTGGGTCCGGGATCAGGTGGCGACTGAGTTTTCGTGGCGTGGCACGCAATTCCCATTGCTTGAGCCACCAGCTATACTCGTAGGTGGCCCAACACACTACACCGGGTGCGACGAGCTGCAGCAGCTCGTCACCTCTGCAGCAAGACGCGCAGCTGAGCATTCAGATTTTGACACGCACATTCCCGTTGTTCGGGCTGATGCGGACGACGAGTGCTGGGTGAACGAGGAGACCCACGCGATTGGAACCGAGAATACATATGCCCCAGCAGCCTACCTGCTGACATGTATGCAAAACCCGGCAAAGTGCACCTCGGAGCTCGAAGGGCTTGATGCGGAACTAAGTCTGGACTCCAAGAGCATTCTAGTGGACAGAATGGCTCTCGAGGTTGTCTTGCTTGGCTACAAGGCGGAGCCACCTCTGATCGTTAAAGTGACGGCGCAAGCAAAATTTTCTGCTGTCGCCAATGACGTTCATGTGCGCTTTATGCATGTTTCCAATCACGCTGGGCACTCCGCTACTGAGTTTGTACTTATTATTCTGATCGTTTGCGTCACGCTCGATTTCATTGTGCTCACCTGCAGGCGCGGGCGTGCCTTTCTCTTCGATGTCTCTCGCATTTTCCACCTGGCCCGAATCGCACTCCCATGCGTGGCCCTTCGTATGCAATTTGTCTTTGAGAAGGACCTGTACGCATACCTGTCAAGTGTCACGTGGAACAATGCACCTTTATATCAGCCAAATGCGTCTAACGCAGGGTTCGACGTTCTTCATCAGCAAAAGGACGCGGCAAGGCTCTATTTTATCATCGCGATGTTTCTCGCCGCGATGACGGTCCCATCGTACATCGGGGGCGCCAAGTACAATATTTTTGCTCTGCTGCAACAAACGCTTAGGACGGTGCAAGGCGATGTCAAGGTTTTGGCAATTACGTTCTTCATCACGTTCTGTGGATTTGTGGCGACCATGTACGCCATCATGAACTCTTTGTCATCGCTCTTTGCAAGCCCAGGCAGTACGGGTATGATCATGTATGGCTCGCTCTTTGGAGGTGCGCCCTGGAACACTTTTTTGGAGATCCGTGGTGCGAGCAGGCTCTTAAGTGCAGTTGGTTTCATCGCCATGGCCACCTATCTCTTCCTCTTCATTATCATCTTGCTCAACATGTTCGTGGCCATCATTCTGCAAAGCTATCAGACGCAGAAACGCGACGAAGCTGTTTTACGTGCCGAGTTCATTCGTCATCTTCACGCCTCAGAAGGAACAAGTGATATATCAACGCTCAAGGCGAGCCTCGGAGAGCGTCTCTATGAGGTTGCGGAGGTCACTGAACCACACAGAACGAATTTCAAGGTCACCTTGCAGCGTACGATCAAGAGCATCACCGAGCGTCTTCGTACGTCGGCCAAGGTGCATCACGATGGCAGCTTTATCAGCCAATCAACCTCGGAAATTTTCGCCGACGAAAAGGGAGAGAAGACCTCTCTTTCTCGTCAGGCCTCTGCTCCTGCAAAAGCGATGCCTCGACAAGATAGCAAGATTGTTCGGAAGACTCCCCCAGCTTTGGTCAAGCAAGGATCTGTCGGTGTCAACGCTCAAGGCGCTTTGCCACGAAAGCTCCAGCAACTGCTCTAGGCCTCGAGATATAATAATGTTAGAATACAACTGCTACATGAAGATAACAGAAGAGAATCAAAGACAAGCATAAACAATCACGAAAGGGCGGTCGTCGGATGTGGCAGCCCACAACGAGGTTGAACAGCACTGTTTCCACGCCAAGGGGTCGAAGCCAAGAACTTGAGGTCCGCAATGAGATCATTTGTGTATGCAGACTGGGGATGCGGACGAAGACCTTAACTTTCAATGCATCTGCAAGTAAGCAAAAGACATCCAACAATTTTCTTAATCCACAATTTGCAATCGTCATCATAGAGAGAATTGTGCGTGGCATGACGCCTTCAAGATTGGACACACACAAAGCTATGGTCTGCACGTCCACAGCGCAACCTGTCAGACCGTATTTAACAAAGGTCGGCGGTGTCACCCCAGAGACTCCACCACGAGAGCTTGTGCGTCGTTTTCGCCTCGTAAATGTACCGAGACACGTTCCGTCGCCCCGTCCAGAGAGTCTCGACGAAGTTCACCCTGAAGGATCTGCAAAATATTTTCTTTTGGGATCCACGGGCCTGCTGATCGATCAGGACTCCACGACGTCCCGCTGTCCCGGTTCACGACAACGCCGAGGACAACTTGACGTTTCGGGCCTCCGATCCCACGCGCAAATGCCTTGCATGCACTCTGCGCTAGCGCAAGAGCGAGTGCGTGCGTCGAAACAAGAACAGCCTTCTCCTCGCTTGGCTTTACTTGGCCCTGACTGAGCTCCGCGTCGAGAGCCTCGTGCGAAAAGAGGTCCAAATCGTCAATGAGCACCGTGTGTGCGGTAGGATCCGTAATGTGCATGCTCCCCAGATAGGCCACCAGTGCCTCGTGCGTTTCAACATACTTGATGACGACGCGTCTTAATGCCTGATCCAGACCCGTATCTTTGTCGAACTGCTCACCCAGTAGAGGCGGCTGCGAAGTGATTTTATCACGTCTGCAGATAAACACACTCACTCCCTCTTGCATATATCTCGCCCGTTTCAGGCCACACTGCGATGGAACAGAAGAAGAAGAAGAGGAAGAAGAAGACCCCATAGTACGTGAGTGAGTGAGACCGCATTTTCTTGCCTCTGGATTGAGATGATGGGAAAGAGTTCACTTTAAAATCAAATCACATCCCTCGTTACTTACCTGAAACAGCAACGATGAGCGATACGAGCGTGAAGGGCCGTTCAGGAGGAACGCCTGATACGAAGCTGCTGTCTTGTCGTTGCCTTCGACGTCCTGCGACGCGCTTTCCTCGGTCTCAGGCTGCCCCACTTTTTCCGCCAAGCCGCGCAAAGACCCTGTCTCGCTGCCGCTGCTGCTCCATCCTCCTACAGAGATCCCACTCATCGTCCTCGCCGCCGCCGCCGCCGTCGTCGTCGTCGTCGTCTTCGCAGCAGTTTCGGGCTCCTCGCGGGTTCCGTCGCATGCAGCGGATCCGCGGCCCCGGGCTCCGTCTCCCGCGTCGCGAAGAGCGTGCGGAGCATCCTTTCCTTTCCTTTCCTTTCCTTTCCTTTCCTCTCCGCCGCCGTCGTCTGCGCTGAGTCGTCTCCGCCCGGCCAGCCCGCCGGCCAGCGAGCTCGCGCTCCCGGACTGCAGCTCCAGCTCGTGCGCGAACTTGATCTGGTCGACCGTCTCGATGGCCAAGGAACAGCTGCGGATCCTTTCTGGATCTCTGAGGGAACCAGCATGGATTATTTGCGGAACTATGTGCAGTCACGATCATGACGTCGAGTTTGCGAACGCAAACTTCGCCGGCGAGTTCTACGAGGTGCGGCACAAGGCGAGCGGGAAAAGAGGCGCCGAGGCCGGGCGGCGAGCGGGGCTGAGGCAGACCGAGAAGCCGAGCGCGCGCAGAGCTCGTGCAGAGGACTCTCCTTGCCGGGCGGGGCGCAGAGGCGCGGGCGCGGGCGCGACAGCTACAAGCAAGCAAGCAAGCAAGCAAAGCAAGCGAGCAAGCAAGCAAGCGAGCAAGTTAGCGAGCAAGCCAGCGACGGCGACCGCCGAGGACCATGCATCCGCTGGTGAGAGACTTGTACAAGCGCCTGCTCACGGTCGGCAAGGAATACCCGCAGGGCTTGGACTGGGTCAAGAGCAAGGCAAAGCCGTGGATCATGCAGAACGCCGCGCTCACGGAAGAGGTCGACATCAAGAAGAAAGTCGCAGAGGGCAGATTCTGGGTGCGGGAGATGCAGAGCGTCATCAAGCTCAAAAAGTATCGCACTCTCAAGAAGCGTTATTACTGACCGTGATGCAAACGAATGTGAGCGGGCTTCTTTTTATCCGGACTTGTAGTGGCATCGAAAGGAACGCCCAGACACGACGCTATTTGGTTTTCAACGCGTCCGCATACTAAGAGCTTGCAACCAACCAACCAATCAACCAATCACCAATTCGTTCCGTGCGATATTTCGAACCAATGTTAACCTAGAATAGTCAAGATCTCTATCTCTATCTCTCTATCTCTGTTTATCTTTTGGCTAGGCCCCAGCGATTTTCCATGGAGGCTTTTCATGAGGAAACGAAGGTCTGCGCCGTACAAAGGGCTCAGATGCACGATCGCTCTTGACGCTGTGGCGCTTGTTCGTGTTCAAGTCTGCCATTCGCAGCTCTGGCACCGCACCACTTCCATTCTCGCGGCGTACGCGAGCCTGTGGCCGATTCGGTTTTCCTGTCCTGGGCTGCAATACTGCAGTCGAAGTGGCCTTTCTATGATAAATGTTCTGCTTTTTTGACAACCTCGACGCTTTCTCTTCTTCCTCTTCGTCTTGTTGTTGTTCTTCTTGGTCCTCCTCACCGATAATTTTTGTAGCTCTTTCTTTGTCATTGTCGCCAACTCCTTCACAACGTCCTAGACCCGAGTGAGACAAACTACCTCGCTGAAGCTTTCGCGCTTTCAGGCCCGCTAAAAGGCTCTCCGTGAAAGCACGTCGATCCAGTCGAGTGCGCAACTGTGTCGTCGCGCCCTCTTCGTCCGTAGTAGCAACGTCCAATGCACCTGAATTCTCAGTTGACGCGAGCATGGCCTTTTTGCGCTCGCGTAATAGGCTCACAATGTCGCTCATGCCCGTGTCTTTGCTCGTGGCGTCTCTTGCGGCTGGAACTAGTCTTGGAGCATGGTTCCGAGGATCTGCCCTGTACACCACAGCGTCAGCCAAAGCCTTATCGAGCTGAGCTTTTGTCTCCACAAGCTTGCGTTGCAGCGCATGCTTTTCACGCTCAAAGCCTGCTTTGAGGTTCTGAGTAAGTGTCTCCATTTCCTTTGCCAAGTTATCGCGCTCGGCCTGCAGCCCGTATCGTTGCTTCCGAAGAGCCTCAAGTTCGTACCTTTCGCGTTTCTGTCGCGCAATGAGCTTTTCATGGGCTTCCCGAAGATCATTAAGATCCTGTTTCTGAGCTTGCGACTCGTGAAAAAGCGCAGTCAACTTTTCCGAGACCTCTTTCACATACTTGCGTTGCTCCTGCGCGGCACGATGGTCCTTACGTGCCCTCGTCTCAATCTTTCTGCACGACTCCTGAGCGGCGTCCCGTTCTTGAATAGTGGTGTTAAGCTCTTCCTGGATACGGAGGACGGTGGTTTCCATCACGTGTCGATAGAGCGCAAAATCCTGCACGCTCGCTCCGTCTTGGCTCTGAGCCGTCACATGTCCTTTTTTAGACGGAGAACGCGAGTTGGGGCTAACACTACTGCTGCCTGGCTGTGAGATCATGTCATGTTGCAGAGCCTGTGTGCTTGTCGCCTTGGCCTTTTCCAAAGCTGCACGAGATTCGGAAAGCTCGTCATTGACTCGCGCAAGTTCCTTCTTCGTTTGCGCAAGTTCGTCTTCAAGCCGCGCCGTCGATTCCACAAGACCTTGATTCTCAGCGCTGAGGAACTCGCTCGTATCTTGAAGCGTGTCGAGAGCTGCTCCGTTGTCATCCAGGCGGCGGACAGCTGCTTTGATCCATCGCGCAGCCTCCTGCGCAGCGAATCGGTACTCTTCGGCTGCCATCCCTTCTGCAACTTGTTGCTCAAGAAGGCCAAGAATGCGCGTGCTTTGTTCCTCAACCGGCATGTCTGTGTCCCGAAGCTTTTCTTCGATTCGTTGGGCCTCGGCCTCGAAGGCTTCCAGCCCAGACACAGCCATTGCGGGATTCAAGTGGTCCAGTTCTTTCCCGGCCTCCGATGCCGCAAACAGATCGCACGTCGAGAGCCCATGTAGTCGCTGAACGTGCGCAATATCATGATCCCCCGTGAGAGCATCGTTTTCGCTTTCTGGATCGTTGCAGAAATCTTGCTCAATCTCGTGCACCCGAACGCCACAAAATTGCTGCAGACGGGACATGATGCCAAGGACTGCGATGGCTCGATCCGGATCTGCGACGCACAGTTCTACGCTGTCGTGCGCGAGGTTCCCGGATGCCCTGCAGACCCCGCTTGGCTCAGGTCTGCACCCCACAGAACCCACGACCACGAAGGCTTCGCGGTCAAGAAGTGCACCTCGCAAAAGGTTCGCGATGCGCGAGGTGTGAAAGGGCACGGCCGGACGTTGTGCCTCGAGTGCCTCGAGCACAGTGTTAAAATGCTGCAGCTCGAGTGGCTCGCGCGAGTCGGCAAAGACGAGCTGCAGACGCGCCTCGCCGCGTTTCACAGTAAGCACGCGATGACTAGGTCGCCCTGATCTATCAACTTGGCTCATGCGTTCAACTAGCTGAAGCGCTTCTTTCATATCGCCAAGACGGACCTCGAGCACATTCAAGAGAGCGCCACCACCATCTTCGATCCGCGGTCGATCGTCTGCACTCGCGGAAGATGGCCGCTGCGAGTTTCGGCCAGCGCTCACGGCCTCCGCAAGTGCGTCACGAATGCCAAAGGCGCCGTTGAGCTCAGCCCAAGAGAGCGTCACGCCCTGACCTGGACTGCTCGAGCCATCAAAGTCGAGCTGAAGGGCCCGAACAAGCTCAATATTCTGAAAGACCCCTTGACATGCGACAAGAACTGCGCTGGGATCCCAATGCAATATGAGCACGCTTGCGTTTCCACCTTTGGTGAAATGCTGCACAGCTGGGTCAAAGGTCTCGGCAAAAATATTGCGCTTGGAATTCTCTGTCAAATTTTGTGGAATCACCTTGTCAGCAACGAACTCGAGATCGAAGCCAGGCGCAGCATCGTCGTCATTCCAAGGTGGAAACTCCTTATACTCGAGCTTGTTCTCGGACACGGCGCGAACGACCGCGTCGCGCCTTTGCGTGTGTATGGAGTTCATCTTCATCCTTCTTCCACCCCTGACGTTGTCGCTTTCGAAGTCAGTCTCGCTTTCGTTCACGAGACGGATCGTGAAAGTGCTCGCAAGTTGTCTGTAGGCTCGCGTAGTTTCTCTACGCGGGCTGAAAAGCGCTCTTCGAGCCATCTCATTGGCGTCTGTTCTCTGCACATCTTGCGCGAGCTTCCCTCCATCATCACGTCTCCTCGTCGCGCCGCCTCGGAGTCCCGTCTCCCAGGCTCCGGCCTTGTATGAGTTTCTCGTAATTGGGCTGCTTCTGCGCGCCACAGGGCTCTGCATCTTGCTCCTCTGCCGCGCGCCCTGGCAGTGACACAAGGCGCGGCGAAGCGAAGCGAGACAAGTCCCGACTCGATCGATTCGCCGTGGCCTCCGCGGTCGGCGCGCGCCCTCGCTCGCGCTCGCTCTGCCGCTCTGCCGCGTTCTGGCCCAAGTTTGCTCGGTGCTCGGCCACCTTGT
This sequence comes from Schizochytrium sp. CCTCC M209059, assembly GCA_000818945.1. Taxonomy (NCBI): domain Eukaryota; class Bigyra; order Thraustochytrida; family Thraustochytriidae; genus Schizochytrium; species Schizochytrium sp. CCTCC M209059. The sequence goes on from KN805410.1 coordinate 91,576, forward strand.
TTATTGCACAGGACGGTTTCGCCGCGTTCCCGCCCCCGGTGTCGCCGCCGGCGCACACCTTTGCGAACGCGCTCGAAGAGGCTGCCAGGCCCAGCTCTTGCCGCGACCAAGCCACGCAAGCGAGCAAGCAAGCAAGCAAGCAAGCAAGCAGACCAAGCACGCGAGCAAACCAACACTCGCCACAGAGCCTGCCAGCAGCGTCCCGGCGCGGGCCTGACCACCGTGCTGGCTGCTCAAGGTCGGTGCTGCCCTCGGTCGCGAGGGCCCCGAGGTCTCTCCTTTGCCCTGGCTTATCGGCGCTTGCCGCTGCTTGGCGACCGTTGTGCGACGTACGTATACGTAAGTAGAGCAAGCACAAGACAGCCTCCGGCAGCGCGACCACGCAGCCAGACCCGAAACGCAGACGAGGTCGCCCGGCTCGCGCGCGCTCTCGCGTGGCCGGACGGAGGAGCGGGCACGAGGACGCTCTGGAGCGAGGCAGCGAGGGAGGTGAGGTCCGGTTGGCCGAGAGGGATTCTTGACAGCAGGGTGAGCGAGGAGGCGCTTGTTTAGTGACGGCGCTTGTTTAGTGACGGCGCTGGTGCTGGTGCTGGTGCTCTTCGACTCGCACGTCCCGAGATGCGCGGCGACGAGGGAGACGCAGAAGGCGAGGCGTTGCGCCAGGAGCACGAAGTCCGCAAGACGCAGGCCGACGTGGAGGAAGCTGAACGTAAACGAAACGCTCTCGACGAGCGATGGCGACGCAAGCTTGAAGGACGCAAGGAAGAGCAACAACGCAAACTCGAGGAAAAGCAGGAAGCGCTCGACCCGACGCAGGATATCGATGCTTTTGTGAAAAGGTTTGATGCCCTCCATGTTTGCGTCGATGACGGCCTTGAAAAAGCCAAAGCTCTTGCCCAAGGAGAAAAGGGCATCTCTCGGCTTGATCTGAAACAAAAACTCGACGGCTTGGTAAAGACTGTAGGGGACATGCAAAAGGAGCTCGCGGGGGCCACGCTCTACCTTCCACCCTATGACATTCGCCAGGCCTCGGACAAGATTGCTTCTGCGACAGCCAAAATTGAGAATGCCAGAGTTGAGCTCGCACCGCGTCGTAAATTTGCCTTTGGTAACAAGTCGAAGCCAAAGTCCTCGAGCCAGAACGCCGCGACTTCCCAGTCGCAGCAGCAACCGCAGCAGCAGAAGCAAAGTCAAACAATTGTGGCTCCACCGACAGCTCCGGAACCTGTGCGAGCGGCCGAAGCCTTGCTCGCCAAGTTCTCTGAAGAGAGTACCGAGCTGGTTGTCGAAAACAAAAAGGGAGAAACAATTAATATTGGGGAAATCCATGAGGTTAGCAGTGACCAGGACGTGCGGCTTCGTTCGCTGGAAGACTGCACCGTTCATCTTCTCAAACCCACCAGCGCGGTTCGCTTCCTTCACCTCAAGCGATGTCGCATCTTTGTCGGACCGGTAGCGGGTTCGTGTTTCTTTGAAGCCTGCGAAGACTGTGTGTTTATGATTGCTTCGCGGCAGATCCGTATTCATGATTCAACGCGGTGTGATTTTTATCTTCACGTGCTGTCTCGTCCTATTATCGAGCACTGCAATACTCTTCGTTTCGCGCCGTACGGACTTTCGTATGAGGCGCTCGACTCGCAAGTTCAAGCTGCAGGTCTCGCTGCTCCGAGAGCAGCTGATATGTGGAAAGATGTCGATGACTTTCGCTGGCTACGACAGCAGCAAAGTCCTAATTGGGCCATTTTAGACGAAGCCGACCGAGAAAAGGCCGCGTTATAATCATCGGGAAAAAGAAAGAAAAAAGGGAAGGTACGACTACGAAAAAGACGAAAGTATTTCATCTGTTGTGAATCACATGCGCAATTCTTTGGCGGCAAGAAAGGGCACACAAGCCTCGGCAATAGCTTTTTCTTGTGTGATTTGTTTTCTGCTGGGAAGCTTACTTATTTTCTTTGTATCGGGGTCCGAAAATCGACCTATTTCTGAGACATCATTTTACTCTGTGCAAATTCTTGGGCGACTTTCTTGATCTCAGTGCAATCAATTTTGCTTTTGAGCATATTGTTTACCTGAAGACGCTCCTCGATGACAGCATCAATAAGGCGAAAACAACGATCACACACCGAGAGAGCGTGCGCCGAAAGAAAGGGATGCAAGGGAGATGGCCGTCGAGACATGGCACTCACAAAGCCAAGGGATTCGGGCGGTCTGTTTGTCTCTCGGTCAAGCGTCACCCAAAGTGACATGCTCGATTCACGGACCTGCTGCGCATCACGAAGCGTACCTGCAATGGAATTTTGACCAAAAATTCGCACAATGCCATTTGGCCGCGGGGAAATGAGCGCAACCCAGAAAAAGGCACGTCCACCTTGCATTGAATGCGCAATCAGCGTCGAAGGCGCTTCAAAAGTGAACGTACGGACGGAATGTGCAGCCTTTGCGCTGACGCGGTTCAACTGCACGTGCTCTTTTGATACGAGCGTGCCCGGGCTTCCGTCACGGTCTTCGTACAGTGTGACAAGGACATCCTGATGCAACGACCGCTCAGGATTAGCACCGTGGCCATCTAAGGCGATCGAAACGGAACCAACCATGATTTCGTCGCCTGGCATAGCCGAAAACGACACACGTGACATCAGGATGAGCATTTGCCGAGCAGACTTCGAGCCTCCGGAACCCGCAGTTGCGTTTTGTGGAGCGTAAACAGTGAGAGACGCCTGGTCGTTTGTCCAGCCACGAGGTAAGCCCGCATAGCCTGACAAAATGTGGGGCGTTTCAAGACTTTTGTTCTGCTGCCGAAGATTCTCCATGACCTCAATCGCTTTTTCACGCGCTTTCACCAGCAGCGCGTCACTCTCGGCGACTGCTTCTTCCATGAGTTGGTGCTGATCCAAAGGAAGCTCTTCGTTTCCGCGCAATACACTTTTTTTTTGCAAAAGGGCAAATACATTTGCAGGAACAATATATGTTTTCCACACGCAGTGCGTTTCTGCAATCGCATTTTTCCATAATGCTTGGAGTCTTGCGGTGTAAATTTGCTGAAGTCGTTCTTGTCGCCGCAGCTGGATACGTTTATACATGCAAATCCGCGTCTCAATCTCGTGGATTTGAAGCTCTTTGGCAACTTGCTCGCTGGCCAGCGAATCAAGGGCCCGGCGCTGTTCGCCTGCGCTTTCTTCAAGAGCGATACGGGTCTTAATGCCCTCGAGCGTCTGATTCTCTAATTCATCGAGGTCTTGCGTGTCGCGAGAGATCGTAGCATTCAAATCGGCGCTCCGATCTAGCTTCGCCTCAGTGCTCAGGTTTGACGGCAAAAGATCCTGCAACTTGGCAAGTTCCGAGATGCGTGCCTGCCGGCTGGATTTGAGGCGGACAACTTGACCTCGAAGCTGAGCATTCTCCTTGTTCAAATCCTCGAGTTCCAACTCTGCATCCTTGAGACGAGCCACAATGGCCTCTCGATGCTTCTCCATACCCGTCATTTCCGCTAATTTGCGTGCGAGACCCGCTTCCGCGCGCTCGAGGCGATCTTCCACCGCTGCAAGGCCAGAGTCTTTGACGACCTCAACATCCATTTTTGCTGCTGATGATATCATGAAGTTCTCAAAATCATCGACGGACTTGAACGTGCACATTTCTTCGGAGGACGGTACACATACAAGTTCTGCGGCCTCTGTGCAGGCTCTCAATCGGTCATCGCCATACTCAATACTCGCAAGGCTCTCTTCATTTTCGACATCAGCTCCATGTTGTGGTCGCTGGCCTCGCCAGAGACGGAGAGCACGTTGATGGCGTAAACTGAGGTCAACAAGTTGCGCTTGCTTGCTTGCGTTGGCATGCTGAAGACGCACAAGCTCTTCACGGCTCGTCTGAACCGCGGCATGTTCGTCACTAGATTTGCTTGTCCATGCAACAGCATGTTCGCCACGTGCGTTCATGCGTAGTGTACGAAATCCCCGGGAAGGATCCGCGTGCCTCTCTGCATCATGCTGGCGCTCCTCGCGGCATAGGTGAGGAATAAGTCGCGGTTCCAATACCATTTTGACGTCAGTGTTGACGGCGTGGACCACAGGTGCAAGAAAGGGATTTGAAGGTTCTCGAATCGACTCCTTTGCGCGGACGCCCTCCCTTTCGCCCAGAACAAACTGCCTTGCTTTCGCGAAAGACCGCTCGCCCAGAGTCTCTGTTACCTTCTCAAAAGGCTTCTTGCGCTGTCCGCCGTTTCCTTCGAAAGGCAATGAAGAAATTGGTGAAGAAATTGAAGTAGAACGAGGAGGAAGAGAGGGAGGGGGAGAAAATGCTCCCCATGAGAACCCTGCATGCTTGCCTTTCACTTCAACAGGAGGAGGAGACGATGAGGACGCTGTTTCTTGTGTTTGATTCGACGACAGCGAGCCGGACATTGTGCTTTGCGAAGTTACGCGGTGTCCAAGTTGCCCCTTATTGTTGGCGCCCCAGCCGTACACATGACCGACCTCGGTCTGACAAAGTGTAAACGCTTTACCACATGTTACATCTGTGACGCGTTCTTCGATACTGACGACAATACAAGGTGATGCACGGGGTTGCGTGTCCTCGAGACCAAGTTGACCTGATCCATTCGCCCCCCATGTGTAGAGATTCCTTCGTAACGATGAAGACCGCGCTGCAAAATGATCTTCGCCCGCTTCGATTTGTTCAATTACAACGCGCATCCTGAGGTCGCCGTCTTCGTGGCCTTGCCGGGACAATGCGCTAGGAAAACTTATTTCAGAAGGAACTCGCGCTTTGTAGGTCCACGTGAACACCTGGCCAGTCTCAAGCAGCATGAGCATACCCGTTGTCGCGCACGCTAAGCCTTTGACCACGCTCGGTTTGATAATGGCCAAGACCTTTTCCAGCCACTCTTCTCGTTGTCGTGATTCTTGGTCCATAGCCAGCTTATGATCGCGTGCTATCGCGGCACGAGGCTCTTCATTGTCCGCATTCTCAACGTTGAGTAGGTCGCGCTCCAGGTCAAGCTCGTGGTCAAAATCTTCGTCGAGGAGGTCCCGCTGCTCGTCTTCGTCTTCCAGTACGGGCATCGGCACGTCTCTGCAAAGTTCTCCCTCGCTTCGCGCTAGCAGCAGGGGCGTACGAGTCCGGCGCAAGTCGAAGAAGCGCTCGTTTCCGGGTTCACTATGCTTTCAGTCTTGCTTGTGCGTAGGAGTTGGCAGCACGCGGCCCGCGAAGCCTACAGCTCGCCAAGCAACCAAAAACCAAAGGAGAAGAAGAGATGGCCAAGTGCTCTCGTTTTGGTGTCGTCGTCTCGCCTCGGTTCGCCTCCGAGTCGATCCTGCACCAGACCAACTATATGGCGAAACGCGCATCATGACAAGTGCAACGACGTCGCGCGATGACCGTGCGCGGGCGCGGTCCTCGTCGCGGTCCTCGTCGCGGTCCTCGTCGCAACGCGGGACGAAACCCCAGGCCAAGACAAAGGTGAAGAAGGCCAAGACGAAGGCTCGGGCCTCGTCGAGTTCACAGTCAGGCCTGAGGCAAGACCTCGCAGCGAGGACCTGCGCCGCGGTCGAGGCGGTGCGCGAGCGTATCGAGGATCTTCAGCCTGCGCAGAAGCGACGAGCGGCGGGAATTCTTGCGCTCGTGGTTCTGGCACTGGTCTCGCTGCTGGCACATGCTGCGTGGACGTCGCCGACAACGCCACAGCCGCTTGAAACGGATCCAGCGGTGGCGGCGCGCTCGGCACTTCGGGCCGGCCCCGTCCGAAGACGGCGTCGGAGGAAACATCTGCATGAAATTTGCCCGCACATTGTCAAGACGCTCGGAAAGCCATATGAAAATCGGTACACCAAAACGCTCGGGCAGCCAAGCGACACTTTGCCACGATTGACAACAGTGTCGCGGGGGAACATTCCCGTCGTTCTTGGCGTGCCTCACGGAGCAAGTCATAAAAGCTCCAAGTATACCTGGCAAGTAGACAATCTTCTTCCTCGCGAGGGAGCGAGTCAAGCATTTAACGCGTCGAGCTTTCAGAGCCGCTTGTCACGTGTCAGTAGTGACACAAACACGCAGACCATGGCCAAGAAAATTGCCGACACATACAAAAAGCGATACAAACGGTACCCATATATTGTCCAAGCCGACTTTCATCGGCGCTTCGTTGACGCCAACCGCCGCGTCAACCACTCGGAGGCTTGCTGCCCCGACATGTGGCCCAAATGCACAGCTGTTGCAGACTATTGGTTCGAAGAGGATGGCAGTCCCAACGCGGAAGCTGCTCTTCGAATCAATCGCGCGCGAGCCGTCTATGACGATTATCATGGATCCATTGTACAAGCGCTCAATGAGATACACACCAAGCATCCTGGCAAACCCATCTACTTTATCGACATTCACGCCCAGCGTGCTGTCACAGATGAAGAGCTTAGCATTACCGCCGAAGACATGGAGGAAACCATCATTGTTGGTACCCAAGATGGAAGACTGGTGCGCAGTCGAGAGGATCTGTACAGCCCGCGTGGCCTCGTTGGTCAAATTCTTGCACAAGGCGTAAAAGTGTACCCACCAAACAATGAGGTAGCAGACCACCGTCTCTACAATGGGGGCCATGGTGTCGCCGAGTATTGTGTAAACAATACGCTCGGGGGTGAAGTGAATGGAATTCAGATGGAGTTCGGATTTCGTCTCCGTATGCGTTCCAAAACCCTCGAAAAGACTGCCGCTGCTATTGTCGAAGCGCTCGAAACTGTTTTGGCAAAATGAATGAACAGAACAAAAAGGCCTAGGAACCTTAGTGAAGAGCGTGAACGCAAGCGAGTGAATCTCGCTGCCAAGATGGCTTCTCATCTGCTCTCATTCTTTTTATTATGTGATACCGAGATGACGAACAACAAGAAGAAGGATCAAACAACAGTCGACATTTGGAGATTTTCCAACTTTTTTCAAAAGTTAAGGGTCCATGATTTGATTACGGTTCGCGTACATGTTGCCGGTGTTGCCGCGTAGCATGTCGATTTCGGTCTTGAGCGCGTGAATCTCGTGACTCTGCATCTTAACGAGCTGAGTGAGCTTGGCGGTCTCCTGCGCCTCACGATGAGAAACAAGTCCATGCGCAGCATGCGATGCGCCGCCATTGGCGCCATTGAGTTCCGCCTCGAGCAGTTGCTGTTTTTCCGTGAGACTGGCAATCTGCTGCAAAAGGGCCGAATTACGTCTGGTTGCCTCAAGCAAACGCTCTTGCGCGAGACCGATCTTCTTTTGTGCGCTCGCATGCTCTGCGAGCTGCTTCTTTTCTTGTTGCTTGGCTTTGTTGGAGACCTCAGTGGATCCCGAGGAACCCATCTTCTCTATCGTGTCCAGGTCGATGACCTGACCAAACTTGAGAAGCTGAAGATCCTTGCACTTGTCCTCGAGAGCCGCAATGTCCCGAAGCTTCTGCTTCTTCTCGCGCTTGAGCCTTTTTTGCATATGATGCAGCTCTTTAAACTCGAGCTTCTTGTCGCAATTTTCGTCAAGAAGACGGCCAATGCCAGCGTGCAAATCGTGAAGTTCGTGCTTGTCGAAAACGAGGGAACTTTCAATACTGATGGGAAGGACCAGACGCGCCTTGTGACGCCGAGTACGCTCGGCAGAAATGCGTGCCCGTCGCACCTCAAGTTCGAGATCGCGAATGCGTCCCACAAGCTCGTCTTGACGTTCAATAAGAGCGTCGTCCTCGGCGTTGGACATGGCAGCCTCGTCCAGAGCAGCAAGCTGATCTCGGGCCTGGCTAAGCTGCAGCTTGAGGTTGACAATGTCAACATCTTCGCTGTCAAGCGGAACGTCCTCCTCGAAAATCGTGTCGTCTTGATCGTTGTCAACAGCAGCGAGTGCGGCATCGAGGTCGGCGTCAGCATCCTCTTCGACAAGGCCCTCAGGGACGACAAGGCACGCAAGCTGCGCGAGTCGTAGGACCACGAAGGTGTCGACCTCGTTCAGCTTTCGCTGCTTCTCGTTCTGAAAAGCCTGGATCTCAATGACTGTAGATTTCAGGTCCTTGTCAATTTGCTTCTCGCGACCCTGATGGCGATCGTTCGCCTTGCGCAACTCATCAATGGCCTTGTTGAATCCGGAGAGAACCTCTTCCTGATCGAGGCGCTTCTCGCGCAGCTCAAGGACCTTTTCGTAAATGGCTGGGTCGCAGCCGTCCGGACAGCGTTCTTCTTCAGGCTCACCCTCCTCAAAGTCCTCCTCTTCGTCGTCGTAGTCCTCGTCATCCTCGGAATCAGACTCCTCAGAGTCAGAATCGCCGTCCCCTTGCTGCTTGACGCGCTTGATTTTGCGCTTGAAGATCTTGAGCAGCTGCGCGCTCGCCGGATTGGCATCACCACCAACAAGGGTATGAAACTCCTCAAAGATGACGCGATCCTTTTCCTGCCAAATGGCGAGCTCGGCCTTTTTAGCCGCCAGGTTCTCCTGGCACGAGGTGATTTCTGCAAGCACCTCACTTTTTTGCTGCCGGCACGAATCAAGCTTGCTGCTCAGAGCGTGGTCCTTCTTCTCAAACTCGTTGAGAAGCTGCTGCTCGCGAAAGAGGAGAATCTGGCGCAGCTCGGCGGCAACCAGATCTGCGTCGAGCTGCGCGCGCTCCTTGCGAAGCTCGTACACGGCCGAGTCAAAGGCGCGCACGGTCTCGAGACTTCGTTCGAGGATTCTCGACTTTTCAAAGAGAAGTTGCTTGCGCTTGGTGTTCCACACCGCCTTCTCGAAGCTTGTCTTGGCGTCTGCGCAAACTTCACGAAGCGCGGCTGCGCAGAATGCATTGGGCCCTTGCACTTCAATGCGGGATCGCTGCGCTGCTATCGTGTCCGAAGACGATGCGGATCCGCATAAAAATGTCTCCATGTCTTCGGGGGTTAGCTCGAGGCGCTTTTCTGGCCATTCGCCGCCGTCGAGACGAAGCGGGAGCCCGAGGCCGCCGGGATCCTCGCCAAGCTCCTCATCGATAGCCCGAATGCGCGTCTCGTCGACGCGCGCGCGCTCTACGATGCGGCGCTTCAGCTCTCGAAGTGCAAGAAACTTCTCGTTGAATTTCATGCGCAGGCCTTGGACGCTCTCCGCGAGAAGAATGCTTTGGCGGTACTTCTTTGCAGCGTTTACCTGAAGATGAACGGGTACCTGATAGTTCTCTGCGGACTTCAGCTTGTAGTCGCCCATATTGTTGAGGACCCACTCGATCGCGGCAACATCGACAGGATCGTCGGCGTCCTCGTCTGGCTTGGTCTCGAGAAGCTCGCTCATCTGCAGCTTTCGCTCGCGACGGCCTGCTTTGCGGGCCTCCCAGCCTGTTGCTGCATCCGTCTTCTTTTTGCGCTTCCCAGCTGCGGGGCTGCCAGGCCCGCCCTCGGTTTCAGGTCGGGCGCTCTTGCTGCCGTTGTTTGCGCCGTTGCCTCCAGCATCTGCCCTTCCGCCTGTGCCATTCCCCGACGCACCAGCGCCGTTTCCATTAGTATCGTTGAGAACTTCGTGCAGGGTCGCTATGGCTTTGCGAAGAGACTCGGAAAATTTGGCTGTCCGGAACGAACGAACAATGTAGTCCTCGTTAAAGGCGGCAAGCGAGATGCTGTCGACCAAGATTTCGTTGAGAAAGAAACGCTTGAGTTTCTCCAGCTTGGCCTTGCTCATATTCACGTCCCATTGCGTCTCCTTGATCACCTCTTCAAGCTGCGCTTTGCCTTCTTCCATGAGAGCTTCGATGAGATCGTTGTCAATATCGAAGGCGTCGCGCGGAAGACGCGTTTCCGGCGCATCGCGTTCATTCTCTTCGACAAGAGCCTCAAAGTCTTTTCGAAGGTCGGCAATGACCTGGCGTACTTTGTCCTTTTCAACCTCGGCAACTCGAAGCTTAGCATCTTCCTCCGTCTTAAGTTTGTCGTCTTGGATCGAGTACGCGTTCGCGTCAAGAATATCGCTCGCCTCGAGGCTCTCATTTGCGTCTAAAGCAGGGGCTTCAGGTGCAGGCTCCGGAGCAGGAAAGGCGCTCTGCAAGGCCTCGTCAGCCCCAATGTACACGGGTTCGCCCGCTAGCATGGAGGCCTCAATGGGTGCTGCCTCCTTATTCGGGGCCGCCGTCCAGACTTTTTTGGCCTTGATTCTCGTTCCTGGCTTGCCCTCGAGCTCCTTGCAGCGCGACTCGAGCTCGCTCGCATTGAGTCTGTGCGAGTATAAACTACCGTCTGCGGCAGCAGTCAGAAGAAAGGCATCGTCGAAGCTAGTTTGCATACCGGTGACCTGGCCCGCACGGCCATCGTGCACACGAAGTGATGCATATGCTCCGAGCGCTGCTCGCGAGCGAATGCGGATTTCACCGGTTGCAGAACCATTGATGAAAAGCTGTCCAGACCACGATTTACTGATGAGCGTGCATGGTGGGTATGCGCCCGTTCCGGGAAGGAACTTTACCAGAGGATCCTTGTTAAGAAGGTCCATGCCTTGCTCGTTATTTGCAGGCATACCGTCATCAGCTGGCAAATTCGGCAACGTACGCAAGGGGTACTCGGACCCAAATTCGCATACGTACAGAGGTCCGGCGTCGGCACCATCGAGAGCGAGTGCAAATTGGAGGGTATCGGCAGAGTCCTCGAGGATAGCGAATGATAGTACCGCACCGACAGGCAGACTCTGAAGACGTTCGTATTCGATTTGCTGCGGATCCTCTTCCTCCTCTTGCACGGGCTTTTTCGAGGTCGTTGTCGTCATCATCGCTGTGGGATCTCCTTCCCCGCCTTCGACAGCCACGGGCTGTGGCTTTTCGAGCGGCTTGGGGACGCGACGCTTAAAGGTAAAGGTGCGCAAGGGAAGGTCCTTCAGCTCAAAGGTGTGCGAGGTATCGGGCATGGGCACGGCATTGCTTGAATGCGGCAGGGTGACTTCTATGATCTGACCTGCGTCACATGCCATGAGGACGCGATCCCCCTGACGTGTCCACTCGAGAGCGCGAATTGTAGAGGGCGTGGTGATGAAACCGAGAGGCTTGAATGTCCCATCGCGGCGCACGTCGAAAACGAAAACTGTCCCATCACGACCTGCAGTGGCAAGACGGGTAGCACTTTCATCGAGGGCGATGGCCGTGAGAGCAGCATTGTGCGGCTTGGTCGCCATGACAAGTCGAAAGCTTCGACTGGCCCTGTCTGCCCGAAGAAGTCGCACCACACCGTCCTCAAAGCCGACAAGTAGAGAGCGACCCGTCATGTCAAAGATGGCTGGCATCCACAATGTAGCCGTGGCGCTCGTGTTGAAATGCCGCTGAAAGAGGCAAACACCTGCGATATAGTCCCAGGCGCGCACGGAGCAGTCTTCACCGGCGGTGACGGCGAGATGGTCGACTGGCGAGCTGATTACACCAGCAATGCGGCCCGAGTGGCCCGCGCGGAGCTCAATGCATTCACACCCGGGTACAATGGGCTCTTCAAGACGGTAAATGCCTCCGTTGCGATCTTGGAGAATGAGGTAGTCTTCTCCGACGCAAATAGAGATCGGGACCTTGCCCTCAACGTGGAATTGCCGTGTCGGCGCGAGCTCAAAGAAGGGATTTTCGTCCGTGACGTCAGCACTGTCGATGGCAGCCATGGACCACCAGCGGAGCCAGCCGTCCTCGCCCGCGGTGAGAAACTGACCCTTGGCTGGAGTTTCCGCTCCAATGAGCTCGCAAACGTGAACTTCGCCCTCGTGGGGCAAGAGGTGACCGGGACGGCGGACCTCGAGCTTGATGAAGTTGCCGTCCCACAGCAGGAGTGAGCCCGACTCGGAGCCACTGAGGACCTTGCCATCGGGCATGACTGCGTACGCGGAGACATCGCTGAGCTCAACCTTGCCGAACTTGCCAATGTCACCCTGCAGCTTGAGGCCTGTGAAAGTGTCTGCCATTTTCCAGAAGCGAATGTGACCAAGACCACTGGTCGTGAGGAAGCCGTCCTTGCCGGGAGCAAAAGAAACATTATAGATTTCCTGCGCAAATGCCTTGTTGCGCAAGATGATGCGCTCACTCTCCCAATCCCAGACAGTGAGCAAGAAATCGGGGCTAGCGCCAACAGTGGCAAGTTTATCGCCTCCAGAGCTGAACGCCATGCAGCTGTAGGCACGTTCCGTACCTCCGCGCAGAGTCTTGAGTAGTTTCCGGCTCGGAAATTCGTGGATGTACACATTCGGCTTGTTCCCTTGTCCACCGATGGCAAAGTACTTTCGGTTTGGGTGTACGCAGACACAACCAATGCCTTGACTGTCAGGACAGAAAAGGAGCTCCGTGGACTTGGCCTGCGTGTCCAGAACCGCGGCGGCGGACCCCAACGTGGTCAGTAGCACGCCTCGATCGTTGAGCAGGTGCACATTATTCCTCTTTCGGCTTGCAAAGCCAAAGCCTTGCTGCACTGCCAGAACACCGCTTCGGTCAATCTCGCATGGCTCGCGAAGGATGTTCGCCCAACCTCCTGCGCCGCTGCTCGTCGTCATGATACCCTCCGCCGACCAACCTCAACGTCGACGCCAATGAGTTTTCCCGTCACCACGCTCACTTTTGAGAAAACCAAGTTCCCTTGGCTCTCGCCGGCCTCGCTGTCTGTCTGTCCTAAGAGAGCAACAACCAAAATCATCAATCAAACAAGCAACCAAAATTATAACCTTGCAAATAAGCAAATAAGCACGACCTTGGGCCTTCGTGCTGGCCGACCGACGTCCTCGTCCCTCATCACCTTTCCCGTGTCAATCGTCCCGCCCAAACTCAGCCAAGGCGCCAGAATCATAAAGGGTCTAACGGATTTCATCCTTCTTCTAGTTCCCTTTATTCCCCCTCCTTCTGTCTCTCTCTGTCTCTTCTGGGAGGTACGCTGCAACACTTTGCCATCAAAACTCTTTTTCGTACTAACGTAACATGATACTTTAAAGGGGTCTAAGCATATAGACTTGTAGGGGAACCCCTACACGCTGGAAGGGCGTTCTCTTCGCGGCGCAAGACCACAAAGGGCGGCGCCAAGTCGAGTATCCGACGCTGTGCAAATGCGGTAAACGCGCATAGGCCCTTGCGCGGCCGTTGACGTTATCACTCTCTCTCTCTCTTTCTCTCTCTCTGGCTCTCTCTCTGTGTTCGCTTTCGTTTGTTGGGTGGTCCCTTCGCTCGACCTCGAGGCGCGGACACAGATCAGCTTCGTGCGATCGCGCTGTCCGTGGCCGCAGAGAGCGCCGCTTCCGGGTCTCGTCCGCGCGCACGAGGCCTGTGCGCAGCTTTTCTTGGGCTTTTCTTGGCCTTGCGTTGACTGCTTTGGTTCGAGCGTGGATACTCATCGACAGGGCTTGGACGCACGTCGAGAAAAAGGAGAAGGAGAAGGAGAAGGAGAAAAAGAAGATGGGCGTCTCTTGGAGGAGTGCCCTCGCGGCGACGGTGGCTGCGGCGATGATGTTCATCGGAAGGGCCGAGGAGGCGCCGGGAAACTATGAGATTTTCTTCGGTGACGACTTTGACATGAGGCTGTCTGAGAAACTCAACGGCGGCAAGAATGTGCTCATGTTGTTCATGGCGCCCTGGTGCAATAACTGCAAGGCTCTCGCACCCGAGTTTCTCGAGGCCGCCAAAATTATCGAACAGCTGGGGGAAACCGGAGACCTGAGCCCCACGGTGTTCGCAGAGATTGATGCAGACAACTTTGCAGACATTGGCGCAAAGTATGAGATCGAGGCGTTCCCGACGCTCAAATGGTTCCCCGCCGGGTCCGACGGCGCGACAGCTGAGCCCTTTGTTGCGGCCATGGATGCCGACGGCATGGTGAGCTTTATTAAGAAACAGTCAATGAAGCCACTGGAACCTATAAAGAGCAAGAACGCTCTGGCAGACTTTCTCGCGCTGCGCGAGACCATCTCGTTCAAGGACGGTCTGACGGTTCTTGGCGCCAAGAGCCTCGATGCCGCCACCGACGCGATTGACGCGATTGACGCTGTACGCAAGTCAGATACGGAGGGAATGCGCTTCGCACTCTACGAGAGCGCCACGCCGCTCGCGGACGTTGCCGAGATTTTGGGCGAGCCTGTTGGCAGCGATGATGAGGGTCTTTTCGTCATTCTCAGCCCTCGCCACGGCGTCAAGTCATTTCCCCTTGAAAAGGTTGCCAGTGGCGCGGCGGACATGATTGCCGAGGCTACGTCGATTCCCAGCGACGTCGTTGAGCTTACCACGGCCAGTATTGCAGAAGCCCTGAACAAGTATGACTATGCCGTGATCAAGTTCTATGCGCCGTGGTGTGGGTACTGCCAACAGCTCGCGCCTGTGTACGAGTCTTTGGCTGGCGCCGCCAAGACGGCGGGACTTGACAATGTCCTGATTGCCAAGGTAGATGCGACCGCGGAGGAAGAGCTCGCCGTCGAGTATGGCATCGAAGGCTTCCCCACGCTCAAATGGATTCGCAAGGGTATTGCCTACGACTTCAGCAATGAGCGCCATGATCATCACGCTATGCTCGAGTACATTGTCGACAAAATGGGCCCCACCTTTGACAAAGAGCTGACGAGTGCAACCAAGGATGACGTGGACGCTTTCTTTGAGGACCATAAGGGCAGGCGCGCAGCTTTTATGCTTCTCGCAGAAGATTCTGCTTCCGATGCAATCGAAGCAGCGGCATACGGAGCCAGTGCCGCTGTCGGTCTCTCGACGAAAACCTCGACGGAGACGATGCAGGCGCTCGGCGTCGAGAAGCTGCCAGCAGTCATTGTGATGAATGAGGCCGGTATGAGCACCACCATTACAGAAGGCGACGTGAGCTTTTCAGACATGGATGGTTTGGGCTCGCAGCTTAACATTCTCTCGATGCCGACCATCTCTACCTTTTCGGACGAGTTTCTGGACGAAGCCATCGACAGTGGCACGGGCAGCATTTACTTTATGATCTGCGACCCGGAGAGTCCGGCGCTCGATGTCCTGGAAAAGTTTGCGAGCTCTCGCTCGCGACGTGAAGAGCTGTTCGCGTTTGTTGATCCCCTCGACGAGGAGATGGACTATGCTCTTGAATTCTTTGATGCGGCTTTTGAAAAGGGTTCGGACAAGGTTTTTCTTCGTGCAGTGAATGCTGCCGAAATTGAAATGGGCGGTGGAATCTTTCCGCTTCGCAATTCGAATGGCGAAACCTTCGTCTCCGCAAGCGACTTGACTGTTGCAATGCTCGAGACCTTTGCGCAGGATGTCAAGGAGCAAAATGTAGAACCCTTACCGGAGCCCGCTGAGGAATACCCCCCGGATCCCGATGGTCCTTACCGCGATGATTCGTACTATGATGAATTCGCGGACGGCGACGCGTCTGTGGACATGGGTGATGCCCTGCACGATGAACTGTAGCAGAGTTAGCTCTGCGAGGCATCGAGTATCGGAGACGATGAGCCAGGGAGGCACGCAGCATACTCCTCTGACTGTGAATCAACCTTGGCTCGCATCCCGCGCACGCACACAGATTAAAAAACAACCAACATAAATTGAAAGTATACGGTTCACTGCGTCCACGTTATTTTCGGGGGAGGGAAGACGGGAAAATCTTGACGTACTCATCGAAAGGCTGGTCATCTTCTTGCATCGAGGCGTGGAAATTCACGCATGACAGACTGTGAAGAATAGAATCAACGAACATGTAGCCGCAGCCTACAGATGAAAGTTCCCGGCCCTGCTGGCTTCAGCTTCCAAATTTTCATATTGACCTAAAAGGTCTTGTCGTGGTCAATGGAAGAAGGCCTGATGCGTTCATAGTATTTACAATAGTTGGCTGCGTCGTATCGCCGTAGGCCACCACTTCGATTTCATCATCAGTGCTCTTCCCCCCCTACATGAATTCAATCATCCGTGGCCATCGCGCTCACAGAATACACGGAGGCTGCGAATCTGCAGCAATGCGCTCAGCCTCATCGAATTTGTCACTGTAGTCGTGTTGCAATGAGGCTAGCGTCTCAAGAGCAACGTCAAAATGACCCTCGTCCATGAAATTTGTGTAATGATGGATATAGGCTTTCCGACGCGGACCGTATAATGTGCGGAAACGCTCTTCCATTCCAGCGAAGACGCCACGCACGCAGGAGTTATTCGCGAGAGAGATCATTGAATGATGCTGATCAGCAGGCCTCGCGGCACAAAGACCAATCTTGAAAGCATCCTGATTCCAGCTAGGAAGCTCGATGTGCTGACCGAGACGCTCGACATTCCGATGAATGTCAGCGAGATTAACGTGGCCACGCACCAGCATGGCACAAGCAAGGAAGCGACCATTGACCGGGTCCGTCTTTAAAAGCTGATTTGAGCGCGCCATGGCTCCGGCGAACATGCGATCGACCTGTTGCTTTTGCGCAACACGTGACGAGCGATCTGGGTCCCCAGCAAGCGGGCTGATGGCCGAGTTGAGAAACTGCATCCGGGGAAAGGGTACGAGGTTCGTTGTGAGCTCGCTGAGATCGAGATTCATCTTGCCAGGGAAGCGCGCGCAGCACGTGAGATTGGAGATCATCTGGGCCGCCACTCCGTTCATTTCGTCAAAGGCTTCCCCCCCTTTACTTGTTGCTGCTCCAGCACCAAGACGGTTAGGCCGTTGGCCTTTTTGTACCTTGCGACTCTCAATTGTTGAAGCGGTTTTCGCTGCGTCCATAAGCGCCTCGTTACTCATGGGGAAGACACAGTCTGCGTGTTCACGCAGTTCGTGCAATGCAAAGGCTGCGTTGTATGGCGAAGTGATGACATCGTCATCCTCTGATCTGTGCGGGACATATGTATGAGAAGGAAAGCATGAAATGAAAGAACGGAAAAAAGGGAAAAAAGGAGTAAAAGCAGAAGCATAATGAGTCAGTGACAAACAAGGTACAAAGTTGACGTCAAACAATTGCAGGCATGCCAGAAACAGGACTGACAACGTACGGAAGAACAGAGCCCGCGAACCTAAATTTGCCAGGAAAGTGGTCCGCGAGAATGGAAAGCGTGCGGGATCCAAGACCGGACCCAGTTCCACCGCCCGTTGAATGCAGCAAAAAAAACGCCTGCATCGACTCACATCTCTCCGCCTCGCGTCGGAGCGCCTCGGCGATTCGTTCGGCATACTCATTACCGTAGCCGTGGAAGCCATGGGCAAAGTTGTTGCCCGCGCCAGACACGCCACGGATAAACTCGTGCTCATCAAAGAGCTCGCGAAGAGGGCCACTCAGCGTTTGTGCTAAAACACCTTCTTCCGTGTCGATGAGCACGGCGCGCGCGCGAAGGCTACTTATTGGCGCATTGACGTCATCAAGGGCGGCGCCTGTGCGAGCGTTGACGTTGCGAAAGTATGTGCTCATGGGCGCATCAAAGCACCCGTCTTCGCTCGCTGCAGCGTGTTCTCGCAGCACGCGACCCCAAAAGCTCCTTCCTACCTGATTTCCGCATTGGCCCACCTGGACCGTCACCACCTCGCGCGGCATTCTCTTCGCTCGCGCTGCACGCGCGTGCGCTCAGGATACGAGTCTCGTGGACGACAAACTCCGCGTCGCTGTCAAATCTCAACCGTGCGAGTGCGTGAGACATCATCGCCCAAGGTCGAGCTTGACCCTCGAGGAGGTGCTCTTCTTCTTCATCATTGTCCGCAGACAACAGCTAGGCTGGCTGACAGAGGCTGCCGACTTTGTTTCCGCCTCGGCGCTCCACATTTCGCGCAGCATGGAATGACGTGCTTCACCAGAGGCGGTTGTTGTCGATCGGAGGAGTAAAATGAAAATTATTGATAGTGAATTGCTTCTCGCCTTTTTAGAATGCGTCTTCGTTCCAGGATTAGACGCACGCAAACTTGCACGCGCAGGTCGATGCGCGCGCGAGCAGCCTCACCTGTCGATGGTCGATAATACGGATCGGCAATCAGGTATCCCACGCCTTTCTAGTTCTCTTGTGCAGCAAAGTGCCGGGCTCTGCAAGGAAAAGCTAGCCTCCTCCAGAGGCTCGGACTCGTAACGTACACATTTTACGGGTCTAAGAGCCTCGATTTGCAAAGTCGAAATGATAGGACGCGGCAGGAAGACTCGACGGAGCGGCGCCGTGAGAGCGACTGCTGTCCTGCAGCAGCCGCAGGGCAGTTCCGATGGCCTCGGGGCTGTCACGGCGCAGTCGTAATCAGGAATTCCACGATGGTACAGCAAGCTTTGCGGGGGATTCCGCACAATTTCGTGGCGATCACGAGCGCACAGAGACATATGCTGAGGCATACACAAGACTAGGGTCTCATGTTCGCGCACGAAAGGCGCTTGGTAAAAGCGCGGCAGCAGCCGCGGAACGACGCGCACAAACGGCGGACGGGTTTCACCGCAGAGACTGGAAACGCTTGGAGCGACGCCAGTATGAGCGACGTGTGGCTACAGATGGACCTTTTCGTGTGCAAAATGTCGTAGAAAAGATGCAACCAGATCTAAATGGAATCAGCAGACATAACTCGCTTGAAAGTATTTCTTTTAAAGACGAGCAGCATCGCAAATCAGGCGATCCTTCTGCAAGCATTCGCGCAGCGATGCGCACAGCCCTTTCGTCTAAAGTCGTCTCGCTGCAGTGGAAAGGTCTCGAGGAAGTACCACCCGAGCTACAGTCGACACTCACGATTCAATTGAATCATGTGCAGACGATCTTACTCATGGGCAACCGTTTTCGCGAGCTACCGACATGGAGTCGGTATAGCTTTCGAAATCTGCGCGAACTTAACGTTTCAAATAACCTTCTCGAGTCTCTTCCGGCAAATTTGGGCGAGTTTTCGACCTTGGAGGTTATCGTATGCAAACAGAATGCACTAACTGCACTGCCGAACAGCATTTGCAAACTCTCGCGCCTACGCGTCCTCGATGCACGCGGCAATCATCTTGCTGCTTTACCAAAGGGAATCGGGCGCCTGAAAAGACTCGAGACCCTTTTACTTGGCGAAAACCACGTGGAACTGCTTCCGTGGTCCTTTCGCGAGCTCGCGAGCCTCTCAACGCTGGAAATAGGTCGAAACGTATTGCAGGCGCTCGCCTTCATTGAGATTCTGCAACTACGCGACGACGACTTTGACGAGCAAGATTTTGATAAAGTCTGGGAGCGTCGCGTTCTACCTAACGGCGCCGTCGTCTTTTACAACAAGCTGACGCGCGAAATACTGCAACGGCCTCCAAAGCCGATTGAGCGCGGCGATCCGTGGACCGAGTGGGTCCCGGGCGATCCTGATGATGCTAGTCGTCATGGCCCGGAAAGTGAAGAGCGCCGTGAAGACCGTGAAGAGAACGATGGCACACACATTCCTGCACTTCGTCTGGGAAGTCTTGGCATGAGCAAAGGCCGACGAAAACTCACCGGTGCGGCGCAGCAGATCTTGCTTCGGCGCAAAGCGGTCCTTGCAAGGCAAGGAAAAGGAATTTGGGGCTGCGAACTCGATCTTGACTCTGGACATCAAGTGTACATGAACAACATACATCGTATCAGTCAAACGTCGATGCCTGGCGACTTGGATCGCTTTGGGAGACTCAAAATGCTTGTCCGTCTCGTGTTGCGCCGAAACAAATTGAATGAGCTTCCCGAAAGCTTTGGAGATCTCACCCGGCTCACGTATGTTGACGTTAGTACAAACAAGCTCACAGAGATTGCTCCGTGCGTTCTCAAGCTCAAGGATCTCGAGCATCTCGACATGAGCGACAATGCAATCAAGGTGATTCCGAGCGAAATTTCTGATGTCAAGAACCTCTGCACTTTGCTTCTCCAGCGAAACGCCATCGAGGCCATCCCAGCTTCGCTCGGCCAGCTCGCGCAGCTCGAAAAATTGTGGCTCATGGATAACGCCCTGGGGCCTGGGAGTTTGCCGTCATCATTGCGGGCGCTTAAAAACCTGCAAGATATCCAGCTTGGTGAGAACGCTGTGCTGGACGATGAGCGAGCGTCGTCGTGGGAGCCCGAAGACCCAATCGCCACCGTCGCGCTCCGTAGTCTGTCTCAGCAGCGCGTTCATCGACGAGAGGTCCTTCCTCGACCTGTTTCGCAGGCAGGCGTGAAGCTTGTGGGTGGGTTTCCTGTCAAGGCACGTGCGGAGAAATTTCCGGCGCTTATGTGGCACTTTGAAGAGCAGCAGCGTCTCGAGTCACTTGGTGCGCCTCCGCAGCCGCACAAAGTCTCTTTTGGTATCGACCAAGAGCTTCAGGATTTTAGTTTTCGGTTCAATAAAGAGGAGCGCGAGCAGATCCTTGCAGCGCGAGCAACGGGAAATCTCAGCATGCATTGGCGCGGACTCAAGGCGATTCCGCCGCTCGTTTTTCGCGTGAAAGCCTGCCTTTTAGAACTGCGGCTCGTTGGCAACGAATTGGCTTCTCTTGGCGAGGAAATTGGCGAGCTCGAAAACTTACGCGTTCTCGACGTTCGTAGCAACCAAGTCTCGACGATCACCTCCCGAATCGGTGGATTGAAGAATTTGCAGGAGCTCGTTCTTGCAGACAACGCTCTGGATGAGCTTCCGGACCCTCTTGGTGAACTGCAGGACCTCCGCAAGCTCGCCATTCAAGGCAACAAGATTCGCGAATTGCCGGAAACGCTTGGTGGTCTCGCATCACTTCGTGTGCTAGAAGCCAACGTGAACCACATTTCCACTCTGCCGTCGAGCTTTGCAAAGTTGGAGGCCTTGCAGGTACTTATGCTCAACAATAATCGTCTCGAGGTGTTTCCTCCCCAAGTTCTCTCGCTACGAACGCTCAAGGTGCTGCACCTGAACCTCAACAAGATTGGCGCTTTGCCAGACGAACTAGCTCAGCTCGGCGCTCTAGAGACCTTACACCTTGCAAGCAATCGCATCAAATCCTTTCAAAATGCGCTTGCGCAAGGTCCGCTAACGCTAACGCTGTCCAGTCTCTGGCTCACCGCCAATCAGATTCCTGAGCTCTGCGATGAATTTCATCGTTTTGCAGCGCTCCGAGATCTGCGACTGGACCTTAATCAAATGGTGTCTCCGCCTGAAGACTTTAGTCTTCGTGAAGGGGTGGCCAGCGTCCTGCGCTACTGCAAAATCCGCGCCTCGAGGCTGGAAAAAGTCGTTACACAGTTGCGAGAGGCAAACTTCGAGGTCGACCCCACGCGACTTCGCCCTCATGCCAAGGGGGTGCTTACGGGCAACACAGGCTTTCTCACGAGCGAAATGCTTATGGAAGTTGATGCACAACTCGACAAGTATTTGAATGGCCCAATCTTTGAGTACCCTGGTCTCTCGGGCCGCAAGATTGTTCAGGATGTATACGACCTTCGCGCTCATCAGCGGCATCTCTTCCTCGACACGGTGTTGCGGCAATTTCTCATTGTCATGGAGCTGCTCGAAGCAGACCCAACGATTTGCACGCGGCAATACTTTAACCCCAATGTTAAGCGGCGCTGGGGACGGAAAAATTCGGTGATCGACTGCTATGCAATGCGTCTTGAAGCCCTCTTTGATGATCAAGACTTTCCCGAACAGCGGGCCGTCGTCGACAAGCTCGAGGACCGTTTGCCAACGGACGACGGGGGTCACGTGCGCTTTCGTGAGATTGAGTTCCAGGGCGAGAAGTTTTTCCTGCAACGCCCGGTGCTCGAGGACGCGCTCAACAGCTTCGAGGATCCATACCATGGCCAAGTCACAACGTCAGCCGCACCGGTGAGGTTTAAGCCGTACCGAGACTACTCGCAAGAGCCAAGCTCGGTGATGAAGACAATGTCGACGAGCTTTAAAGACGGCGGCAAGAGTCGCGACGAAACCACAAACGAAGGGATCAAGGACGACTTTCGCACGGTCAAAAGACCGTGGATGGCGGCCGTCATTCCCAAGCTCATCTACACCAAGGAAGAGGCTGCGCGTTCGCAATATGAAAAGAGTCTCATCAAGCGTGAGCTTGAAGCAACGCGCGAATCGGTCGACATCTGGTTCGGCTCGGAGGACTACCAGTCGCGCATCAAAAAGGAGTTAAAGCGTCGCAAACAGAATCTAAAACGCCGAATCGCGCTAACTGAGGTCGATGTTTCGTATGCTGAGCAAAGCGTCAGCGAGGCAAAGCGAGAGCTTATTGATGCAAAGGGGCGCAAAAATCGCTTTGAAAAGGGAGAACCCTTCCACGAGCACGGATTCAACGATGCAGAGGAGGCTGAGGCCGGTCTCGTGGCAGCCCAGGAAGCGGTGAGTCAGGCGCAAAAGAGCCATGCGGACTTGAAAAAACTGGTCAAGGAGCTCAAGGCGCAATTAAAGGAGAAACCACGGCAGCAAGAACAGCGTTGCCGCGATGATCTTAAACGAAAGGCTCTTCAGCGCTGCCGAAGGTACATTGTCTTTCAAGGCAGAATGCTTGCGCGAAAACGGGATTTACGGCGGCCCTGGGACGGTAAAAATGGTCAAATGTTCGTGCAGTGGAAGCAATATTTGGAGGCCATCGAGCGTGATACAGCTGACATTGAGGAAGAAACTGCGACGAATAATAAGCGTTATCAACTTGATCCCGAGGCAGCAGCCATTCAGGCAGAGACTCTGCGCGCGGCAATGGAAGGTGTTGAAGCACGGAAGGAGCTCATATATCAAATTCAAGAGATTCACGACCACCCGTACGGATGGAGTTCGGATGACTCGGATGGAGCCTCCGACAACAATGATTTTGAGATGCCCGATGGCTCAGATTCTGGCAAAAATGAGGATGGCGGCGAGAGCGAGGCTGGCAAGTCTTCATCAAAGCGCTCTCTATCGTTTATGGCCTCGCTGAGCTCGGCGACCGGGGGTGGAGGACAGGGTGACGCCGAAGGTATGGACGACGACTCCCCTCCAGGCACTCCCATGGCGAGTGCTGGTGCTGCGGCCTCTGAGGAAGATGTTATTACACGTCGGTCTTCGCAGCAAGCAAATCAGGTTGCTATGACGCCTCAGCGCCGGGCTTGGTTACGCCAGACCACCTTTCGAAATGGAGAGGATGATGGTGAGCTTGAGCTTTCTTCATTGAGTGAAGATGACTCTGTGGGAGACAGTCTCTCCTCAATGAGCAAGTCGGGCGAAGAGGATGACGAGGACGACGACAATGATGATGATGATGGCGAAGACGTTCCAGATACAAAGAACGTTGCCAGAAACCTTTTGGAACAAAGTCAAAGTCAAAGTCAAAGTCAAAGTCAAAGTCAAAGTCAAAGTCAAGACGAAGAAGAATAAGATGTACCAAGGTTCAATGACATCAAAGTGAAAAGGCACAAAATGGGTTCAGGCCAAAACGTAAGATACGTCGAAGAAGCGGAAGTGCAAATGGTGTATGAAGCCAGTGGCCTAGAAAGACTTTTTCTTACGAACAAAGAGTTTGGTGAAGTGCGTGCAAGTTGCAAACCACAAGTATCGAAAAGCTGCGCGACCTTTCGTAAAGGTAAAGGTATTTGTAGCTAGCGAACAGGGAAAAGTATTGCCGATGCTAGACTATCAAAGCATACTCATAATCGTGAGCCCTTGAAAAAAATGCAAAATGTTGTGGCGCACTCCTTTTTTTTTTTTTCTTTTCGCTAAACGTCCCCGGATGTCATCTAGATAAATTGCGCTTTTTAACGGCACGCACGCACGCACGCACACATGTAAAGACGAAGACACGTGAGAAAAGAAACGCAAGTCAGGCAGAATCCGCAGCAACTGCACCGGGATTGGCCTGCGTGATGCGTGCAAGCATGTGTTTGCCTGCATTCACAGGTGGCATGTACTTTTCTTTGTTTCCGACTTGCGGCGCGAGCGAAGCGTCAAAGTCAGGACCGCGAAAAAATGCAATAGAGTAGCGATGATCTCGAGGGTGATTGAACGCGCGATGGACCGTGGAGCGGAAGGTGTCGCCACTCCAGCGCGCAAGCATGTCGCCAACGTTGACAACAAAGCAGCCTTCGCGAGGGGCAACGGGCATCCAAGCACCATCCTCGGGGCGGATGATTTCGAGACAAGGGTCATTGGTGCCACGCATGTTAAGAATCGTCAGACACTCAAAGTCGGTGTGCGCGCCAATGCCAATCTGGGAGCCGAGCTCCCCCGTCTCGAGCGGTGGGTAATGAAGACAATTCATGGACGTCATCGGTGTCTCGGACGCCTGACGCACAAAAAACTCAGGTTCCAGCCCGAGCGCCAGCGCGCTCACGCGCAGCAGGCGATCGGAAAGCTGTCGAACCTCTTCGTAATATAGCGACATCGGTTCGCGAAAGACGCTCGGGTCATTGTTAGGCCAGACATTGTCGCAGTAGAGAAGGTCGTTGTAGACGGCATGGTCGCGGGGGAGCTCAGTGCCAAAGTGAAAGAGCTCTTTGTAGTCCATTGCAGCCTTGGTCTCGGCTTCCTTGTCCCCACCCTGGGTCGTCTGGTCCTTGCGCAAGTCCGTATCATCCATGCCATAGTCGCCCTGCTCAAATGGACCCACGTACCCGCGAAAGCTGCCAGTCTTGCTTTGATGAATGGATCCTTTGACCTCTTCATTTGCAAAAAAGCTAGCCAACGCCGTAAAAGCGCCTTCCTCCACCTCGCGCGGTACGCCGTGGTTGCTCACGTAGAAGAAGCCAAAGCGTCCCGCCGCCTCGCGCAGCTCCTTGGCGGCATCCTCATCGCTGCGCGAGAGGTCCACGAGCGGGAGCGCCTCCGTGGCCTTCGCCGAGGCAGAGAGCTGTCGCAGCGCGCCGTGTCTCGCCCGCCGGGCCGCCGTCCCCGCCGCCTTGGCCAACATCGCTCTTGCGCTCCTCCTGTCTCTGAATTGATGAAATATGAATTGCGTCTCTCTCGATGATGATGTGATCCGAGTTCCAGTGATCGCAGCGTGCCTACCTACCGGTCATGAGAGTTTCGATTCGACTGCCATCGCTGTCGTCGGCGTTGGCACTTATATCATCGTGCTGCCGCTTCTGCGACGTCCAGCTGCTCGCAGGATGGTTTGGAGCAGCAAGAGGGTGGGATGGACTAATTTGCGCGACGCGGCTTGGATGGGCGTTTCGAGGCTTGATGGGGCACAAGAAGACGGAAGGGTTCGCTCTGGCAGCACGTTTGTGGCGTAATTTCATTCATTTGACTCGGACTCTCCCTCGCGAGAGCACAAGGGGCACGAAGCAAGGGAATCAATCGTAGTGCTCTGATGGCGGCTTGCTTTAGTCAATGAGAACGGCCTGGTTGATGAAGCAAGCTATGGGCCGGCTGACGTAAGAAAGACGCGAAGGACGATCAATTTCTATGCTGAGGACTGTGGGGCTTTGATTTTGGTCATCCGCGACGATGTGTCCACTTTGTCCATTTCAGTTTTGGGATGAATTGCCGCAACAGCAGCAAGAGTCGAAACTTGAAACAAACCTCGAATCAGAGGCTGTCCGTCAACATTGCCAGGATGAAGTCCCTAGCTATGCAAAGCATGTCCGAGGACGCCGCGAGGGAGGCCGGAAATGCGCTCAGAGCGACGATGCGCGCCCATCGAGTGGATGCGCGAGCGCAAGAGCGAGCATGCCAAAGGCTGCAAGAGCTGTCGATGACGCTTCGGAATGAAGAAATACTGGGCGCAGAGCTCGGCATGGGAACGGATATCAAAGCAGCCATGCAAGTTCATGCGTTTGATGTAGGGGTGCAAGAGCAGGCATGCTGGGCACTCGCCAGTCTCGCTGAAAATGAGGGAAATCAAGTAACTTTCGTCCAGGACCTCGCAATCGGAAGCGAGATCAAGTCGGCTATGTGCAATCATATGGCGCACGCTGGAGTGCTAGCAAGCGCATGCGGTGCTCTGCAACATCTTGCTTTGAATCGACACAATCGAGTCACGTTGTGCCAAGAACTGGAAATTGGCAAGACTATCAAAGCCGCTATGCATGCGCATGCCGCAGCGTTAGCTTTGCAACAGCAAGCTTGCGAAGCGCTCTGGGTTCTTGCATTGAATGATGAGAACAAGCTGATTCTTTGTCATGAGCTCAAACTCGGCAAAGAGATTAAGACAGCCATGAAAACGCATGAGGCAAGTGCTGCTCTTCAGCAACAAGCTTGCGTGCTTCTTTGGACGCTTGCTAGCACGCATGAATGCAATCGGTTACATCTCGTCCAAGAGGTTGAAATTTACAATGAGATTAAGTCGGCAATGCGCGCACATTCTGAGAGTGCTGGCGTGCAAGAGTGGGCATGCAAGGCAATGAAGGCACTTGCTATGCCCATGGATGCTCAAATCAAAACGGATATAACGAGAGCTCTTCAATCGCATCAATCGCACGATGGGGTGCAAAACGCAGCGCGTGAGGCTCTCGATGTCCTGGAAAGCCGAGACCAGCCCATTTCCAAATTGCAGGTTAAGCACGCAGCCCATGCGACCGATAACAACCATTGTGTCAAGCAAGCAATTGTCTTATCAATCCCCCAGCAGTCGGAGTCCAAAGTTATTTGAAGAAGAATTTTCGAAGCTCATCGCCGTCGAAGAAAAAGAAGAAGAAGAAGAAGAAGAAGAAGAAGAAAAGATATCATGGCGTGATAAATAGCTTGCTCGCTCTTTCGCTCGTCAGCCTAGGCCAATCCACGATCCTTTACTAGCAGATAAAACAAAAAAAAACTCGTCAGCGTTTTTCTGCTATGCACAGCGACGCATCTTTCTCCAACCGACGATGGGCCTAGTGTCACGAGGAGTTGGGCTCCTTCCTCTGAGGCTTGCGATACGCGCCAACGTAGTCTGCTCTTTCGACTCAACTCGACTCGATTCGATTCGACTCGACTCAACTCGAACTTAACCATCCAGAACCCAAGCGGCGCTTCGCCCTTTCGCCCTGGTCCGCGGCGTGGAGCGGGAGTTGCGGGACGTGAGGCGCGGAGTTTGTCGCAGCCAGTGGCAAACGTCGACGGCGCCAGGTCGCAGGGCGGCGTGCAGGACAAGCTTTCGCTCGTTCCTTTCGCTCAGCGATCGGCCATCCGTTCCACAACCATCGTCATGTGCGCTGCGCGGGACGACCTTGAGGAGGAGGCGGCTCGCGCCGTGGCGCGGCTGGAGGACGAGGCGCCGGGGTCCAACGTGCTGCGCGTGTTGGTGGCGACGGACAATCATCTTGGCTACAAGGAGAATGACCCCGTGCGAGGCGAGGTAGGTTCAGGCAGCGCAGCGAGCAAGAGGCCGTCAAGGAATAACTAAGGCTAACTTTGCGAGCTCGCTCGCTCACCCACTCGCTTACTCACGCACTCACTCACTCACTCACTCACTCACTCACTCACTCACTTCGCTGGCTCGCTCGCTTGCTCGGTCACGCGCGCACAGGACTCGTTTCGGACAATGGAAGAGATCTTCGAGATTGGCAGACGATGCCACGTGGACATGGCAGTGCTCGGCGGCGACCTCTTTCACATCAATAAGCCAACGAGGAGCACCATGGTGCGCACAATGGAAATCTTCCGCAAACACACGCGCGGCGGTCGCGATCTAGACCTCATTGTGCGTGGCAAATTCGGCCGCACAACTGAGGAGGGCGTGAACTTCGAAGACGAGAATCAAGCCGTTGATCTTCCCGTCTTTATCATCCATGGCAACCACGATGACCCGACCCGCGATGGTGGACAGTTCCAGGCCTTGTCGGCCTTGGACCTGCTCCAGTCCAACGGTCTCGTTAACTACTTTGGTCGTGTGCAGAAAATGGACGACGCCGTCTTGGAACCCGTGCTTATCGAAAAAGGCTCTGCTAAACTTCGACTCTATGGTATGGGCTGGATTCGCGATGAACGCATGCACCGCATGTTTTCCAAAGGCCAAGTATCTTTTAAGCGTCACCTCCCGGGAAATTTGGAGGAAGAAGAAAGCAAGGGTGGCGACAACGGCAACGAAGAGGATGAGGACAATAGCATGTCAGGTGAGGGCGCGAGCGCCCGTGATCGGGACTGGCTCAATGTCTTTATGGTACACCAGAACCGCGACTTTAAGGGTCGTGGCGCCAAGAATTGCTTCAATGATGAGATGATTCCTGCATTTATTAATCTTGTGTTTTTTGGACATGAGCATGAGAGCATAATCGAACCGCAGGAAAGCATCAAAAATCCCGAGACCTTTTTGTCCCAGCCGGGGTCCTCTGTGGCGACGAGTCTCATCGCCGCCGAGGCCGAGCCCAAGCACGTGGGCATCATGGAAATCCAGGTCGACCCAGAGACCGGAGTCGCAAAATTTGATCTTACACCGGTGCGTCTGCGGACTGTGCGGCCATTCATCATGGACGAGATTATCCTCGAAGACATTGATGCACTCGACAAGGACGCCAGCGAAGCCGATAAGGTCGATGCAGTCCAACGCGTTATCGCCATCAAGGTAAGCGAGATGATCGAGCAAGCGCGGGAGTCCTTTCGCGAGCTCAATCCCACTGCATCTGCCTCCGAGGTGAAAAAGATGTTACCTCTTATTCGGCTTCGTGTGGAGCATACCTCGTTCCCGGTGCTCAATCTGCAGCGCTTTGGCGACAAATTTATCGGCAAGGTGGCCAATCCCAAGGACTTGGTCTTCTTCTTCAGACGTCGCAAGCTGCGCGAGCGCGGCACCAAGAGCGAGGGCGGTCTCGATGACGAGGTCGATGTAACCGCCGACGAAATCTCTGCAGGGACGCGCATTAACGGACTCATCGAAGACATTCTCAGCGGCGACAACAAGCTCACATTCATTCCCGACAGGGAGCTTCACTTTAATATTCAGGAATACGTCGAAAAGGGGGAAGCTCGTCTCCTCGAGACGTATCTTGACGACTACATCAAGACCAGTCAAGCCTTGATCTTGCGTCAACATGGCGCATCCAAGGACGACGAAAACGAAAATGGTGATGATGATGCTTTTCCCGAAGACGACGAGAAAATCTTCCAGGAGGACAGTATTCTTGAGCAGGTCCGCAAGGTTGCTGACAAGCGTAACCGCAATGCCTCGCTTCGGCTTTCCAAGGCTCTCGATCCAAAGGATAACGAGGCAGCGTCCAAGAATACCAGGACCCAGCCGTCGATTAAGTCTGCTCCTGGAAAGAAAAAGGTTTCTACTTCTTCCTCCTCCTCCTCCTCCTCCTCTTCATCTGCGCTTCGGCAGACGACGTTGTCAAGCTTTAGTCGGCAGCAGAATGATTCTGACGATTCCGAAGCCGACGACTTTGCGGCGGTACAATACGACGATGTCAGCGACAGTGAGCAAGGTGACAGTGGAGGGAAAGTCGCCAAGGGCAAGCCCCCTCGCAAAGGCCGTCAGACCAAGTCTGCTACGTCAGCCAAGTCGTCTGCAGCTTCCAAGAGCAAGAGCACGGCCACGAGCACGAATACGGCGAGGAAAAAAAGATTCGCTGCTGACATCGTGCTCGATTCGAGCGACGACGACGACGATGCTGTCTATGTGGGAAATGACAAAGATGATGACGATGACGACGCCGAGGATTCTGACGAGGAAGAGTTTGGAGCTCGTGCTCGCGCTCGTGCAAAGTCGAAGCGTTTGCCACCGTCGCGTCAGCAAAGCGCGGCGCAGCCCAAAGGAAAAGCCACACGAGGGCGTAGAGCTGCCCGGAAATCCGTCTCGTACGCGGAAAGCGCTGATGAGATTGAAGACAGTGCCGATGAATCCGTTTCAAGCCCGAAAAGTAAGCGTCGGCGACGCTAATTTTTTCTTCTTCTTGCTTTGTATTCTCCCATCTACAATCATATCAAACAAACAATGTCATGGACCAATGAACCAATCAATGAATCAACGAATCAATCGAACAAGCAGAAAAACGATCAAAGCTTTAACTAAAATCAATGAGCATGAAATGAAACAACGGGTGATCGTCTTACTTCTTCGCACTTTTGCGGCCAGCGCGAGAGAAAATGCGATCCTCAGCAATGGGGTCATAAGAGTCTCGGCGACGCCGATGTTCTCTTGGTGACGGACTGCGACTTCTGCTTTGGCTCCGGTTCCGATGATGACGTGACTGCTGTCGCGCTGGCGAGCGGCGTTTCTCCGCGCGCCTCCTTCGCATACCGACCTCGCTGTTTTCACTATCCGAATCGCTGCTGGGAGCGTCTCTCTTTTCGTCCACAGTGCGCCACCGACGATCTCGGCTTGCTGAGCTGGAGGAGGACGCCGAGCTAGATGCACGAGAAGATTCACTTTTATCACCATCATCCGACTCAGAACTCTGACTACGATCCCGATGATGCCGGCGTCTATGGTTGCTTCGGCGGTGTGTTTTCGACGGTTTGGTCTTTTTCGACTTCTTCGCAGCTTTCCGCTTAGGCGACTTGCGTCTTCCGCGACTTTTCCGGTGCCTCGAATCGTTGTCGTCGCTATCCTCGTCATCGTCACTCCTTGTGAATGCTTCGGCGATGATGGCTCGAAGAGCCTCTTCGCCTTCGCTTCGCAAGCTTGCTTGCTTTATCCCAAACTCCCAGTCGTCATCAGGAGCGTACAGAGCAGCTGACGATGACGCATACATAGTATTGCTCCCATGAGCGTGCGGTATGTATCTGTCCGTATGAGATCGTAGGGTGGCCGCAAAGCGAGCCTGTGCACGTTGTCGTGTTTTGGCACTTGCCGCATGATCCACAACGCGGTGCGCGGTGGACCCTGCGTGGTCATAAAAGACTTCAGGGTCTTGTTGAGTAAGTACGGCACGCCAAGCTTGCTGCGAGATGCCGTCTGCTAGCTGATCGTCGTCTACATCTTCACAGATGCCAAGATACTCGGCGCTTTGCCGAGGCGTCGCGCTGCCTCGCAGCCATGCTTTGACCTTGGTGTCACCAGCGCGAGCCTTTGTGTCAGGGATTGCTAGCGCTTTAGGTGTGAGCATGTGTGCAATCGAGTGATGCCGAAGCGGCCCTCTGAAACCATCGTACCCGCTTCCGTCAACAATGGTTCGCGCTTCCTCTCGATCGTTGTCTTTGTCTTCCTCGGAACGATGATTTCTTCGTCGGCTTGGGGAACGACGACGTCGAAGCCTTCGTTGTCTGTCCTGGGCAATGACGATATCTGCAGCCTCGCGCGAAGCGGCGCGATCTTGGCGAGAGACGATCCACCGCAAGAAGTCTTTGTAATGCACAACGTCGGTATTATCGAATTGCGCAAAACGCCTCGCAAGCATGGCCACCTCGACCTCCGTGACAGGAAGAGCAAGTACGCGCGCAGCCTCGCGAAACTCTCTCCTCGACACACGTCCATCATTCGCAAGGTCGTAAACCCGGAACACATCCACATAGTCGGTACCATCGGCTTGAACTTCGCGCAATCTTCGTAGCACGCGCGCGGCAAGCTGGTCCAGTTCCAAGTCAGAGAACCCGGCAAAATGTACAAAGCCGGCGTAATCAACTTCATCACGTGCTCGAGGGTCGAATCTTGCAAGGAGAGACCTCCGTTCGCTTGCGCTAAATCGGAGCCCGAGTTTGCTAAGGCCGGTGAAAAATTCTGCTTGTGTGCAGTGCGAGCGTCCCGAGGAGTCAAAGTTAGCAAAGACGGCTTGCAAGTTCAGATCCGCGCCTGCTTCGTGCATAAGAGCAGCTGTGCGAATGGAATTGCGAATGCTCGCTTCTAGACCGGACAGGTCATGATCTTGTATCGCGCCTGCCTCGCCGTGAGGCGCCACAAAGTCGAGAAAGGCAACGTAATCGATGCGACCAGCCTGCCGTTGCTCGCTTTTGCGTCGTTGGAAACGCGACATGAGGCGTCGCAGCTCCGACTCGCGCAGACGCAGCCCCAGCGTACGCAGGCAGGTTTGTCGGAAATCAACGCGTGAAACCTCGCCCTCATCTCTTTTGTCGAGGGCGCGGAAGGCAGCCCAGGCGCTCACGCCGCGCGCGGCCGCCACCCGCAGTTGGGCCTGAATTGCGCGAGCCAAGGCCTCTTCAGCATGCATGAGGGCCTCAAACTTGCCATAGTCCACACGTGGTCCGAGAGTCTCCTGACGCGGGCCCTCGAGGTCTCCATTCCGCGGAGCGCACAGGCTCGCCACGGCGCGAAGATCCTCCATGGGCACCACGAGGCC
This sequence comes from Schizochytrium sp. CCTCC M209059, assembly GCA_000818945.1. NCBI lineage: Eukaryota > Bigyra > Thraustochytrida > Thraustochytriidae > Schizochytrium > Schizochytrium sp. CCTCC M209059. The sequence continues at coordinate 123,491 of KN805410.1, forward strand.
CAACTTGCGAACCGCGGAAATGTACTGCGGGAAGGACACCGTGCCGTCGCCCGCGCGGTCAATCTCCTCAAAAGGTTTGCGTACATTAGCGGCCTCGCGTCGTGTCTCGGCGAGCTCGAATAATTGCTGCCGGACTCGCTCAAGTGCGTCAGATGCGTCGGTCACAGGGTCCCGGGTACCCGCGGCGCGAGCTGCTTGTCCATTGATTCCAGCGCCGCTGCGTGCGAGACGCAAGAGCTCGACGTAGTCTATTTTTCCCGCTGGCGTGTTGGGAGCAAGGATGCGGGTTCTTCGCTCCAGAAGAGATACCTCGGCGTCTGTCAGCGTGCATCCGAGAAGCGCGCACGCTTTGGCTACGCTCTTGAGCGAGACGAGAGTTGAGTTCTTTGCGGCAAAAAGCTCAAAGGCGTCGACAGGGCGCATATTGCGTCCTCGAGCTCGCCGAAGCGCCTTTTCGAGGCGAAGCAAGACCTCGTCTGCGCTGTCAAAGATACCCGACTGAGCTACAGAGCTTTCCGTGTACCCTTGGCCACGCTCCAAGAGATCGATGAGGCGCTTCCAATCTGCGGACCCAGTGCTCTTGGGGTCAAGTACGGCACAGAGCTCGTCAAAGTGATAGCGTGGAAGCTGTCGGATCTGGGCTGCGCGAAAGGCGTCCTGGAGAGACGCGAGCGAAATGCGGCCGGGGCGTGTAGGGATGTCTGCAAAATCCTCGAGAAGGGCGGGAAAGCTAAAGACGGCGCCGCCGTGTTTGGCTGCCGCAGCTTTGGCACGTCGGATGCCACGTCGAAGCACAGCAAGAGCCTCTTGCAGCGCAGGAGTCCAGTCGGCTTCCGCAAGACGTGGGGAAGAGGCGAGACTCTCTGTCTCGTCAAAGTCTGGAAAGTGGCGTGGCCGCGAGGGCTCGACCACACGCGCTCGCACACGAGAAAGAGGAACTCGCCGCTCGTAACTTCCGTCTTCGAATTTAATCTCGAGTGTCTTGCCGTCGCGATTGAGACGCACCACCACCGCAGGAAGCCAGGCATTACCTCCCAGGAACTGTGCTTCAACGTCTTGACCCGGATGAAATCGCGTGCGCGAAGGGGGGTGTGACCTCCCGGGCGAGCCGACAAACGGAACGATGGCGGCGTTTTCGGATTCTACATGGTCCAGAAAGGTCTTGATTCTGCGAAAAGGGATTTTATTGTCATTGCCGGGGTCGAAGTGGCGCGTAATTCGGGACCACTCGCGTCTCGAGCACGAGGCTCCAAGGTCAGTGAGTATGCGAATGACTTGCTTTCGCGAGAATGTGAGATGTCGCTCGCTCTGGCCGTCGAGAGGCGCAGTGAGGAGAGAGGCCCAGCCGTCCTGGGCACACTTGCTTCTGATTTGAGATTCCACACTTTCCATCAGGGTCTGCACGGAGTTCGTATCCGGGGAAAGCGAGCGCGCTGAGACGTGATCGCTACGCTCACTACTTGCTGAGCTCGCCACACTGCATGTCGTACTTTGCGTATCCGGTTCAGATTCATCGTCGGGGTCTGCGCCAAAGCCTTGGAACCGGGGCAAGGAATTATGGTCTTCGACGTAGGTTTCGAGATCGCGAAGCGAGTCTGCAAGCAAGGCGCCAAGACCGACCTTTGCACGGGCCTCGCATCGCTCGCCAGAAAGCACGTGGATTGCAGCACTGAGGCTCGTGCGCACATTGCACAGGGGAAGCTGAGCGGATGCACGATACTCGTAGCGATCAAATTCGGTTCGTGCATAGATTGAAATTGTAATATGACTTGATCGACTCCACTGATCAAAGGCCGCGCACCATTCTTTCCAATCGACTTTGAGTGAGATGCGTCGCGTATTTTGCCTTGCGGCCTGGGTGGATGGGGATCGAGCTCGAAAAAGTGAAAGTCTGCCGGGTGACGTGGCATTTTGAGAAGTAGCGTTGGTCTTAATGACGTGGGATCGTTTGGTCTCTCCGCAGCACGATACTTCGGCAAAAACTGCCCACGTGGACTTGTCGTCTTCTCTTTTCGCGTTGCGGGTCCGTGAGCGCCCACGACGTCTCGGAGATCGCGCCTGGTGTTGCTCGGGCACCGCAACTGAAAGTGTCGCGGTGCGGAGCTGGACCGCGAGTCTGCGTGTCATGGTATCTATCTACGCACCGCGCGTCCCTCCTTTGCGAGAGCGTGGCACTTTTGCGATGGCACGTCTTGCGTGCTCGTGCTTGTTGGTGCTTGTGCTAAGGCTCGCGCATCCGAACAACACGATTGCGAGGGCGAGGAAAAAATAGCCGTTGGGCCAAATTGCTATTTTACTCGTAGGCCTAGTCAGTGTGGCACTCATTCAGTGGCAGTCACACATGGCATGGCTGTAAATGTTGTATATACTGTGGCACAATGGAACGGGCGTGGTGACTGTGGGCGCTATGCATGGGCTCGCTTGCTCGAGACTTGCCAATTTTCTGACGGCATAAACCATAAAGTGATGAATAGGGTGGCTTGTTGCAAATGCATGTCGGAGACAATCTGCCTTTTTCTTTTTCCTTCTTCTTCTTCTTCTTTTTTTGTTGGGGATATAATATCGAGGTACGTACGTACGTATGAGTCTTGATGGAAACAGAGTTGTAAATTACGTGAGTGAAACATTAACCTAGCGCACAAGCCCCAGGGATGGGTTTTTGAGAAGATCGGCGCAGGCATGACCCTGCTCGAGAATGCGAAGGACTCGATCAAGCGGCAGCCAGCCTTTGAGGTAGCGGGGGGAATATCCGAACTCTGTAAGAGGACCCACGAGAAGATGACAGTGAAGATAGCCAATCGTGGGCGAAGCATGAAAGCCGAACTGAAGATTCTCGGGACGAAGCCAGTACAGAATATCATGACCTTTGAGCGTTTTGCCTGCCCACTTTTCCTGAAAATAGGACTTGTTGGCGCACACAAAGGTCTCGCCACGTTCGCGCAAGTCGCGCAAAAGGGGGATGTCCTCTGGCAAGAGATCAAAGACCCAACGTCGCAGACTAGAGCCAGGAAAGATCTTATGCTCGATTTCGCCCCGTGAGCGGCATGTGGCCTGCATGGCCTGCGCAGTGGGGATGAGTAACATGTGCCAGATCAGAGAGAGGTCAAGACCAGAGATGCCACGAAAGGCGAGAACCCTTGCGTCTTCAACGTAAAAGCCGTTTCTGCCCCCTCGTTCCGCGCCTGCAGGGAGGATTTCGCCCGAGGCAACTTGGACAAAGATATTTCCCAGGTCCTTGGCACGCTGAGAGAGCTGTGCATCGTACACAAAGTCTGCCGTTGGCGTTGGATACTTGCCAGACCCCTGCGGCGAGGCGATCTGCGCGAGTGCCGAAGCTTCCTTTTCTTCGTGTTCCAAATTCAGTTCGTGAAAGAAACGCATGCCCTCTTTGCGAAAGGCCTGGCGATTCGAGGTTTCGAGCACGTCGGCATCTGGGCTGAGGTTTTCCGAGGGTTGAGTTTTTCTTGCGCAAGTCTCCTCGGGGCCCTCGGGTTCGTCGCACGAAGAATGATCCATGCGCAGAAACTTGCGCACGCGTCCGGATCGCGCGGGCGAGCACGGTTTCTTGTCACTCCAGCTCGAGGTTTGGCTTTCCAGGTCATCCTCTGCTGCGCAGGATCCGATGATTCCTGCCTTTCTCGTCGCAGCGTGTTGGATCTCGTCTCCTTTAGGATCCAATGCCACATTGCAGAGTTCAATATCATCGGTGGGTCTGCGTCCCACGTCGGCTGCAGACATTTTCAGAGCCTCTTCTTGACGCGCAGACGTGCAGCCGTGCAGCCTCGTGCAGCCTTGCAGGTACGAAAAAGCTCGATCTTGCCGCGCACGCTCCTGGCGTCTTCGCTGCCCCCTTTCGGCGTCTCGCGAGTGCTCGCTACTCCCCAAATCGAGAAGAGTTTTTCGATCTCCTTTGGGACTCTCCGCTCTGCGCTGCTCTGCTCTGCGCTGCGCTGCGCTGCGCTGCCTTGCTCTGCTCTGCACTGCGCTGCGCTGCTCTCCGGCTCTCCGCCTCGCCTGTCGCCCCGCCTGCTTGCTTCCTCGCTCGTCCGCCCGCTCCGCTCTGCCTCGCGTTTTCGCTCTTCGCGTTTTCGCTCTTCGCGTTTCGCCTGGCCGTGCGGGCCTCGGCCCTCCCCCTGCCGCTGCTGCTGCTCCTCCTGCGCGTCCTCCTCGCCCGCGCTCTCCTCCTCCCCCTCGCGCGCGAGCTTTGCGCCTTCGAAGACGCCGCCGATCTCCTCTTTTCGCCCTCCCTCCGCCTCTCCTCCCGACCGGCCCCGGCTCTGCTCCGCGGCGGGCGGCCCAGGGCGCGGCTGCTCCGCCTCTTCGCCTCGCCTCGCCGCGCCTCGCCTCGCCTCGCGTCGCCGCGCCTCGCGTCGCCTCGCGTCGCGTCGCTCGCGCGAGCGCGGCCGAAGAAGACGCGCCCGGCCGGCCCTCGATTCGGCGTCTGCCGCAGCCAGAGTGTGCCTCGCAGCGCGGCGCCGCGGCGTGCACGTGCCGCAAGCCGGCTGCGCTACGCTTTCTCTCGCGCGCACGCGCTGGGCCGCGCTGGGCACGCGGGGGAGGGAGCCACGCAGGCAGGCAGGCAGGCAGGCAGGCAGGCCTGGCCGACAGGGACGATGGCGGCGTGGCTTGGGCTGATTTGGCGTGGCTTGGCTTGGCTTGGCTTGGCTGGGGAGCGAGTGGGGGCATGCATGAACGAAGGAGTGAATGGATGAAGGGCGCAGCGCGTGCACGCGCCACGACCAGCAGCAACGCGGGGCAAGCTGGCCGGGGCGGTCACGCGGGGCCACGCGGCTGCGTCTGTGGCAGGCAAGGAAGGCTGCGGGTGGACTGGATTGGCTGGCTCTCCGATCTCGAGCCTGGGTTCGGCCACGCACGGGTCTCCTGCTCGGCGAGGCGACGGCGTGGTGTGATGCACCGAGGACAGACAAGCCATCAGCCGTCCGTCTCGTCGCAGCCGGCCGGCTCGTTCGGGGCACGGAGCTCGCTCGCTCGCCCATGCAGCCAGAGCGAGGATCCGGGCGCGGCAGAGAAGTTCGCGTGCGTGCCCCTCCATTGCGTTCCGCAGGTCGCCGTGGCTGTACGCAGCATCGCAGCATCCAGCCTCGCAGCCAGCCTTACTGATTGACTGACGGTAACCTTGTCACTTGAGGAGAGGAGAATGGAGGGGCCGTCGAACTCAGAATCAGCGGCGGGCCGGATGTGGACGAGCGAGCGGGCGAACGAGTGGAAGAAAGTAAATCTCGACACGCGAGCCACACGAGCGGACGAAAGAAGAACTTGCCGCCGCGGCTTACACTTGTAGTACGCGATAAGGATCATCGTAGATGATGACGACCGGGCAGGGCTGGCAGGTCTGTCAGCGCTGTCAGGTCTGCCAGCGCTGTGTTCCAGCGTGGGTAGGTGGGAAAGGGGGGATTGAGGTTTCCAGGGACGGGCGCGGGGATGAATGGATGGATCGACGGAAAGGACCCCTCGCGTCAGTGTTGAATTAGGCTGGAGAAACGGAGCGTCACGTGTGAATGCTTTCTTATGCAACGCCTTGAGAGAGTGAGTAAGATCTGTGGGTGCCGTGAGTCGTGGAGCGCACATAGAAAGTGCGCGCGAGGACGCTTCAAGCGATGCGGAAGTCGCTTGCACACTCGTGCATGCGTACGTGCTGTCAAGATGTCAAGGAAAGAAAACATGGGAGACGGTTGCAGAATCAGATGCATTCATGTTTTTTTTTAAATTGTTCTGTAATGTAATGAGCTTGTCTTCTCTCTTCTTCTCTCCTTTTGCCCTTATTCCATCTGCAGCGCACGTGCACAACTCCTTGACTTGAAGAACATGATTGTTATGAAAAGGCACTCGGAAGCGAAGGCAGCGTATCTGCTGCGCGTTCAGAGGCTACATCCGGACCGCGCGTGCCAGAAGCTGCCGTAGTACCGCCAGCAGACTGCGATGAAGCTGTCGCACTAGATTTCCCTGCTGTAGCAGAAGACGGAGCCGCCCCAGCATTGGCTGCTCCATCACGTTTACGATCGTCAGCAGGCTCACCAAAGGCACCGTCATGTTTGGTTGCAGTCCCCGAGCCCTGTGAAATGCGCACCAAGGCTTCTTGAACACGACGTTTGTCCTCCAAGCTGCGCTCGAGAATCGCTTTAGGATCCGTCTCGCGCTTGGTCGCATCCACATAAGTATAAGAGTATGTATACCTTTCGGGAAAGGAAGGAAAGTGGCTTGGGACAAAAAGAGGATGCTCAAGCGTGTCTTCTTGCCTCGATCTTGCCCTCGACTTGCTTGCCTTGCCACTTTTATCGTTCTTGCTTTTCTTCTTGTCCTTTGCTTCCGCGCCGCCGCCCTTGGTTTCAGAGTCCACTTCCATCTTGTCGCTGTTCTTATTGTTGTCATTGGTCTTGTTGTTTTTGTCATTGCTGCTCGTGCCACTGCTACCCTTGTCAGTATTGGCCGTGCCGTCCGTTGCCCCGGCGGCGCCGGAGGCAGCAGAGCTATCCTTTGCTTTGGCACTCTCACCTGCTGTGTTTCCTCCTCCTCCTCCTGCTGCTGCAGAAGACGTGGAGGATGAGGACGAGGAGGCCCCGTTTGCCGCGGCGCCCTCGCCGCTTGTCAAAGAGGATTTGTTCGCCTCGCCATTGGCTGTCGCAGCAGAGACTTCTTGCAATGAGGCACCTGCAGCATCAGCATGCTCTGTGCCGCCGTTTGCCTGTTCGCCGTCCGTCTTTTGCCGCTTGGCACTCGCAAGCAGGTCGGCCGCCGTGCTCGATGGTAGCGCAGACTTACGTTTCTCGCCGTATTGCTGCGCGCGGCGTGGCCGTTTGTCTACAGGAAAGTTGGAAATACCCGTGGTGTACGGAACCTGCCATGGGACCTCGCGGCACATGCGCTCGAGGTCACGCCAATCGACGCGATTAGGCTCCAGACGATCGAACGCTTGCAAGAGATCGAGAAGATTACTCTCCGTCCTGCCATCGTGCTCCGCGTATGTGCGGCACAGGCGTCCAATCTTTTCGATATACTTGCCGATCACGTCGACAAAGGTATCAAAGGCGTGACCTTCGGCAGCGGCATCGAAATCGCCAAACTCTTTTGACCTGCAGATCTGTGCCACGGCAATTCGAAGCACCTGATGCGCAAACTGGTCGCTCATCGTCGGCATATACCGCGCCCCTCGCGGGCGCGCGCGCGCGGTACGACGCCCGCTTCACCCGTGCTGCTCTCGTTGCTGCGCACGAGCTCGCTCCTGCGCGATCACGCGAACGATCCGCCGCTTTCTGGCGCTCCCTTTTGCGGCAGCCGCTCCCTTTGTGTGGCCTCTGCACGCGCCTTCCGGCCTCTTCGCCGCGCGCCCGTCGGGTCTCTCTCGATGTGCCCGCGGCCCGCCGCGCGCGCGAGAGCCCCGAGCAACTTTTTTTTCCTGTTTTGTCGCGACGGCCGCACGTTGTAGAGTAGTATAGAATGATTGCCATGATCTTTTCCCGAAGTCTTTTTTGGCTGCCAACATAAGGGTGGGGCTTGATCGTGATCTTGATGATGATGGAGTGCCGGGAATGCGCGTCTCTTCTAGGCGGTTGCTAATTGGGAAAACGCCTTCGCAAACGATGCAGACGCAGTAAGGCATTGAGATCTTATTTTTAAGATCAAGGATCGATACCTCGCGGCGGCTTACTTTCTTTGCAGTCAGAAACAACGGCATCGATCTGCAAAGACTTCTTGTTCACCAGACTCGCTTAAAGACTTGAAAATTGATTCTCTGAATCGAGTTGATGCAGCTTTGGATCGCGTCCAATGCGCTCATCAAGTGCAAGACCCGAGAATTTGAAAGCAATATTTTAAAGGTAAAAACACATTTGTACTACAACATCTTCACGCAATCAAAGATACAATCCGCAGAGAGACAGACAGACAGACAGAGAGACAGACAGACAGACTGATCGACTACATGACCGAATAACTGACCGCTGGCTATGGATATCCACACTGAGAGACAAGGACATCCCATCTTATGTCCGCTTGGCAGCAGACGAAAAGGAGGAGGAGGAGGAAGCAGTCGCCGGATGTGAGGACCCCGACGACGAAGCGCGCCGCGCACCAGGTCTTCGGCGTCTCCGAGGTTTGGTGTCGCCAGCATACAGCTTAAACAGCGACTGCAGTCCCTCTTGGGGCCGGAGAAGCATCTGTACAATGAGATCGTCGAGCGTCGCGAAAATTTGCACGGCAACGAGATCCGTAATGACGCTCATGGCCGAAGATCCCGAGTCATCCATGAGAATAAAGTAAGACAGTGGAAAGAGGGACCACGTGAGAAGGGCATCCGGAAGCAGCCCAAAAAGGCGATAAAACGCAGACCACCACTTTGCAGCTTCGTCATCTTCATCATCGTCTTGCCTTCTGCACAAATGGCGAGGGAGCCCAAAGACGATGAGGATTAACAAAAGCGGCAAACTGAGCGCCACGGCGAAAAAGGCAAGCACAAGGCCACGCGCAGCGTACTGGATGAGATTGTAGTCTGCAATCTTCTTAATGAGCGTCTGCGTAGGTTCTTCTGCTTCGCCAATGAGGATCATCCAGGTAAATCCCATTTCGAAAAGACTCGGTAGCAGCAGCAGCACAGAAAGCACATAACCGACTTGTTGATACACGTGCAAGATCGCGCTCGTGCCGTTCTGCATGCCATTCTCCGAACTCTCGTCCTCCCACGAGACGACCATGCCACTCCATACAAAGACAAGGAGCGTCCAGCATACGAGTCCCTTCACAAACATGCGCTCGTTCGAGTATAGGAATTTTAGGTCTTCCAATGTCTCGGCGAGCTCTTCGTCTTCCTGTTCACCATTTTTGCTTGGGTCTTCGAGGTCAGGAATGTCTTTGTCTCCGCTTGCTTTGGCTGCAGCTGCTCGTTTCACCATGTTCGTCAAGCTCGCCATGGACGATAACGGCGCCATGGACTGGCTCAAACTATCGCGCTTCGACGTCTTGAGACCACCTTTACCGCCATGGTCGGCCGTCTCCGCGTCGCCTTTGGCTGCGCCGCCCTCCATCTTGACGTTTCACTTCTTCCTCGTTAGCTTGTCGTCGCCGTCCTCGTCCTCGGCGCAAAATTTGACGCAGTCACCAGCGCAGCGCGCGGAGGCACCTGAAGAGGGCCAGGGATCGGCCCGCGTGTAGCAGGCACGCAAGGCTGGCGCGGCCGCGCGCGAAAGAAAGGACGTTTGCCTGAGGTAAAGTTCACTTGCTTGCTCGCTCGCTCGCCAGCCAAGTACTACTACGAGTCGCCACGTTTGTGCGAGCGCGCGCGCGCTGTCCATCCGGACTTCCGGGCTCCTTTTCCGTATATCCGCGTCATGACAAGCCGTTACGATGTCTCCTTACTTCTATTAGCCTAGGCCTAGGCCTAGGCCTAGCCTACAACTCGAAGCCGACTTAGGCGGCCAGCCTGGGCTGGCGCACGTGGCTCAGAATTCTGACACAGTCTGGTCAAGCTGAAAGGTGGGGTTTGCTGCAGACAGCAAGACCGTTGCGGCGCTTCTTGTGGTTGAGAAAAAAACAAGCAAGTCCGGACCTGACAGAGACTATTTTCGTTGCTTGCAGAAAAACAAGGCTGTGACAATGAGCGGCGCGACAAGTAGTAAACAGAGCAGCGGCGACGGGCATCATGTGGTGACCGTGGCTACCGGGACGACTGCAAGCGCAGAGGCACCGACCAAGTCTGCACAAGAGCTCGTCGTCGAGCTACAGCGTGCAAATGATGAACTCAAGAGGAAAAACGAGCTCCTCCAGGCCAATGTAGAACGACTCGGCAACGAGCTCGCCGCGTACCAGCAAAAAAATGACCTCGAGACCAAGGGTCTCAATGATTTTCTGCGCAAGGTGAATCACTACAGTCGCGTCGTTGCAAATGCAGACATTAGCAAGCAATTTTACGTCGACGTGCTTGGTTGCACAGTCTTGAATCGACCGAATTTCCCCGTCCCAGGCCACTGGCTCTGGATGGGCAACATTCAACTGCACCTCATCGAGGGAAAGCATGTAGACCTTCGCATGGACGGTGTGGCTGTGGGCAACGTGAACCACATTTCTTTTGAAGCTCACGATATTGGCCGCGTACAGACACGTCTTGACGAACTCGAGATCCCATACGAGAAGAAGCTCATTCCCGAAGCGGGCTACTTGCTCGTGCAGCTCTTCTTTGCGGACCCTGACGGCTATTACATCGAGGTCTGCACGTGTGATCAGATGAATGACTTTATCTTTGCAAGTGACCCTGCAAGTGTGCGCGACGGACAGGCCGCGAACGCCCTGGCAGGCTACACGGAGGGCGTCGAGCCTGTAGGCCCAACGCTGGCACTCATGGCAGGTCTCAGTCTTGCTTCGCTTGGGGACAGCGACCCTTTCTGCTCTACAGAGGCTCTTTTCCAGAGCATGCTTGCCAAACTGCAAAAGGTCTTTGTCGCCGTCGCACCTGGGGCCGAAGAAATTGCTCCTGAAAATGTCCTCGAGCTACTTCATAAACTTGGCCACCCGAATGTAAATGCCGATCAGCTCACGTCTCTGCTCATGTCTGCGGATCTCGATGCTTCAAAATCGCTCAGTTTTGTGGAGCTCCTCAAGCTCTTCGTGGAGCTCATCAAGGGCACGCGTGACAATATCAAGCAAGCGCTCGGATCCGCTTTTCAGGCAGCCGACGCTGACGGTAGTGGCGCATTGTCTCGTAGTGAAGTCTTGCAGCTCATATGGTGTCTCGGAATCCCACTGTCTGAAGACGCCGCCGACCAAGTGTTTGCCAAGGTCGACCGTAATGCAGATGGAAAAATTGTCATTGCCGAGCTTTCCGACATGGTCCTCGAATGTTCCGCGCAGCTCGCCGAGGGTCTTCGTCAGACCACTGCATCATGATATGAAAGCTAGCTCGCTCTTGGGCTGAATTGAACAGTCCATGATCACGAGATTAGATCAAGGCTCAGCCAGCCAAGATCTCTTCTACTTTTCTAATGTGGCGGCGGTTCGTCGTTTGTATAAAAAAACAAATCTCAGATATCATCTGATTGACAATATCGGAGAATTCATCTGGACCTGCTGCAAAATCGTCTGCATCGCCCTCGTCGCCACCACCCAAAACCATGTCCGACGTAGTCTTGCTTTTTCTCTTGCACGTGCTTCTCTTCTCTTACCTGGCATCTCATCTCGGGGGAAAGTGATCTACAGTACTACACCTTGCCAATTGCTGTCGATCGCGCCGCGTTCAGTTTAGATGCGCCTTCGTCCGCTCTCGGCCATAAACAGCGCGCGCACAAGGGGCTCGCAGCGCCTAGCCAGACGTCGCCTCGGTCCGGTCCGGCCGCCTTCTGCGACTGTGTCTAGATAGATAGAACCAACCACTCTTCGTCGCGCTCTTCCGGCTTTGCATGCGCGGACAGACATGCGCGAACAGACAGAGAGACAGACAGACAAACCCCGCGGAAAGCTCGCGCTCGCTTGTGCGCGCTCGCTTGTGCGCGGCGGAGATAGCGGCAACGGCACCAACTGATCACACGCAGACGCGATGGCGGTGCGCGAAAATGGCCAGGTGAGCAGCGGCCTAGACGTCGGCGGAACCCTGGCCAAGGCGGTCATCTTCATGCCAGAGGGCCATCCCCAGAGTGCGGCCCTGCACGAGACGCTTGCAGACATTGCGTGGGTGGAGGACGACATGCGCATGCCGGCCATTGGCGGTCATCTCATTTTCCTCAAGTACCTATCGTCGCATGCGAACCAAGCGTGGCGTAATGTGCGAAAGCATGACCTGTTGCCGCGAGGAAGCCGCGTCGACGCGACGGGCGGCGGGGCCTTCAAAATCCTCGACGAGAGCATGCAACGTCTTGGTCTCAAACTGCATCGCCATGACGAAATGGAAAGCCTGATGCGAGGCCTCTTGCTCATGGCGCTCGTGCCAGGAGAGGCGTTTTCCCTGCGCAACATTCTCTTTAAGGGCGCACGCGGACCAGCCCGTGAGCGCATCGAAACGCAGCCCGTGAAGCTTGACGCAAGCGCTGGGACGGGCTTCCTCGTCGTCAACATTGGTAGCGGCGTTTCTTTTGTGCACTGCACCAAGGACTCGTTTGAGCGTGTCGGTGGCTCGAGTCTTGGCGGCAGCACATTTCTCGGCCTCACGGCGCTACTCACGGGCGAGGACAGTTTCGACCGGGCCATCGACCTCGCCGCCAACGGCGATTCGGCACGTGTCGACATGCTTGTTAGAGACATTTACGGAGCTGGAAAAGAGGTTTATGGCCTCAAAGGCACGACGCTAGCCTCTTCGTTCGGCAAGATGATCTCGCGCAAGAATCGAGCCGCCGCGCGACCAGAAGACATTGCTTTGTCTACGCTCATTATGTGCAGCATGAACGTAGCTGCTCTTGCTCACTTGCACGCCAAAACACGAGGCACGCGCCACATTGTCTTTACAGGCTCCTTCTTGGCGCGCTCTGGGCGGACCTTTAAGCGACAGGACGAGGCATGGCAGCATTCCACGAGCGAGTTGCACCTGCACAAGCGCAACTCCATCGCCATGCGGACCCTTGCCTACGCCGTATCCTTTTGGTCCAAGGGAGAGCGCTCGGCCGTGTTTTTTAGGCACGAAGGGTTTCTTGGTGCCCTTGGTGCACTGACGCACGCAGGAGTCACTGTTGAACATGCGGGAATGCCCGTCGAGCAGCCGCGCGTCTCTGAGGCCTCTGCACTCCTCTCCAAAGTGTAGCTGACGTATTATTATTATTCCTTCTTTCTGCTCATTTTATCATCGTTGCCAGGCAGATTTAGAGAGAGAGAGAGAGAGAGAGAGAGAGAGGGAAGGGACGCACCTACGAACGAACGAACGAACGAACGAACGAACGGTCGCTTGAGGCAAGCGAGAAAGCGAGAAAGCGAGAAAGCGAGAAAGCGAGAAAGCGAGAAAGCGAGAAAGCAGAAGCAAACGCAAACGCAAACGCAAACGCAAACTGCCAGGCGACACTTTTCTCGTCTTCGTTCATAAAATTTGGTCTGTGCCACGGGATCTAAGGTCTTTTATTTTGGTCATTTGGGTGCTCGCAATCTTGCTCTGCCGATCCATAGCTGATGGTGAACTTCACAATAATGATGTTGCTAGCGTCAATTGATTGACTGTGAAACGAAAAGGCTGCCCGACCTCGACCCTAATCTAAGCCAAGCCAAGTTCGCCAAAGCTGCTACGCCTAGGCCAAACCGCCAAAAGACAAAATAAAAGTAAAAATAAAAAAAATAACGCAAAATAAAAAAAAAGGAAGGGAGAAAGGTTGCCGCTGCCGGGCAAACGAGGATTGGCCAAGGGAGGCTGCGCGAGAGCCTCGGGTGCGCGAGAGAGCGCTGCGCGGGCGGACAAGCGCGGGTCGGTGCGCGGCGAGAAGATGGCGTCCGAGTCGACGCCGCTCGTGGCGAACGGCGGCAGCGGTCCAGGGCGCGACCTGAACCTTGCGCGCAATGCGTGGGAGAAGGGCGACGCCGAGCTTTCGCGCCAAGCACACCAAACGGAGAAGAGCCCCGAGGAGGGCCACCAGACGGAGGGAGACTTTATCAAGAGCATCGTGTTCGGCGGCCTCGACGGCATCCTCACGACCTTCGCCATTGTCAGCGGCGCCACCGGTGGCTCGCTTGGCGTTGAGGCTATCCTCATTCTTGGCTGGAGCTCTAAGCTCGCCGATGCGCTCTCCATGGGTCTCGGCGACGCGCTCTCCTCTCGCGCAGAGCATGAATTCGTCATGAAAGAGCGCGAGCGCGAGTACTGGGAGTTTGACAATTACCCTGAGGGCGAAAAGGAGGAAATGATGGAGCTCTACAAGATGCGCGGCATGACCGACAGCGATGCCAAGTTGGTAATTGATCTCATGGCTGAGCATCGCGACTTTTTCGTCGATGTCATGATGGTAGAGGAGCTTGGACTTCAGGTGCCTACGGGCGACGAGAACCCCTGGCTCGAGGGCTTTGTGACCTTTTGCTCTTTCATTTTCTTTGGCTTTTTTCCGCTCTTGGGCTACTGCATCTTCCCGTTTGCCTTCCCGCACATCTCTGACGAGGCTCTTTTCGTCATCGCCTGCGTCTTTTCTGGGCTTACGCTCTTTGTGCTTGGCGCGGTTAAATCCATGTTTTCTACCAAATCCTGGTACAGATCCGGCTTTGAGATGCTCGTCATTGGCTCGGGCGTCTGCGTCGTAGCCTACTCGATTGGCGCGATTACTAGCGCTGTGGTTGGTGTTGACCCGGACTCGATCGAGATTGGCCACGTCAGCTAGACGACTAGCCTTGCCAAACCTCTTCCCTTTTTTTTTTTTCCCCCTCCCCTCGCACGAAACGCGGCTAGAAATTGCCGACTTTAACGATAATCATGCTACTTGCTCCTCTTTTTTATTTTCTTTGGCCTCCTTTCATTTATCAATGTGGCCTAGATTAGGCCCAAGGCTCAACAAGAGGAACGTCTATGAGCAGTGATGGAAACGAAAATGACTTTGCAAATAAAAGTGCCTGCAAAAAACTTATGAAACGTGATTTTCTCTACAGTCTACCAGCAACGAGATAGTCACTAATTTGCACGTCGGCTTTGCCGGTGTCCTCGAGGTCACCTTCAAAGCGTCGCCTTCGGAACTCGCCCCAGGTAAAAGGTCGGTATCGAGGCGGCACATCATCAAGCGTGCGCTTTTGCATCACTGCCTCGTAACTAGGATTCAGAAAGAATGGAGCGGAATAACGCTCTTGCTCTGGATTCGCCAGCACACGATGGACCGGCGACTGGAAGCGATCGTTCGACCAGACCTGGCACACATCACCGATGTTGATGATGAAGGCGCCCTTTGCCGGGTGCACGCGCGTCCAGCGCTGCGCGACCCGGTCGAAAACTTGCAATGAGCAAGGGTCGCCTTCTCGTTGGCGCAAGACAGTCAGCATGCCGGCATCGGTGTGACGATTTACCGAAAACACGCCATCCTCGTCAGGTTTGGGCTCCTCTTCGGAATTCCAATCTTCCGGGGCAGCTCGCGTTGTGCAAACGGGATAGTAGTTGATTCGCAAAAATGACGTGTTGGGCCGGAGTTCGGGGTCAAAGCTTTGCGTGTCCAACGAGAGTGCTTGAGCCAAATATCCAGCGAGCCGCAATGCAAGCGTCTCAAGCTCGTAAAAGTAGCGCTTCACGTCCGTGCGAAAGCGGGTGGGTTCATCTGGCCACTGGTTGGTACCGTCGATTGCGAAATTGCCCTCCTCGCCGACATCGAAAACTTCCTTAAAGTCCGGAGTCTGCTTGGTGAGTTCATCATCGAACCATCCTCGAGAGTTGTCAGCGTGGCGCTTCACTTTGCGTTTGCGATCTGAGGGCTGCGCAAAGAACGCCTCCACGGACTCATCAAAAAGTCGAATTGTCTCGGGGTTCACATCGTGGTTCACCACCTGGAAGAATCCCCATCGCTCGCACGCGTCTGCAATCTCGTGTACAATGGGACCTTCGGCGCCACCGAGGTTGATCACAGGCGGTTCGCGCCCAGCGCGAAATTCTTTCGGTCTCTCCGGGGTCGTCATGGTGTTTCTTGCTCGGCTCCTGCCTGCAAGCTACCGCACCAAGTACAGTCTACGCGCCACGCGTGAGCCCAACTGCGATCTACGCCGCCCAAAAGGCTGCTCTGCTCTGTTCTGCTCTGCTCTGCTCTGATTTTGGTTTTGCTTTGCTCTGTGCGTTTTTGGTGTGCCTTTTGTGGCTTGCTTGCTTGTCAGTGCAGGGACTACCGCCACGAAAGCTTCCTCAGTCTCCGCCTCGCGTCTCGGCCACGCTTCTCGGTGCGAGTCTCTCCCGCGTGTGTGCCTCTCTCCGCGTTTCGCGTCCGCGTTCTCTGCTACCTCAACTCCGCGTCCTCGCCGCCCACGCAGCGCAAGCGTCCCCGCGCGGCCCGTCAACCAAGCCAAAAGAATATACGTAAATAAATAAATGAAAATAAATGAAAAAATAGCCGTTTCGGACTTCTCACCGTTGGAGACGTTTCATAACGACTCATAGTCGTACTACGAGGGCGAGGACGGACATGCGCGAAACGGCTCCTGCGAAAGACGGTTGGTAATAACTGCCGTAACGAAGTCTTCCACGCTGGCTGAAGAAGAAGAAGAAGAAGAAAAAGAAGAAGACACGGCGGGAGACGGAGACGGAGACGGCGTCGGTCTGCGCGGGGCAGCGCCGCTAACTGCGCCAGACCTCGAAACCCCGAGGCTATTTAATTGACCCTTTGCGCAGCGACCGGAGCAGAGGACAGCCGACGTCTCTCCGCGGCGGACGCGAAGGCAAGCGTTGAGGTGGGCGCAGAGACGTAGCAAGGTAGATAGACGCAGACGCGGGAGAGAGCCCTCGAGATCGAGAGCGAGATGGCTTCCGAAGGCGGCCCAACCGGCGGGGAGGAGTCACAGGTGCCGCCCGTGGAAGAGGTTCTGACTGCGCAGCAGGCCCTCGTGTTGGTGGTCGTGCTGCTGCTCACAGCGCTATTCTACGCGTACAGATGGTACCGACGGAGCGCCAACGATCGCGCAGCTAACGCCTTCATGGACTATGACTTTGAACTTCCCAAGGAAAAGCAGATGTTTATGGAGATTTACAAGCAAAAGCCAGAAAACAAGCGCGAGAACGCAGCCAAACTCCAGGAATGGAGAAAAGCTCTGATGCAAGTCCACTTTAAGCGAGTCTTGGGCGTGATTTCTCTTCATGAGAAGGTTATGGCCGATTACAGGACTCAAACCGCCCTGTACAAGCGCGGCGTCGCCGTGTCCATGTTGCCTCAGGTCGAGGCTGCAAAGAAACTGATGGAACGCGAGGTGCAGGAGTGCAGCGGTATCGCCAACAATCTCCAAGAAGGCTGGGGGCGAACAATCTTTCAGGAGGCCTACAAGATGAAGGAGAAGCTAGACGCCAACGAAGCAGCAAAGCGTGCCAAGGAGGACCAAGACGCTCGCGAGAAACGCGAAGCTGAGCTTTTGAGGCAAGCCAAGGAACTCCAGGAAAAGGAAGAGGAAATGCTGCGCAAGCGGGCCGAGGAGGATCTTCTTGGTTCAAAAACGGCGAATTGATGATACGGTATTCATTCATGCATTATCTCCGTTATTTCTTCTTTTTTTTTCGTTTGTTGACCAGAGCTTGTGGAGGTTTCTTTTATCTCGAGTGAAGCAAACAAATGAACAAACAAACAAATGGCGACTCAAAGAAGTACAGAAAGAGAGCCACGACGTTTTTCGTTAAAAGAGCAAAGGCGGCAGGAATCAGAAATCAGCGAAAGGCCGACCTTTTGCGATCGGGGTGAAAGAAAGCAAGCCGATTTACGCGAAATATCTTAAAAGTGCAACAATTCTTATACAATATAATTTCTTTTTCCTTCCTACGCGTAGCTCAATTCTCCCTATGCAAACGCCCAGACTAGCTCCTATATGGACAAACCCAAAAAACTCGAGCATGATGTCTGCTTCTTTTCAACAATATACAGCCACATACACAGATTCTTTAGGAACAAAAGAAAAACATACACGTGTCAGCAAATGATTTTCAGCAGGTTTCCGTTTCTTTCAGACAAAGCCACCACTGCATCGCCGTCTCAGCGCGTTTTCCGCTTCTTGGTGGTGCCTCCTTTCTTTGCGGATCCGGCGCCACGGGCGTGCGCGCCCTTTCCTTCAACCCAAATTATCTTTTCCTTTTCGAAAGCGAGCCACTCAACGTCGCCATCGTCATAGCTCACTCGATATTCATTGAGCGAATCATTGTACTCCTTGATGGTGCCAATAAAGTATTCCTTCTCGAGAGGCCAAAGCACCTTGAGACGACGCCCAATGGCCGCTTTGCCAAATGGGATTTTGGCTTTTGTCGCGGCCTTTTGCGCCTCCTCGGCAAACTCAGCTTCCTCTTGGCACGATCGCTTTGACCTGCGCATCGCGATAGACCTTTGTTTAGCCTGTGTGCGCGTCTCGCGAGATTCGGAACCCACGCTTCGCGCAGAGGCCGCCGATGATGGCCGCCGCGCACTTCGCGGCGGGGTGGCAACAGTGTTTTTCGACTGTTGTTGATGCAGAGACCTGGACGAGGGCGTTCGAATTGGCGGCGGAGGCGAAGCCACGCGCTGGCCACGCCGTGAGGTACGCGCAGCAGAGGAGCCAGCGGGTGTCGCTGGCGCGACCTCGCGCTTTGACGCTGTCTTTCGACCCGCCTCGCTCTCTGGCTTTACGCCCTTGGTTGCAGAAACGCTCCTCGCTCGTGTTGCACTAGCAGCATCAGCAACTCCAGACTTGGCCTGAATTGAAGATGCCGAAGAGTCCATCGATTCCTTGCGCGGAATTCGCGGATGAGCTTTGAAGGGATCGGCGTCGCCGCCCATGAGTTTCTCAAGCTCCGTTTTGCGGCGACGCTTGGATGCGCTTCCCCGGGTCCCTGCCACGGAGGTTCCCGTGGATTCAAAATCCGCATCAGCAGCGCTCACAGACGCTGCGTCCTGATTCGGGGTCTCCTCCACAGATTCTGAGTGAGAACGTTTGTCTTGACCAAGACGGCCTTCGCGCGAAGACACGACGGACGTCGTCGCCTTGGTGCCCTTGCTATTTGCCAAACTTGTGCCGTTCTCCAAGCTATCTTGCGTTCCATCGGTGGGGCTTGGCTCTCGCTCTTCTTTGGGCTCGGTGCCTGACGAGGAAGCCTCGCGACCAACTTCTGGCAAAGCCTTTGGCGACGCCACCTCGTTTCCGTCTGCCTCTGCCTCTGTATCGTCCTCGCCCTTTGCTTTGACTGCCTTTGCGCCTGCGCGGCCTCGGCGCCCCTTTGCTTTGTGGACCTTTGTCTCCTTTTCCTCCTTTTTGACGGCCTTCTTGATTTTGTCTTCGTCAACCAGAGATGATTCCTCGTTTTCTTCGTTGGTGCTTTCATCGGCATGTTCTTCCTCGTCATCCTCTGCAGAAGTAGACGAGGATGCATTGGCACGGGCGACTCGCGCAGCTGCCACGGCAGCTTCCTTTTCCGCTCGAGCTTGGCGTTTTGCTCGAGCGCGCAAGCGTGCCTTTTCACGTCTGCTTTCGGCGACGACCTCGGGAATGAGATAGTTGCAAAGAATGTCTGCGACAGCGTCTTCCTCCTCGTCGAGCAGCCGCCAATGAAAGGAGTCTTCTTCGTCGGGAGAGAGCGCGGTTCCGTTTTCTCTAAACTTCATTTCCTCCGATACGCCAGTGTTCTCGTAGCGAACGACGGAAAGCTCGAGTCGCGCCTTGTAACTGGTACACTTGGCAGGATACCATTGGCCTTCCCATTGAACGCGAACGCGCTTGCCCACAATGCGACGCGGCGTCCATTCTCCGACGTCTTCGGTGGTGTTGTCGCTCGCGGCGTCTTGCGCCGCCACGGTCGTCTTGGGTTTCTTGGGTTTGAGAGCAGGCGATCGCGTCGCGGCGGCGCGGGGTCGCCTTCTTGAAGTTTGCTCATCCTCGCTGGTTTCAAGCGCCTTTGCACTTTCGTCTTCGTCGCTCTCGCGTTGTTTCCGTTCGTCTTCTCTTCGAGCCAGAACTTCGTCGACTTGGCATGCGCGAAAGCCCAAGATGGAGGAAACTCGTTTGACGGGAGGTGGTTCCAATGACGCTGGCGACGGGCTATCGCTGGCTTGCGAGCCGGCAGGTTCGGTCTCGCTGAGGTCAGCCATGCCGACGTCAAAGAGGAGGCCGAGACCACAAGGAGACAGGGGTCCCAATGGGTTCTTTTCGCCCTTGACAACTGCCGTTTTGCGCGGGCGCTTGCTGGCCGTTGCACGCTCGCGTTCGCGTTCGCGTTCGCGTTCGAGCTCGAGGGCGATACGCACGGCTTCTTCTTCGCGATGAAGTCGCTCTTGGTCTTGCTTCTCTGCAGCGATGCGTTGCTGTCGAATTTGCTCCTCGAGATAGAGCCTGTACTTGCGTTGCTGTATTTCCTGTTCCTGTTCTTTGAGCAGCTGCTGCTGGCGTTCGAGTTGCTGCTGGCGCTCTCGGAGTTGTGCCTGTAGACCTTGGTCAGCGCGCAGCTTTTGCAGGTGCTCCGCGATGGCCGCAACCGGGTCTGAGGCGTTGTTGGCGACGGCACGGAGGCCTGGCGCCTGCTCGAACATGACGTCGAGATTCTGTTTGGTAAGCATTTGAGTCTGTTGCTGGCGCTGCTGCATCTCCTGGAGACGTTGCATTTGTTGAAGTTGTTCTGAGGAGAGTCCGATACCCAAGGAAGAGAGTATGCTTTGACTAACCATTTGCTGTTTGAGCGAAGCTACCATGGAGCGGAGCTGTGTCGCCATGACGCCAACGAGCTCTTCGGTGACCAGAGCTCGCGTGCGCGAGAACTGGGCGTCGAAGATGCTTCGTCCGTATGCCTCCGCTTCGAGCGTGGAGTGACCGTTTGATTGCCAGAGCTGCGCGGCCTGCGTGGAGAGCATGAGGGCCCCGATGCGGAGGTTTTTCTGGGCGTTAAAGAAGAGAACCGCCTGTTCGCGCGAGAGCAGTTTGAAGGCGTACTGGGTGACGGCGTCGCCGGATCGTTGCAGGGCTGTGGCCAGGTCTGCGTCTTGCGCCTCGGCGAAGAGCGACAGGAGTCGGGCGGCCAGCTCTTGGGCCACCTTTTCGCAGTCTTCGTCAGTCATGGAGGCGTCCAGGAGGCCGTCGGACATTTGTGTCTGCTGCATGCGGAGCATCTGCTGCTGCTGCTGCTGCTGCTGCTGCTGTAAGAGTGCCCGCTGTTGCTGTTGCTGCTGCTGCTGCTGCGTCTGCGCCTGCTGCGTCTGCGCCAGGGACGAGAGTGGCGGCAGCGGCGGCGGCTGCTGCTCTGGCTCGCCGACCCGCTTCTTCCGTTTCTTGGCCGGCGACCGCTTCCGCTTCGCGCCCCCCTGCTGCTGTTGCTGCTGCTGCTGCTGCTGCTGCTGCTGCTGCTGTTGCCGCTGTTGTTGCTGCTGCCGCTGCTGCTGCTGCTGCTGCTGCTGTCGCGCGCCCTGCTCGCGCTCCTTGCCGCCTTCCGCGCTCGCGTCGTCGGCGTCGCCCTTGTTGTTGTGCACGAGGGGCCCCAGGCCCGCGGTGGCCGCGCCCGCCGCCGCGACCCCGCCGGGGGCCCCAGCCC
>KN805410.1:144780-166475 GCA_000818945.1 Schizochytrium sp. CCTCC M209059
CTCCCCCGCCGAAGAGAGGGAGGCGGCGCCACGCGAGCCCGCCCGCGCACCCGGCCTGTGTTTTCTTGGCCTCGCGCCGCGCAAGGCCGGCCGGCCGGCGGCGTGCAGCGCGGGCGAGCGCGAGGCCGGCCGGCCGGCCGGACGCCACGCGGAGCGGAGCGGAGCGGAGCAGGGGCGAGAGAGGTACGCGCGGCGGGTCCGACGGCGAGTGGCGCGCGGGAGTCGATCGCCGCGCTGGGGAAATCAAAATCAGCGCGTCCGCGGGAGAAGGGGTGCGGCGGCCCGCGCTCCAGCACGAAGACTGCAGCTCGCGAGCTCGCGAGCTCGCAGGACGGCTGACGGGCGCGAGGACAGCGCGCTGCAGCGCTCACGGCGCCGTCGTCCGCGCCTCGCCCCCGTCCCGAGCAGCGGCAGCTGCCGCGCGCAGTCTTGACCTCTCGCCCGAGGTCAGTCAGGTCTTGCGGCGCCGGTTCGTCAAGGTCAAATGGGCAATGAATGAAAGACCTTCACTCGAGTTCCGACTTTCCACGACCGATAGAAGACAGACAGACAGACAGAGCTGCCAGCTCCTCGAGCACCCGCGTTTGCTCTGCTGCGCTCTGCTCTGCTGCGCTCTGCTCTGCTGCACGGCGGAGAGCTGCTCTGTCGCGGCGGCTGGCCTCGCGTCGCGCGCCTTGACTGCAGTAGTTGGCCCGGCACGTGACGTCTCGCTTGCTTTCTTTCTTTCTTTCTTTCTTTTCTTTCTTTTCTTTCGACTTGCGCTCTGACACGCAAGTGCAGAATGCGCCCCGCGCAAGTGCGGCTGCGGGCCGCCCAGCTGAGCCTCCCCGCCCCAGTACGGTACGGGTACGATACCGCCACCACAGCTGGCGCCGTCGAAGAGTGCGCGAGCGGGGGAAGGCGACGACGACGGACGCACGTGCAACGCGAGATGCGAGGACCCAGGCGCGGGATGAGCTGCCGGAAGAGGGCAGGGAGCGAGGGAGCTGGGGGCGAAAGGTGAAGATGTAAACGACGCGAACGGACGGCGAGCGCGGAGAGACGACCGGGCTGAATGAATGGCTGGCTGGCTGGCTGGCCGGCTGGTTCGGGGACCCTTTCGGGGACTTTTTGGCGTGCTTTGGGGACATACATTCATGCGTTTTCACAACGGCATGCGTGTCTGACGACACGAGTGCCTACTTAGAAGTAATACAGTTAAAGTGAACTTTGTTGGTGTTTATATTTCGAAAAAGGGTCAGAGAGTATAATCAGAGAGTAATCAGCATTCCTTTTTTCCCTCTCAATTGAAACTTTCACTCATCGGGGAATAAGTAATTGACGTTCCATCATTCTTTGTGGAGCAAAGGCTTGGATAAATCGCCCCCATTGCTGATTTTAGACACGTTCATGGCGGGCACCTTTTGCTGCAGCCTCGCGCTCACACGCCTCCGGGAATATGCACGAGGAAACCAAGACGCCCAAAGCGACTGTGGACCCGACCCAAGGCGCGCGAGAATGGCACGCTGCTGGACCCCTGCGCCAATTCCCAATTGCTCGAGCATTTCTTCATTAATGTTTGAGCAGGCGCACTTCGAAACCAGACCGGCATTATAGATTATCACGATTGCCGAACGCGAGACCCGGTCCTTTTGCAGCAAGACTTTCGACACGCGTGAACCAGAAAGAAATTTTAGAAAATCCACTGCGGCCCTAAATTGGGACTGGCGCGCCACGTCCAGAGCAGTACAGCCTCGCTGGTCCGGAGCCTGCACATCTGCGCCCGCAGACCAACAAGTCTGCACACACTGCAAACGTTGAACCAATGTGTTTCTGGTGACGATGTGCTCCTTCGTTCGCAAGCAAGCCGAAGCGCCGCATCAAGCTCAAACCTCTCCTCCTCCTCCTTCTTCTTCTTCTTCTCTGCGGAACCATGCGAAAGCAAGGCATTCACAATCTCATATTCACCGTGGCGACAAGCATGCATGAGGGCAGTGAAACCTGTCTGCGACATTATCTCGGGATTTGCACCTCGCTCGAGCAGAAGGTTTACAGTCGCGCTGAATTTCAACAGGCACGCGAACATGAGCGCTGTTGAGCCATCCCGAGCTCGAAGGTTTATTTCTGCCCCATGCTTGAGCAAAGCGTCAATGAGATCGCAGTTTTCGCATGCACTGGCAAGCATCAAGGCGGTCACTCCTTCGTGGTCCTGTACGTTCGGGTCAGCGCCACGTCTTAGCAAAACCTTTGCAATGCTGGTGTTTCCGCAGGAGCATGCCAGCATGAGCGCCGTGGCCCCGCTATTTGCACGGACTTGGAGGTCAGCACCTGCCGCAATGAGCGCCTCGACAAGATTGATTGACCTTGCTCGGCAGCTCGACAGCATGAGCGGGGTTTTGCCAGTATCGTCTACTGCGCACGGACGCGCGCCGTGCGCTAGCAACAAATGCGCGATTTCATTTTGCTTTGCCTGGCAGGCTTGCAAGAGTGCCAAGTCCAGTTGCTGCGCAGAGAGACCGAGCTCGAGGATACGCATGGCAATGTCTGTGTGCCCAGAACGAATCACATGTTCCATCGACAACGACGTGCGTGCGAGAATTCCGCTGTGTTTTATGATGAATCGAGCCACGTTCAGAAGATTGACTTCAAGCGCGAGCTGAAAAACATCGGATCCATCAGCCCGCTTGGCCGTGTAATCTGCACCGTATTTGAGCATCAAGTCACAGAGTTGTGGTTTTCGATAGCGAATAGCCAGCAAGAGTGCAGTGCTTCCGTCCCGAGACCGCTTTTCCATATCCGCGCCTCGTGCAATGAGCGCAGCTGCGGCTGCTGGCTGATTATACTGGATTGCAAGCAATAGTGCCGTGTCGCCATTCTTGGCTCGCGATTCAATGCGAATATCGTGCTTGATCATTGCCAGAGCAGCATCTTCGTGCCCGTTGCGAAGAGCAAACATCAACGGAGTGTATCCCGCCCCGTTTTCGAGGTCAGCAATGCCGCCAAGCGCCATCATACAGTCGATTGCCTGCGGAAGACCTCGCCACGAACATGCCAGGTGTAATGGGGTGTCCCCACGTTTGTTGCGCACATTGATCTGCGCCCCAGCCCCAATAAGTTCATTTGCAGTCGCAATGTTGCCACTCCTACACGCGAGGTGCAGCGCGGTATCGCCAGCTGCATTTCTGGCGCCGACCCTCGCGCCGGAAGAGAGAGCATTCCCGACCTGTCGCGCCGTGCCCGCCCTCAAGAGCTCATCCTCGACGCTCTGCGTCATCTCCCACATCTTTCGTGCTGCTCGCAATCTCCGTGCCGCGAGGTCTCCCGCCCAGGCCAGCCGAGCTTGACTACTCTCGCGATCTTCTCCCCAATTTCGCTTTGCTCTCTCGCCGAACACCTGGCCTCGGCCAACCCATCTTCGTCCGTCAAGCGCGAGGCTCCTTCACTTTCTGTGATGAGGAATGCGGCCTCAGTGTTCTCCGATCTTCGGGGACCCCTTCTCAACCCTCGCGTGGTGTCCCTCGCGGCCCGGACGGAGAACTTGTGCTCTCTCCTGCTCGAAGAACGAGCACGCCACAAACAACGCGATTTGGGCCGCTTCAAGAACTGCTATACTTCGAGGCCCCGGCGTCGCCGAAGAAGAAGAAGAAGAAGAAGAAGAAGAAGTATGTAGACGAAGACCAAGACGAAGACCAAGACGAAGACGAAGATGAAGGAGAAGAGAACGCGAGAGGGCAATGGCGACGATGATGTTGACGTTGGAGGCCCTTCGAGCTAGACGAGGAGATGCAGGAGGGCGATAAGGTCGGGATGATGGGGAACACGGAGAGGAGCGACTCGGTCCGCCCGACCGCGGCGGAGACCAAGGCGACCCAGACGTTGCAGCTACACACGCTCGAGGCGCTCCTTCTTGCGCAGTAGTGGTATAGTAGAAAAACAATTCTCGATGGCAAGGAGTCGCCATGAGCGGCCTGTCCGACGACGACGACGACGAACAGAACCCAAAGCCTGACTTGTCCGGCGAGGAGCAGCTGCAAGCTGCAGAGAGGAACAGGCAAGCAGACGGGAAAAGGCAGACGTCGGTTCGCGCGGCGATGGCAAATCTAGTGGCACTCGTGAGCGGAGACGCTCCCGCGGCGTGGCAGCGTGCGGGCTTCGCGCTCAGCCGAGCGCCCGTGCCGAGCTTCCTCGCCAAGTATGGGTGCTCGGCCTGGCTCAACTTGCCGACGCAGAATAGACGGCTTGCGGTCGGTCTTGGCGCGGACAGCACGGAACACATTAAATCGGGTATCTCCGCGTGGGTATGGGCAGGGCTCAAGGACAAGAGCCCTCAGGCTGTAGGCGACTTTGCTTCCCTCGCCATCTCGGATGCCGAAGCCGAGGCAGCCTTCGAGAGCGATGTCAATGCTGGCTCGCGCGATGATGAACACCCGAACGGCATTGTCAACATCGATCAAGTCGTCTTGAGAACGCTCGACATGGACAGCTCGCTCGCGTCCTTCGAGGCGGCCGGCCTCAAGCTCTTGCGCAAGCGCGACGACTTGTATCCCGGCACGACGCAGGCGTTCATCAGGCCTTGCGACGATGTTATTCTCGAGATTGTATCGGTAACTCCTGAATTGCGCAAGAAGCAGGCCAAAATGACCAATCAAATGGTCGCCTTTAACGAAATCGAAAATAGCATTTGGGGTCTTACCTACGTTGTCAAAGACATTGAGGCCGCCGCAGAGATGTTCAGCCCTAACATTAGCAAGGTTAACAACGCAAAACAGCCTGGACGCAAAATCGCGACCTTGCGCACCGAGCAGCTCGGCCTGCGCGCGGCCATTGCGATCATGTCTGCTCACGTCAAGCTGCCTCCTGGACAGGATGCTGCTGTGCCCTCGTCGCCGCCTTCGGCCAAGCTCTAAGAACTTAATAATCCTTCCACATGCAACAATTTTGGGCCCCTCGTCAAGGAAGATTGCTTTACGCGAATGCGTTTACACTTGCAAAAACTGAAACAAAGTCGTCGTGGCATCTTTCATAAAGTTCATGAAACACGACCTACTCCTGTTCCTTGTCTGCATGAAATCAGATGCAAAAGAGCAAGTCTTCGATATCGCCCGTCGATGTACTTCCACCGCTACTGCTCTGGCTTTCAGACGTCAGCGAAGACCCCGATTGGCCTTCCCAACGAAGCGTCGAAGGCTTGCGGCTCCCCTGCTTTGAGACACTTTTGCGCCGCACCTTTATCTTGTGAGCTGTCACGAGCTCCACCGCGGCAAATTCCAGGTGCTCGCGCTCTTCACGCGCAAGCTTGAGAAATGGAAATCGGTCCGATAGACGATCCGCAAAGTGAATACGCAAAAGCTCCTTGAATGCCGGCGAGAAAATCTCACGGAAACGCACATCTTCCACAATATGGTTAACAAACTTGCGCACATGAGGAAAACCGCGATCCAGCAAAGAAACCTGATGCACACATTGCACGCCCATTTCGACGAAAAACAGGTGCGAAAACACTAGAATATCCGCGAGACCCATTTCTTCTCCACAAAGATACTCACCCAGGCTACTGGCCTCAAGCTCGGCCAAGAGATCATCCAAAACCTTCAAAATTGACTCCATCTGAGCGAGATGAAGCATGTTTTGACCTTCGCGATGCGCCAGGCTATCAAACTCTTGCAGACGAAGCTTGGCCACTGCGTCCCTCTCATTCTGCCTCACCAAGGCTGTCACCTGAAGAGGACTGTGCTCCACGTCTTGCGCATCGCCATGAAATTTGGCCATAAACAAAATCAGATACGGTTCCGCAAACTCTGGCATGGAACTCTTAAAGGACTCTCGACGCGAAAATTGCTCTACCCAGGCGTTCACACGAGGGAATCCCTCGGCCGTCAGCTCAAACCCATGAAACCAGGCACAACACACTTTCACAATGCGCCAAATCGAAGTGACCAGGGCCACGTCAGCCACTGCGCACGTTGGACCCAACAGAAAGGGCCCGCCCAAATCCGCAAGTTGAGTCTCCATCGCGCCCAAGAGCTCACACATTTCGCGTCGTTTAGCCGCTCGCGTAGCGTCGTTCGTCTTCGCCTTGAGATATGCTTCGCAAATGGCATCGCACGCGTTAAAAAGTGCCATCTCCGCGCAGCCGTCTACGCGAGAGACCCCCTCGAGCCGCAAGGGCTTGTCTAGTGTCGCGTACCTTTGCGGGAAAAGCCGCTGCATTGTATTGAGCACAACTTGGGACTCGTTCGTCCATACACCATTCCAATAAATACTTGGGCACTTTCCGGTGCCTGAAGCTTCCGTGAACCACGCCGGTTTGTCGAGCAAGTCGATCTTGACAGTATGATGCGGAATGCCCGCTTCCATCGCGACCATCTCCACGACGCGTGAAAAGGGACACACTTTGGCCAAGAACTCATCGCGATGCACACATCCAATTGCCAAGTACACCTTGTTCATCTCAAATGAGGGACCTGCCATGCCTCCCTTCACGCTGACGGATCCGTCTGCCGCCACGCAAATCGTGTCCTTGCCATAACTCGACATGAGCGTTGTCACCATGTCCTCTTCTGCGGCCTTGCGAGCCGCTGTGCTGCGGCACCGCAGCGGCTGCCACGCAGGAAACCTGCTTTCGTAGCGAGCTGCGGCATTCAAGACATAAAATGGCGTCGCGCCTTCAGTCTCGGAAGTTTCACGCATCAACGCTGTCCGCGCCATCGCAATCACATACCGCTGCAGTCGCGAGAGACCATGTCGCTCCGCGCAAAACCCAGCCATGGGCCGCAAGACACGCTCGAGGCAATAATGTAAGTGCGGAGCAAGAATGAGGTCATCCAGACCCACTTCCCTTGCACCAGACAGAAAAGGGTACCATGTCAGCGTGAGAGTCTGCGCTTTTGTATCCTCGCGAGTATTGTCCGTCGCTTCATTTTCTGCAAGAATCGTTTCGAGAGGTTGCAATACATTGAGCAAGGTCGCTAGACATTTAGCATCAACCTCGTCGCGCTGTGGCTCGGCGCCAGAGCCATCTGGTCGCATCATATAAGCATCCGTTGCCGCCTTAAGCTCCTCGCAAATGCGAAAGGCATCCGCATAGCTGGTGCGCCGAGGTAGTCGGTCAAAGTCTGCGCGGTACTGCTCGTGCAAGACATCAAGAATGGCTTTGTCACCCACGGTGACCCTTTCGTCGGGGCCAGGACCTAAAAGCATAGGCACTTGATCTGGACCTACCCAAGTTGGCGGGTCGGCAGCATCAACCAGCACCGTGTTATGCGGAATGCCCAAAGCGCGCAAAACCATTTCCACCTTTTGCGAAGCGGGGCAGTTGCGCACGAGACGATCTCCGCGGTGACCCATGCCAATGCAAAGAAAAGCTCTGGACCCGTTCGCAGGTGGGCGCTCCTTTACTTTACGCTGCTGGCGCAAACGTTTCAGTCGGCTCTGATCTGACCCGAGCACCTCGTCCATGTTACCGGCCCCGGCCGCCTTGATGTTGAGTACAACCTTGCCTCGAGCTTCTTCGGGGTTCATGGCCAACATTTCTCGCATTTTCTCAGGACTCGAGAACATCACAAGGTGAACATGGCGTTCAAGCACGTCGTAAAAGGACCAGGTCGCGACCGGGAGATCGTGCATGCGATTTGCGCGCTTGGCCTGCGCCGGAAATTTGCGGTGCAAGTAGCGCATGATGTCTCTCGAGCTGTGCGTCCACTTCCCTTCATTGTAGATTGTGGGGGTGCGTCCGGTCGGCACAGCCTCCGTAAACCACGCAGGCTTGGCGTCCCAGTCAATGTCAATGACTTGATGAGGTATACCGGCAACAACGAGGAACATGTATACCATTCGCGAGTACGGGCACATGCGCGCAAGATAGTTCTTGATGCGGATGCAACCATAGCAAAGGTACACTGTGCCTACCAATGGATCATCTGGCAGCCTTGTCGCGACTGCAGCGTACGTCACATCGTTTCTTAAACTCGTGTCTCGCCCTTGCAACCGGTCAAATCTTGCGCTGCGGCCTTGGCTCCGCAAGCCAGACGCGAGCCGCCGCCCCTGGCTCTTGCTCGCGCGGCGCGCTCGAACCTGATGCAAGTCTTCGACTTCGTCATCCTCGCTGTCTTCGAGAGCATGCAGCGCTTCCATAAGTCTCTCGTGCGTGACGCCTACGGCCGCTTCAACGCCATCAAACTTGTCGAAATTGGCCCGAATACCCTTGCCTCCGGGACGTCGCTCCATCATGTTGCCAAAGAGAATGCCGCCAAGCTCGAGATCCGTGCCTCTGTACTGAGTTGTGCACACCAGCAAGTCGTTGTAAACAGAGTCATGGCCCGAAAAGCTCACGCTGAGAACGATGTTTGCCATTTCCTCCGGGTCAAGCAGAAATCGCCGGAGAGGCGATCGTTCGTCGATCTTGTGTATGATTGTTGCGACGGCAGTGACAATGGGCGGGAACGAGGTCTCGAGCGTGTCATACCCGACAAAGTTCTCGCCTTCCATCGTTTCGTGAAATCGCAAAAGATTAACGGATACGCGAGTTTCGTAGACAAGATTGACGCGTCGATTCCCCACGCGAATGAGCAAGGTCGGCTCGCCGTCTCGAGTCGTCACCAATGCCTTTTTGCTAAAGACAATGTCGGGCTTGGGAATCTGAAACTTGGAAACAACCACGGAGAGAACAATCACATTGAGCATGATGCCGGCAAATTGCTGCACGCATGAGAGCACATACAGACCGTACGATCCAGGTAGACATGGGCCGTATCCGAGAGTCAAGATGTTACTCGTCGCAAAAACAAAGGCGCTGCCAAACGTTCCTGGGATGAAAATATCCTCGCCCGACTCGCACTCGATCTCATCCGAGAGAATCCAGGACACGAGCGACCACAAGAGACACATGAGCAAATAGCTCAATGCTGAGAGGAAAAATACAAACGCCCAGCTCCAATCAAGGAGCACATAATACCAATTCTTCGCCTCGTACCATTTGGAGGCGCCGGTGCCATGCAATGCTGACCTCTTCTTTCGCTTGCCGGACTCAATGTGGTCCGGGAGGTATTTTCGTTGCTTGTAAGAGTGTTTGTGTTTCTTGCGCAGTCGCTCGATGCGGAGGCGCCTCCAATCTGCAAGGGACATCCCGATTGCATGCGTGTGATTGCGTCGAGGTTGGTCTCGTTGGATTTCTTCGAGGGTGCCGGAGTTGACCTCGCTTGCGGGTGGGCAACTTTCTTCCGATTCTTTACGGTGAAATTCGCCCGTTGTCTTTCTCCGTCTCCTCACGCTTGTGGTCCGCAAAGGGAGTTCCCCGCCGTCTTCGACAAGAACATTGCCTTCTTTGTTCTCCTCTTCGCCTTTTTTGTCGTCATCACCTTCTTCTTCTTCTTCTTCTTCTTCTCGTTCTTTTTTTTCTTCTTTTCCATCGTCGTCGACGTCATCGTCACTGTTGTTGTTGTCGTTGTTGCTTGTTCTCTTGTGTTGGTCATGACGATGATGATGACTATGATAATGACTATGATTATGATGAGAAGGAGGAGGGGGATTGCTGTCTTCAAGATTTACGTCTTCTGGAGACAAGATGCACGTTTGCATAGCCACCATGGCATCGCGGCTGTCGTGGCGTGTTGACCTCCACTCTCCGCGCTCCACGTCCTCTTCGCCCGGGTCATGGACCAGAGTGCTTTCGCTGCCGAGCAAGCGGTCTTGACCACTACTGGCACGGCCGGTACGGGCAAGCGGTGCGCCTTGTTCGACGTCATTGCCGCCATCGTGGACGCCCTTCCGGCTGCGCGCGGCCTCCTCGTCGCGCGCGCTCGAGCTGCTTGCTCCCATAGGTGCAGCCGAGCGAGTGCTGGCTGTTGGGTCATTGTTTGGGACTCCACGACCAAATGAATTCTACCCGAATCGTATAGTGCTGCTAGGCGTTGGCTTTGGCTGCGCGCAAAATGGACTCTCTGTCAACTTGAGCCCGAGCCCAAGTAAAGCAAAAAGCTCTTTCGTTTTCGTTCTTTTTCCTTTTTCAGTACCAAAAAATTAATCAACGCAACGGCGAATCTGCATCTGAAGCTTGTTTTCTAGTTATAATGGTATAAATTACTGCTTGTCTCAATGAAGATCAGATACTTTCTTCGAGCTGCTTGACGAGCCGTAGCATAATGTTCTCGTTGTCGTATTTCCAGTAGGGAAGCTCGATATTTCGCCGAATGCAAATTGTGGCAAAGGCCTCAGGCGTGATGATATCGTCGTCGTCATCGTCCTCATGATCGTTGACTTCGATCCAAAGGTCCATCACCTGCGTCTCGTCGAGAGGCGGCTGCGGCTGTGCGGTGCGGAGGAGTTCTTGGAACTCCTCAAAGGACAAGACCCCATCGCCGTTGACATCAAAGGTACGAAAGAGCTGCATCATCATTGTCCGATCAAGCTCGACCTTACTGAGAAAGACTTGTGCTACCTTGCCAAGAAAATCGTCACACTTGACGACCTTGATATCACTGGTGGTAGACTTGTCCACTTCAGACTCGGGTACGCTGTTTGTCTCAACCCACTTGATAAGGCGCTGTCGGAAAGCGCTTGGCATTGGCCATGACCGCGTCGTACTGGAGTCCTCGTCAGGATCCTCGTCTGCCCCACTTCGATTCACGTCTCCGTCCACAAGCTTAAAGATTGATCGCGCGGCGCGCAACGCGTGAGTGCTCTGCACCACAGTCTGCTCCGGACCATGCTCCATAGTCTTGGCAATACTTTCGGTGCGAGGGAAGATGACCGAAATCACGGCCATGATCACATCGCACAACGTCTGTGAGTAGTGCTCGGGGTCCACAACGCCGACGAGAATACCAAAGAGGCGAACTCGGGCCGAAATCTCGCAATCTTCTCGAATGGCCTGCACGACGCCATACAAATACTCCTCAGCGAGTTTTTTCAATCCGTACTTCTGCGTGAAAAAGTGCAAAATCGTCTTGGCCAAGGAGTGAGGCTTGCGGCCTGCCTCGCGCCGCATCTTGTCGCTCTGCACCTTTTTCTGGTAGACTTCGCCAATAATGACGTCTTGAAGTTGCGAGGGCTCGATCTTGCGCGCACGCCTATGCTTGGGTGGCCTGTGCAAATACTTTTCCCAAGGGAGGGCCTCGTTGAGAAGAGGGGTAATGTACTTTGCATGGATTCGGCGCAGGGTGACCATCATGGCCAGCTCGCCACCTTCGCGCAAGAGAGACTTGTTACGGATGTCAACCGTGTTGAAGACTGTGTCGAGCTTTTTCATCTTTTTCGGCTTGCGTTTATCCTTTTTGTTCGCCTGCGTGCCCCCACTACTTGGTCGTGAAACCAGTTCGATGTCATCGTATTCATCTTCCTTTTCAGTGCAGGTTTCATCGTCAACTTTTTCGTCCTTGCTGTCACCGTCGCCATCTTTGTCGTTCGGTGTGTGCTGATCTTGCGATTCGTTGTCCGGCTTGACGCTTCCTGTGTCCTCCAATTCATCAAGTGTAGCATCTGGAGAATCAGGATCAAGATCAGTGCCGAGCGTGAGCACCGTAGATGGACTCAGCGGAACCTCGTCGGATTCTAACTTGTCCTTGATGGCCTGAATGATGATATGCCGGGCCTCCTCGCTTGGATCATCATACATTGGGATGGTGATGTCGGTTTGCACGAGCTTGCAATTCTCATCCTCCAAACTACCCTCGAGATCGACGTGGTGTCTGTCGAGCGCCGAAGACGAGTTTGCTCCGTGCACAGGCTCTTTTTCGTTATCATCACCGTCTAGACCGAGTTCCTTCATGGATTCAAAGAGACGCTTGTTCGTCACCTTTTTGATGAGCGTGGGCGTGATCATGTCGAGTTCGTCGGAGTCGAGCATTTGGACAAATTCGAGCACGAGATCGACACGATCTCGGCTTGAATTGAGCTGCCGGAGCACCTCGCGGATGAAATTGGTTGCGCGGCCATCGGCAGCGCTCTCCATGAGTGAAGCTACCAAGCTACGCTGGCCATCCTCATCGAGCGCCATGATCATGTGTTTGAGGCGAGCGTGATCCACGGTGGTGAGCCAATTTGCCATGAACTGTGATTGCTGCAGATCGTCCAGGAGCTTGACGTTGTTTTCGATGTTATCCTGAATACAAATGGAAGCGCGCCGTTTTTCTGAACCGCCCACAACAACAACTTGACCCAAATCATTCCTTTCAGGCTCTGGAACTCCGTTTCCTAGCTGCTCTTCCGCTCCAGCATCGCTGTCAGCAAGTTCGCCCGCGAGAGCGGTCTGCGCCTCCGTGCGCGATCTGCCCGAGCCCCCAGATGCCGAAGACTGCGTCGAGGGCTGTCTATCTGGTACATCTGCCTCTTCTTGGCCAGTCTCGGACCACTCGCGAGCCAAGCGCTGTCTTCGTGGGCCCGTGATTCTTCTCATATGCTCAAGCAGGCGTTCGAGCGCCTCAATGACCCCTGAGGGTTGCAGTTGCGCGATTTCTCTTCGTAATAGTGCAAAGTCCTCGTCATTTCCTGCTGCGTCATTGTAAGCTGCGAGAGCGTCAAGAATCTCGTTGCAATTGCTCAAGGCCGTCTGCAGCTCCTCAATCTGATTGTCGCGTTCCTGAATATTTTTGCGCAGAATGTTATTCGTATGTTCGAGAGCTGCAACGAAATTGGGATCTGATTCGCGTTCAAATTTTGCGCGCTCATCGCCATAGCGCTCAAGAAGAAGATATAGGATGCGGTGCTCGGTACGCCATAGCCGCAACAGCTTTGAGCCGCGCTTGAGGCATGTTTCCGTCACTTGACGGGGCATCCCGTCCACCGTTGCGGCCATTTGAGCAAGACTCGAAGTTCCGGAAGGTGGGCCGCTCGAGAGAACTGAGCCGCTGGCTTCAAGCAGAGACTCACCGTCTGCCAAGACGGAAGCCCCGAATTCCCCTCGAGAAGAACCCATCATGTACCGTTGCAAGAACGCTAAGTCCTCGCGCAAGAATCGTAGACAGGCATCGAACTCTGTCCCGCAAACCTCGATGCACTCTTTCCCGATGCGGACAGGATCGCTTGCATTTTCAGCCAAGTCGCGCATCCATGTCTCCGCCATGGATTCAGGCATTGATGTTCCGGTGGATCTTGTGGAATGGCCTTGCGAAACCTCGGCGCTCCCTTGCGCAAGACTCCCAAGAAGGCCCATCGTATCTTCTCGCATTTCCAAACGTACGCCATTGTCGCTCATAGACTCGGACAGGCTGTAGGTCGTTTGGCCGAATGAAGGAGAAGATCGCGTGGGTAGTGGATCGAGCATTGCCGGAGGCCGCCGTCGTCGCGGTCGTAGTTTCTTGCGGTAGGCCTTTTCCAGTCGGGAGTCAATGTATGAGACGCGCTCGAGTGCATCGTCGTCAATTGAGGTGGTATTTACGCTGGAATCCGCAAGGAAGATAAGACCCGATGAAGATGTCTCGCTTTGATTCATGGGTTGACTTGCTAGTCTCTCCTCCCCATCTTGAAGTTCTTCGTACTCTTGGCGCACCGAACGCCGCAAGAGCTCGGCGTTGCTTGCGGGCAGGTCCAGAGCACGCTGGTGTCCTCGCTTGACAGGACTCAGGCTTCTCGTGAGCCTTTGCCCATGTCCATGTCTTCGTGATCTTGATGGACTCGGCGAAGACCTTGCAAGAATCGCTTGTTTTTCGTCTTCGTCTTCATCAAACATGTAGTCGAAAACACGGCATGCATCGTGCGCCGTGGCTGCCACGACGTGTTTATTGTCGTCGTCCATGACGGCTTACTGCACGATCTCTCTACGTACGCCAAAGCTGACTGACTTGCCAGCTCGCCCGGGTGGCGGTAGGCAAACACATGGTATGCTATGCACGTGCACGTGCTGCGATGCGCAATGTTGCACAATCAAGATCGATCGGGGAAACTCGTTGCTGTAACGCATATATCGGGGAAAATTCAATTGACACAGATTTTCCTGCCTCTCTGCCCAAAGACGCAAATGTACCTGTCGACGACAAAAGTACGCTTTAACGTGCGCACCGCACCCTCATCATGAACACCGTTTCTTCGACAACAGCATGACTGGGTTCAGTCGCGTGCCACGCCACAACTTTCCTCCTTCATTTTCTTCTTCACCACCCGTGTTGGTTACTACGAAACATTCCTTATCGCACGTACATACAATTCTAAAAGCTGAGCTTGATGCGAGATCGCCAATCGCCGACCGAGCTCTTCACCAGCGCGACAACAACAACCAAGTCGAAACTCGAAAGAACATCACAGCTCGTTCACGACCGACTCCCTTTCATGACAAGAGACCTATCAAGTGACAGAAGAGACCTATTAAAAACACAAGAACTTCTTGAAGTTCTCAGCTGTCCAGCTCCTCTCTCGAGGTCGGCCAAACCCGCGAGGCGCCCGCGCGGCGCTCGGGGTCGCTCGGGGCGGCGCAGCAGGGCCTGGGCAGGCGCCGCACAAGGAGCCCGCGGGGAAGGCGTTTTCGCCGTCGGCGGCCAGACTCTTCTCCACAAGTAGACCTCGAAGGCGAGGCGCACGAAGAGGACGACGATGGTGTTTCGGCGCGTGCCATGGCACGGCGCGGCGACGCTGGCGGCCTTGGTCGTGGCCTGCGCGACGTGTTTAGGCCTGGGACTGGACTCGGAGGAGGCCACGTACGATGACCTTGGCTCCATCGGGTTTGCGCTGCGCGAACAGACCGGACGTATGCTCGACCACGCCTTTGGAAATTACATGGACAACGCGTACCCGTGGGACGAACTGAAGCCACTGAGCTGCAGCGGAAGGCGATGGGATCGCCGCGAGCGCGGAACGATTGACGACACGCTTGGAGGGTTCTCGCTAACGCTGATTGATGCACTCGATTCGCTGGCAGTCATGGGGAGGTACGAGGCATTTTTTGACTCCGTGGACCTCGTCCGCCGAGATGTGAGCTTTGACAGAGACGTGACCGTCTCTGTTTTTGAGACGACCATTCGCGTTCTGGGTGGCCTACTCTCTGCGCACTTGCTTCTTGAAAATGGAACGGTGCCGCAAGCTCCCCAGGACTGGGCGTACAAGGGCGAGCTTTTGGACCTTGCTGTAGACCTTGGGGAGCGCCTCTTGCCAGCGTTTGAGACTGCCACCGGGATCCCGTACCACCGTGTAAACCTTTTGCGCGGCGTGGAGCCACGCGAGACAACTTTTACGTGCACGGCGGCCGCAGGTACGCTTCTGATGGAGTTCGGGCTTCTCTCTCGCCTCTCTGCAAGACCCGAGTTTGAGGCCAAGGCGCGACGGGCAATGCTTGCGTTGTGGGACCGCAAGCACCCCGATACGGGGCTTGTGGGCAATACGATTTGCGTTCGCACGGGAAAATGGCAGCACGCCAAAACAGGGAGCGGTCCAGGCGTTGACAGTTTTTTCGAGTACTTGCTCAAGGCTGGCATCCTGCTGGAGGACCCTGCAAGTCCTTTTGTTTCAGACAGCGAGCCGAAGAGCGAAAGTCCTCGTCTTCTTCAAAATGCTTTTGCGAAAGCCTTGGAGAGCGTCGAAGAGCACCTGGCCTTTGGACCGTGGCATATTGAGGTAGACATGAATGTCGGAAAGACGCAGCCAATGCGTTTCGGTGTTTCGGCCCTGCAGGCGTTCTGGCCTGGTTTGCTCGCCTCTATTGATCGACTGGAAAGCGCCGAGGAGAGCTTTGACGCCTTTTATGGACTATGGCGCGCGCATGGGGCCATGCCAGAAGATTTCGATCTGCTGGCGCGGCGAACCTCGCAGTATGGCCGTGGGTATTATTTGCGTCCCGAACTGGCCGAGAGCACGATGATTCTTTTCCAGAAAACAGGTCAGCGCAAATACGTAGAGGCAGCTGCGCGAATTCTCAATGACATTGAGACGCGGTGTCGCGTGCCGTGCGGATATTCTTCGCTGCGCGATGTGAGCGCCAAGACAGTTGCGGGAAATCACGAAGATCGCATGGACAGCTACTTTATCGCGGAGACGCTCAAGTACCTTTACATTGTATTTGACATGGCAGCACGCAACTCGACGCGAGTCTCTATGCTAGGTGAGGCGCCGCTCTTCACGACGGAGGGTCACCTCTTCTTTTTGAAACAGAACTCCACCGGCTTAACAGAGTCGATTGTCGACGCGATACCCACAAAAGCAGCTGTAGACAGAACCGTAGAGACAGGTGTTTCAGATACTGCTCATGCCGGCAGGCCGGCGGCCCTACCTCCTCGTGCCGATGTGGTAACGGCTCGAGCGCGCGTGCAAGCGGTGATGACTCCCCATCTGCACGTTCCGGTGGTGGTCCCACAGGGATCGAGTGAGGCGCGGACCGCGGCATTTATGTTTTCGCCAGCGTCCTTTGGGCGATCTGTGCCACTTGATCTCGACGAACACATGGTGTTGGTCAAGGCGAATCCTTTGGACGCCTGTGGTCCGCTTCGCAATGCACAAGCGTTGGAGGACGCTGCCAAGCTGGTGTCACACTTGCGGGTTGTGCGGGGTCATCATCCTCTAGGGCTTGTCGTGGTGGTGAGTCGTGGAAGCTGCAGCTTTGTAGAGAAAGTTGCTGCAGTCGCAAACGCAACGTCTTCGCCTCTGATTAACTTTGTGGTTGTTTTGAACAGCCCCGAGTACGGCGACGAGCTGCACACCATGTCGGATGACGGTTCGGCGCGAATGCAGGGCCCGCGTCTGTCGCAAATGCGCAGCGTCTTGGCGCCTTATGCGCTGGCTCAATACCTGCAAAAGGTAGGTTTTCCTGTCGCCAAGCGACTGCCAGAGGTGGATTTTTTTCACCAGTCTCACTACGCAGTGCTTCGCATGCAAGGGGATACCTTTGACGCTGGCGGTGGTGGTACAAGCGGTACAATGCAATCTTCGAGGGCCAGGAGAAAAACCAAAACGATGAAAAGGGCCACTGCGGGCGGACTGCAGGACGTCTGGCGCATCGCAATTGGCGATTCGAGCCTTTTTCAGGGTATTGCGCAACTTTTTGATCATGTTTTCAAACTCGATGTGCGGGACGAGCTG
This sequence comes from Schizochytrium sp. CCTCC M209059, assembly GCA_000818945.1. Taxonomy (NCBI): domain Eukaryota; class Bigyra; order Thraustochytrida; family Thraustochytriidae; genus Schizochytrium; species Schizochytrium sp. CCTCC M209059. Next base: position 161,755 of record KN805410.1, read on the forward strand.
TAATTGAGGTCAGTGTTTTTTTTTTGATCTCTTTGATTTGATTTCAATGTTATTTTTGTGGTCTAAACTCTCTCTATCTCATCTTTTTGTTGCGATTGCATCTGCTTTTTGTTCGTGTGACACAAAAACCGTTCAAATTCATCCGATGAAGGAGGCTGTGTGGGGATCAAGCAATGCCGTAAACTACATACAGTTAAAAGGCTAGGCTACCACCTACCTACAGTTAGTAGTTGGCTAGGGTAGGTTAGGTTGAGAGTTGATGCATGTTGCAGCTAGCTAGCTAGTTATAGCTAGCTAGCAGCTAGCTGCCTGCGGGATGGAAACCGAATTTCGTTTATAGGTGGTAGTAGCAGCTACTAGCCTATTACGACCTAAATGTTATGCAATAGCACTCACGCGCTGGGAATAAATGCTAAAAAAAAGAAACGAAAGAGAGAGAGAGGGAAGAAGAAGAGAGCTCTTTCACTTTCTGCGGAGCGGCATGCCCTTGGGTGGCAATGGCGCGTCGAGGTTCTTGACAAAGGAAGGGAGAATGTGGTCCGTGGAGCTGACGATAGTCCAGTCGAGCAGGGCACCACACACTTCGTTTTCGAACTCGTCGCAAGAAAGTACAGAGAGACCGTCAAGGTTAGTAAATGCCTGGAGGGCCTTGTACTTGACCTCGGAAAGAGAAAGACCATGGTCGAAGGAGGCGTACTCGCAGATCACACACAACCAACGCTTTCGGCCATGGAACGTCACATAGAGGCTCAGGTCCGAATGGATCTCCGTTGTGATGAACTTCACCATGGTCTTGATGTGAGCCTGGTCGGGGCTCAGGCGCTGGGGCGCGCCAAAGTAGAGCGTTCTCTCACGCGGCGGCGCGTTCGGGTCCACGACGCCCGGCCCATGCGGCACGCGGTCCAACACCTCGTCGAGAAGGTGAATGCGGAACTTGTGGTAGAGTTTTGCGAATTCCTGGAATGCTGGCGCAATGTCGTCGGACCAGGCCCAGAGGTCGACTGTGATCCCCATTTCGAGCGCGGCGCCCGCGGCGTCGAGGAACTCCTCGGACCCGCTCACGATGGCGTACGAGCGCGTGACCGTTCTGCCGCCCATGAGCCGCTGCGCGGTCATGGCGCCCAGATCGCCGGCGACGATCCGCGCCATCCGAGTCGCTGTGGCGGCAGCAGACCTCGTTGCCCTGGATGCCGCAGCCGCCCGCGCGGCAGAGCTCGAGCTTGGCTGCAATAACCGCCCCGGCGGCAATCGGGGTGCGGGTACGGGTGCCCCTCCGCCATGCGCGCCGGGAAAGGCACCCGCGGGGCCGTCATCGGCGCGCGCGAGGCCGTCATCATCGCCGCCAATGTCATTGGCGTCGGCATCATCGTCCTCGCGCGCATCCTCGCCATCGTCGTTCGCGGCGGCATCGTGGGCCTCGAGGCCGCTGCAGTCCGCATTGGCGCCGCTGCCGAGCGCGTCGCGCACGCGCCCCGCATCGCCGCCGCCGCCGCCGAGGAGCGCGGGAGCCCCTTCTGCGTGCCCGCGCGGCGCGGCGCCCGCGGGAAGCGCGGCGGCGTCTCTCGCGCGGGGCTCGACAGAGACGTCGTTGGTGTCGTCGTTGTTGTCGCCGATCTTGTCGCCGATGGTGTTGTCGTTGATGTCTTCAATGGTGTCTTCGATAGAGTTGCCAATGGAAGCACCCGTGCCGGCCGCAGCGGTGTCGCCGATGGTGTTGCCGATGGTGTCGCCCTTGGTGTCGGCATTCGTGTCCGCGAGGACGGGCGAAGCGGGATCGGTGGCAGCGGCGGCAGCGAAGCGAGAGGAAGCTTGCGAGGAAAATCGCTTGAAAACGCGAACGAGCGTCGCGGGGCGGATTTTGTTGGTCGGCGGCGCGGCACTGCTGGGGCCCGCGTGGACCGGGACTGCGCCGGGCGCCGGGGCGGCGCGCATTACGTCGACGAGGCCCGGGATGCTGATGCGGGCGGCGCCATGGTGCAGGAATTGATGCAAATAATCATCATCGATGAGCACAATAGCCCCCTCCTTGCGGAAAAGCTGAAAGTCCTCCGTTGCGTGCGGGTTTGGGGGCGGCGGTGGCAGCGTTCCGTCGCGGTGGGTTAAAGTGGACCCCAAGCCCGCACTCCCAGGTCCCATGCTGCTGATGCCGCTGTTGCTGCCGCGACCATCGGACGTGGGTGCGGAAGGGAGCAAGGGCTTTCGTCCAGAGCTTGGCGTAACGACCGAGGCGTACGAAGGCCCGCCTAAGTTTGCTCGAACCCCTTGCTCGGGCAAGAGGCGCACGTGGGCGGCGACGGGATTTGGATTGGGGCGACGCGAGGTCTTTGAAAAACTAACACGCATGCCGATCTTTGCGTGCTCGGCGTTGGGGAAGTTATTTCCGAGGCCGCTCGCAAAGTACAAGCTGCGCGGCGGCACGGTAGCGGGCTGGTCATCGGCGCGGATAAACCACTTATGGGCACCTTGGCGATTCACGATCTCACCCATGAGACGCGTCTCACCGTTATGATCAAGACCACCTTCGAGCGGGGAAGAAGAAAATGAAGATGAGGAAGAAGAAGAAGAAGAGGACGAAGAGGACGACGACGATGAGGAAGCGGTCGCCGCCGCCGCCGCCGCCGCCGCCGCAGATGAAGAAGCTCCAGGAGCGGAAAATGTGATTCCCCAGGGCGATGCAGATGTGCTGAGCGAAGGTGCTGCTGTCGACAGAGGTTCTCCTGCTCCGACGCCTCTCCCGGCATCATCACTACCCCTGTTTCTAAGTGAGGCAAAAACGCCGGGTGCAAAGTTTGGGACTTCGCCAAAGATGGGTACGCCCGCAGCATCCCGGATTAGCTCCACATCAGTCACCACGGCTGACGGCTTGCGCGGTGCCGCATTCGCAACGGTGAAGCGCACGCGCATGCCGATCTCGCCGGAGCGCGATTCGGGAAAGTGACGACTGAAGCCAGAGACGAAATAAAAGACAGGCTCGCTCAAGGCGCTTGTCTGCGAGGCGCCGTCCTCACGGGCGGTATCGCCAAGAATGTACCAATACGCAGGCGCAGTATAGTTGCAGAGAAGGCCAGTGCTCCTGGTGCCCGGGACGAGTGTCATACCCGGGGTCGGTGTCACGGAGGCCTGGGAGCTTCCATGAACCTCGGAAAGTGGCCGCACGGCAAAGTGCTCAAAATCGGGGAACAGCTCGACGACATCTTCGCGCATGCGAAAGATGTGTGGCTGACTGCGGACGAGCGCGGCGACGGGTTTTGTGGAGAATCGGTATGGGATCTCGCGCTTGACCTGGTCGGGGACCTGCTCTAAAACGGTGGCGCCGAGGATGGAGCCTTCATTGCGGGCGAGAGCATAAACGACGCCTGCCACCACGGCAGTGTCGCTCAGCGTGCCTACGGGAATTGCCGGGTCGTCCCAGAGCCCATAGAGGTACTCGAGAACGCCGTGGCTATGTATGAGGAAGACTTGAGGCCAGCTTTGAATAAGGTGGAGAAGGCTGTTTTGCCCCCTCGCGATAAAGGCCCTCCGCGCCCATGCGGGAAGCTCGAGGAGGACGCTCGACATGGAGAGCGACCCGCCCGAGAGCTCTGCCGTGGCTGCCAGGGCGGCCACGAGAAGATCGTCGGCGATGTTTGCTGGATCTCGAGCGCGTGGATTTGGACTTTTGCTGCTACTGGCGCTGCCACTGCTACTCTTGCTATTGCTGTTGGTGCTCGGGCTACTGGAGCTACTTCTTCTGGCTTTGTGCGTGGCCCCTAGCCTCGAATTCGGTGGATTCATGATGGCCTTGGTCGCTCTGGGCGCTGGGTGAGGGAGGTCTCGAGTCCGCTGCTGCGCTTTCCGCGCCGTAGAGAGAGAGGGGAGACGCGGGAGACGGGGGCGAAGGAGCCCTCGGGGCAGGCAGGCAGGCAGCCAGCCCTCGTGCGCGAGGGCGCTCTCGCGCGTCCGCCCTCGCGAGTTTCTTTCTCCACGGCGAGCGAGCTAGCGAGTTGGTCACGAGGCGCCGCAGCAGCCACGGCACCAATTCCTCCTGGGCTCGCTCGCCCGCTCGGGCTCACCTGCCCGCTCGGGCGGCGGCGCCGGTCTCTTGGCCTCGCGAGGCGCTGCCCTGCCCTGCCCTGCCCTGCCCTGCCCTGCCCTGCCCTGCCCTGCCCTGCCCTGCCCTGCCCTGCCCTGCCCTGCCCTGCCCTGCCCTGCCCTGCCCTGCCCTGCCCTGCCCTGCCCTGCCCTGCCCTGCCCTGCCCTGCCCTGCCCTGCCCTGCCCTGCCCTGCCCTGCCCTGCCCTGCCCTGCCCTGCCCTGCCCTGCCCTGCCCTGCCCTGCCCTGCCCTGCCCTGCCCTGCCCTGCCCTGCCCTGCCCTGCCCTGCCCTGCCCTGCCCTGCCCTGCCCTGCCCTGCCCTGCCCTGCCCTGCCCTGCCCTGCCCTGCCCTGCCCTGCCCTGCCCTGCCCTGCCCTGCCCTGCCCTGCCCTGCCCTGCCCTGCCCTGCCCTGCCCTGCCCTGCCCTGCCCTGCCCTGCCCTGCCCTGCCCTGCCCTGCCCTGCCCTGCCCTGCCCTGCCCTGCCCTGCCCTGCCCTGCCCTGCCCTGCCCTGCCCTGCCCTGCCCTGCCCTGCCCTGCCCTGCGCCGCGGTCGCCGCCGCCGCGCGCCCGGCGCGTCGTCGAGCCGCGCCCTGGCGCCAAATTTCGAGCTGCTGCTTGCCGCCGCCGCGCGGGTCCGCCCGCTCGGCG
>KN805410.1:180034-251254 GCA_000818945.1 Schizochytrium sp. CCTCC M209059
GGCGCGGAGGGCGCGGAGGGGGAGCGCGCGCCGCGCGCGCGGGCCTGGCGGCGCGAGGACGGGCGGGGCCTGGCTGGAAGCGCGGCGGGCGGGAGCCTCGCGTGAAATGGCGCCGGGGCGCGTGAAATGCCGCGACGCCGCTGCTGCTCCGGTTCCTGGTTACTACTGTGCGGTCGATGCCCGGTAGAGAGGCCTAGGCGCTGAGTAGGAGGGTCCGCGCGTGTGGTTCAGGCAGAAAGAAGGCGCGAGATGCAGCTCACACACGAACACGCACAAGGCGCAGAGCAGCCGCCACGGTGCGCAAAGGTGAAAGTAGAAGTTGGCAGGCAGCAGCAGCAGCAGCAGCAGCAGCAGCAGCAGCAGCAGCAGCAGCAGCAGCAGCAGCAGGAAAGGTCGCGATGCACGGACGACTTCGCGGCATGCAATGGATGGATGCGTCGTTCGTGGGCGGGTGGATAAACCTGCAGCAAATTGACGGCCAAGCGAGGATGCATCAATGCGAGATGAACGCTTGAACGGTTGATCAATCTGGGACGAAGCGATCGATCGATCGATCGACCGACCGACCGACCGACCGACCTTGGCGAGGTGCGCAACGCAAGGACGACGGTGAGGAGGCCGGCGGGAAGGAATGCACGCACGACGGTCGCAAGCGTTGCGAGCGAGCGTAGCTGGCAGAAGGCGAAATGCAGTGCTTGCGTTACAGGTTACAGGGGCGAGGACGGTCTTGTCTGTCTAGCTAGATTCGACAAGCGACGTGGTGCGCGAGGGCGAGGAGGAAAGCGGCCTCGAGGCCGCGTGCAAGGAGGTGAGAGAAGAAGGCTGAAGCTGGCAATTTCTTTCCCAAAGGTCAACGATTGCAAGGAAGGGGGGGGGGGGTTTGACGGCATTTCCATCCTTGCGTCGTCCATGGGCCTGCACTGCGTCTATTCGCCCGCGTGTAACTCTCGTCGGACCATGCGAGACGCAACGCATTTTCTTCAGCTTCTATATTAATGACGTCGACAACGATGGTGATGAGCAACGTAATGATGATGATCATCGTGGCCACAAGATTAGATGATGCGTGAATTTGGCCTCCATCATCATCATCATCATCATCATCATTATCATCATCATCCCATCGAGAGGAATCAACGAACGCCCGCGGCCGCGACCTGGCGTGCGTGGCAGGCGCGGGAGCGGAGCAGAAGGCGCGGCCGCCGGAAGGAAGCGCAACGTTGATCCGGCGCAGGAGGCGCGGCGCGAGGACTTGGTAAGTCGCGCGTTTCTTCCGGGTAGTATAGTCAGTTAGTTGTGCGCAAGCAGTAAGCCGTGTCCTGCGCATGCTCTCTGGGTAATGACTGTCATATGAATGAAAGGGATGACGGCATAGTAGGGCCACAAGCACAACGGCGTCGCGGAGATCCACTGAAAGTGGACTCGCAGCGGACCGGGCCGGGCCAGGAATAAAACGACCTGCAGAAAGTAGGTAGGTAGTGAGTGCAGCGAGCCTGCGCGCCCGGATCGAGACCCGCCGTGCCGTCGGCACAGGCTGGATCGAGAATGGAAGGCGTGGCGGTGGCGAATGGACAAGAAGGAAGAGCGATGATTCGCTGCGTCGATGGCGTGCAGGGCAACGGATCGAAAAGGGAAGAAGAAGGGACCTTGTGCACATGAGCATGGGCCCCAAATCCAGGAGCAATGTCAGCCTGAAATGAGACTCCTGAAATGCGACGGAAAAGAGAAGAAAAAATCTAGCAGCGAGGATAGATACATAGGTTACTGCGGCAGACGGGTGGACGGCCGGGCCCACTTGGATGACCAACCAGCCTTTTGGCAAGGCGCTACAGGCCAGCCTTGCCTAGGCTAGGCTAGGCTAGGCTAGGCTAGGCTAGGCAAGACTAGGCCGCGCGGCCAGAATACGCGGGAGATAGCTTTTTTCGCTTGGCCGGCGCCGACAAAGGCACAGGAGAAGAAGACAACGACGACAACGAGGACGAGGAAGACGAGGAGGTCAGGGGCCGGGAGGGCATGATCAGAGGCATCTCGACCAAGCGGGTTTTGCCTTGGCCCACAAAGAGAGCTGCGACCATGTCCGTGGCGATTTGAGAGCGGTCGGCGCGCTTACGCGCCGAAAAACGAGTCACTGTCTCGTTGCACTTGCGCTTGAGCGACGCCCGCTGATCGGAATCGCGCAGCCGCCCGACCAGATCCTCAAGGTCGCGATTGTACTTGAAGTTCGCATTGTTGAACTGCGCCAGACGAAGACTTGCCTCTTCTTCGCGAGCCTCCTCGCGATCGTTGTCCGGCAAAAATCCCACAATCGACTCGCGGATCTCCTCCTCCGTGGCCTCCTGCTCGGGAGGCTTTTTCGTACGTAGAAGCTCGGGCACAATCATCGTCGGCGAGCCGTCCTGCGAAGCTGCGGGCGCAGTTGGTACCGGAACGGCATGCTCCAAATGGCGTTCAGTCTTGCTGCTCACCTCTGTGAGCTGCTGGCCTACGTTTTTAAAATGGCCCAAAAGCTCCGGCCATTCTGCCTTGTTTTGCAGAGGAGCTACGGGAAGCGAACTTGCCAATCGCGTGCAGCTTCCCAGTAATCGCTTGCCGCTATCGTTGATCTCCTTGAGAATTGCAAGCGTTGCGTCTGCGCCTGCGCCGCCAGGACCGCCGCTCATTCTTCTGGTTGCCCTCCTTTTTATCGATATAGAAAAAGACAACCTTTGGCCGAAGCTTCTGGCCAACCAACAAAAGAAGTTCTTGCCCGGGACGGTCTTCCGTGCTTGCGTCGCGAAGCCACCCAGCCAGCTAAACTCGAAGCAAGCAGAGTAAAGACAAAGAGTCTCGAGATACAACAGAGCGCTTGCAGTTTGCGCTCTTTCCAGCGTCACAAGCGAGCAAGCTGGAGCTGCGTGCTTGCTGCTCACTTCGCTTCACTCGCCCCTCCCCTCTGGCCACGCAGCGCCGCGCACCCGGCGCGCCCTCGCGCCCTCGCCTCTCGCTCGCGTCGCAACGACGGCCGAGCTCTCGCCCGCCGCGGTGACTGCCTTCCTTCGACGGCGCGCGCGCGCACGAAAGGTCTCTCCCGACGGCCCCTGCCTCGCCGCAGCGCGAGCGCGTAGAGCTCCGTCCGCGCAGCCGGCGAATCTCGCGCAGCCCGCGAAGCGCGCGAAGCGGTTTTGCTCGACTCGCTTCGGCCTGGCGTGGCTTTGCTTTGCTTTGCTTTGCTTTGCTTTGCTTTGCTTTGCTTTGCTTTGCTTTGGCTTGGCTTTGCTTCTTCGCCCTTCGATGATGCGGAGAAGCTGAGCGCGCTGATCTGGTTTTGATTTTTTCTGCGAGGCGGGCGAGCGAGCGGAGGCGAATTCAAATCGCCGTCTGCGGCAGCGACTCTCGCGCGGCGCAGCGGGCCCGAGCCGGGGCCGCGGCGAGGCGAGGGACGATGCTGCGCGCCGCAGGCAGGGGCCTGGCCGCCGGAGGCAGGAGGCTCGCGCATGGCGCGCTCGCCACGGCGCCGCGCCGAGGCTCTGGGCTCGCGAGGAGGACGCTCGCGTCCGCGGGCGGCGGCAAGTCCGCGGCGCAGCGGAGCGCCGCGGACCTCGAGAGGCTTGCGGCCAAGATTGCAGAGAACCCCACCGACACGCGCAACATCGTCGCGGAGCTGCAGCACACGCAAAAGAACGCGCGCGAGGCTTTCCAGAGCTGGCGAAAGGAGCACACCGTTTTTCTCATCAGCTCCGGCGTCATCCTCGGCGCCACCATCTTTGGCACCGGGCTGTACATTTTTCTTGAAAAGTACCCGAGCGCCATTGAAGCCTTTGTCGTGGAAAAAGCCGTGCGAGCCTTTGATGGCTCGCTCTCCTTCCGCGCAAAAATGCGCGTCTATCAGGGCCTCCCGGAGCCCAACCTGCCCGACTTTGAGACCGTCTTCATGCGCGCCATCGAGGAAGCCCTGCAGCAGGGCGAAAAGAGCGACGCCAAGGTCTCCATCTCCGCCGGCGACCTCCTCCACGGCTGGGCCGACCAAGTCGAGGCTGCCATCTCCAAAGCCGAGTCAACCGTCTTCCTCGCCGCAAAGACGCTCATGCGATCTCGTCTCGTCGAAGAAGCACAGGAACTCGATACCTTGGAAGAGCGTGTTGAGGCCTTGCGCGAGATCTTCCCCGCGTCCGTGGAAAGGAACCAGGCCATCTCCGCCCAGGTTGATGCCCACCTCGCAGAATCGGAAGAGTACGTCCCCGCGCAACTCATGGAGCGACTGCGCCCGCAGCATCCGGAGACCAGTGCCAACGTGTTGACCTCTATTCTCATTGGCGCAATTGCCTTTTTCCCCGGTCCCGTCAACAAGCTCATTCACTTCCTCGACCAGCCAGCCATCGAGTCCGAAAAGGAGCGCGCAATCGTCATCAAGGAGATCGTCGACGATCTCAACATCACCGCACAGGAACAGGACCTTGGCGCTTCCGCGGCCAGCGGCAAGGATGCTACTACGCCAGTGCAAACGCCCTCGTTGCGACGCAGACCTACGGGCCGCCGTCTTCTCGAAGATGCCGGCATCCTCCAGACAGCGCTGGAAAAAACGCTTTCTAAAATGAAGCAGCTCTTCGACGACCTGACTCCTGCAATGAAGACCTTTGTGTTGACGCAAGCGCTCAACACCACCATTAGCAACCTGCAAAACATGCCTCGCGTCGGCGGCGTATCTCCTTACGATCTCTACGTGCGCGCCATCGAAAATGATCTCATTGGCCCTCTGCGCCGTGACGCCCGCATCACCGAGGACATGCTCAAGGAGGTCAAACACATCTTCTTGGCCATGCCCGGCGACCTACAGACCCGCGTGCTTCTCACGGCGCTACGGCACCCGCTGGCTCGCATTCCCCTCGACGAGGCCTCGCCCGAGGCCCAGGCCGAGCTCGTGCGGGATCTTCTCAGTAGCGGCGGTGTCGTCGCCATCAAGCTCGCCCAAATGCTTGCCGAGCATCCGAGAATGCCCGAAGATTTCCAAAGAATGCTTGGCGACCTCCGCGACAAGAATGGGCCCATGCCCACGACAGAGTACTGGTGGCAAATCCCGAGCTCCGTGCGTTCCTCCATTTCCCACATTGGCCCATGTCTCGGAACGGGTTCCGTCAAGCAGGCCAACGCTGCCATTCTTGAAGATGGGTCCAAGTACGCCGTGGTGGTGCTGCGCGCCCAAGTCGAAGACGAGGCACTCTCCTCCATTGGTGCTTTGCAGACCTCTGATGAACTCGGATCAGTCGCCACTCGCCTCGGTCGCCTCGTATACGGCGAATTCAATCTCTTCAACGAGGGCGAGATTCTCAATGAATTTGCCTCCACGCTCATTGGCCAGCATCCTCTCTTTCACGTCGTCCGGGTTCGGCATCACTCGCCCAAGTGTCTTATTGAGGAAATTGCCTCGGGGACCTCGGTGGCAAACGTGCTCGAGCGCCCGCAGCGCGGCCAAAGTGCCCAGCAACAACGCCGTCGCGTCTTTGACATGCTTGTCGAGTACCATCGCACCGTCATGGCCGCCTTTATCAAGGACGGCGTCATTCACTCCGATATTCATCTTGGAAACGCAAACTTTTACAAGGACATCGAGACGGGCAAGGAACAGTTCATTCTCTTTGATGTCGGACAATTTGACCGCATCGGTCTCCCCGACACAAAGGCGCTGCTCTGGACGCTTGCATCACTCGCTACCGATGAGTATCGTGTCCTACTTCGCAGCGTTGCACTCGCCCATCTCGCGTCCACCTCATCGCTGCGCGACAAATCATTCTCTGAAAAGGATGAAAAGAAAGAACTGCACAGACGTCTTGACGAGGCCTACGGGGAGGCTATTGCGCTAAACGCTGATGGCGAGAGCCCCGACAAGCGCACCGCATACATGCTCTTGCTTCGTGCTGCTGAAAAGCGCGGAATCAATGTCCCCGCCGGTGCCTTCAGCGTCGCAAAGATGATTGACGGAATCGTCTCTCAGCAAGAGCGCTACGACCTTCCCCTTGTCGTCGACGACGAAATCGAGCACTTTCTGCGCAAGCACATGACCTGGGGAGAGCTCGTCGGCATTGGCGCTCGACAGTTTCACATCTTGTAGCAAAAAAAAGAATTACTCCACCGACCAATCCAAGCATCCCAATAAAAGTAAGAGAAAAGTCATGAATCCACCTGCATACATACTACTTGCTGAAGCCAAGTACGAACGGAAAAACCGTCGCGGCCATAATCCTCATCCAGAGTTTATCAGAACGTGCCAGTCTTGGGTAAGCGAGAGCAGTTTCAAACGAAAAGCTACGTGAGGAGCAGCGCGCTTTCGCAGAGCTTAGTAAAAGTCTTGATCGGCCTTTTCCATGTCAACGTTTCGGTCTTGTCGTTGCCGAGACCATTTTTTAAAATTTTATTTTTTGGAGGGAGCTGCGTGAAGAGATACAAACTACGATCCTGGAATGCGCCCAGACAGAGGGGCGCGGAAAGCCCACGAGACGCGTAGCGTGCGCGCGAGGGGCCTGAGCAGATCGCGAGCGCTAGCTCTGGCGCCAGTACAATGTGCCTCTGCAGCCTGGTTATGAGCCACGTTGGCTTGCTCGTTGGCGAGGTTCTCTTCGCGACACCGATCATCTATCTTTGGCAACACGCAGAGGTGGACGGACCCTCGGGACTTGGATGGTTTCTCTTCGTCGTGGCCGTCGCGACAATTGGCTTTGTCTTTGTGTGTGCACGCAAGTGCTGCAGCAGCATCTTTCTGGTGAGATGCGCAGCGAATACCATTCTCGCCGTTTATATGCTCTGCCAGCTTGCCATTGTCGGCGTCGGTACCGCTTACGCGTATGCGTTCTTCTATCCAATTACTGGAGGTCGAGCCGAAGAGTATCGCAAAAGATATTTCATTGACTACGATTCCGACATAGGTCACGTACAGTTTGTCATCGTCTTTAGCTTCGGAGGCACCTGCTCGGTCATCATGGCCTTTTTAGCTCTCATTTTGACCTTTCACGCGTGGAAGGTCGCCCAGATCACGGATGACATTAAATCGACCAAGGGTAAACGTCGTCAAGAGTACGATCCCGAGAGACAGCCATTTCTACCCGTTGCCAAGGAAATCGAGGATGATACAGAACCCCGCAATAATAAGAACACGATGCAACTCACCTAGTCTAAGCCTTACGTAACATAAGCAAACTCACGCCTTCAAGCTTGATTCGGACGTTGGCTCAAAGATGTCGATGGAAACTATCGGCTCCGAAGTCATTGTCTCTTTCTAATTTACCGCGCCTTCCTCGCTCTTTACTTTTCGATAACCATCCCCTCGAGTGGCCAAAAGCTCATCCAAGTCATGATAAAATTTGGCTGGGTGCATTCATGAGCACGAGTCGCTGAGCATGCCTGGTGCAAATGGCCTCACGTTCCGCGGCGATGCTAACGGCAACAATGGAGAAGTCAAGAAAATGAAATTACAGCTCGCGTATCACGATCAAGGGGCTGCAAGTAAAGAATGATTGCGCCCACCACATTCCATCGAGTTACTGTCAGGTCGGAAAAAGCGTTGGCGTAATAAACAAATCGGTCAGAACTTTAACGGCGCGACTTGCGACGCGCGCCGCCACGACGTACTGGCCCGCGCTTCGCCTTGGCGTGAGTCCACTCGCATACAAGTCCATCCTCTCCACCAGAGAGAATCATGGCCGGCACCCCAGTCGTTGGATCTGGCCGCAAAAAAGCCACCGAACGCACGTCCTTCTTGTGACCCAAATTGCTCTGCACTGTGCACAGCTTTTGCACACCCGCAAGGGTAACGTCACCAAGACAAATTGTGCCTGTGTGATCTCCAGATACCAGAAGCAAGGATTGGCTCCGCGACCCTGGCGGACCCTCTACATAGGCACAGTCGATCAGGAAATCAGAAGGCATACCTTGCGCTGCCAAACGCTCTCGGATCATGGGAAACTCTGCCATTGCAACCGCTTTCGGCGCGTGGAAAAGATGCAGCGTCTCAGAATGTGTCAAACAATAGAGACACTCTTGCGAAGGGCCGAAGAAACCAATCTTGCTCACCGGAGACTCCGCGTTCAGCACTGAGACAAGCGCGTCCTCCTCGGTCCGCTGACGAATATCAAAATAACACACCAAGCCATCGAGTCCCGCTGTCGCGAGCTCCGTCTTCCGCATTGGGTTAAAACGAATCTGCGTAATGCCTTCGTAGTGAGAATCCTCGTAGCTACCCAACGGCCGCGCGGCACGTCGATCCCAAAACAAAAGCCTTGACTCTTCATCTTCGTCTGTGCCAGCTGCCAAAAGACTATTTTCCGCACCGACATCAATACTCAGAAACGGAACAGGCTCAGCTCCCGCTAATGGGGCCCGGAATTTCTGCTCCATGCGGCCTGTGCGACGATCCCACATGGCTGCGACACCATCCTCTGCACAGGTGAATACAGCATGGGGTTCGTTGTGGGAGTCCCCAAAGCTCAAACCGGTGACGCGGTCCTCGTGCCCAAGCATGACCTGAGTTCCGGCCGTAGTGAGTCCACGTTCGAGGTCGTACAATCGCACGCCAAAATCGGACCACCATGATCCAGCAAGCGTCCCATCCCAATTTGTGCTGACATGCATGACGTACACATCATCGTCAAGCTCATCTCCATCTTCCTCGTCAGCGTGGTAGTTGGAGTCACTCTCCATCATGGGAGCGCCGTCAGGAACGCCATTCTGCTGCACACCTTCTTCGTGCCTAATCGTCTTTTTGTGGGGGGCTTTACTGCTGCCGCTCACGTCCACGTCGTCTAGCATTGCATCATCATCGCCGTCTACATTGACCTTTTTAGCGGCCAAAGGCTGCGATCGCGATTCATGGGAGGTTGTTTCTTGCTGGAAAGTAAGAGACGCGCCGGCATTGCTACCATTCGAGTTTGTCTGTCCAGCGCAGCTTGCAACGCTGTTGACAAGCTCAAAACCGCTGATCTGCGCAGTTTTAATTTCAAGTGACGTGGCGTCGCGTGGCGTTAGTCAATCTGTTCTTCTAGTTCGTGTCGAACAAGATGCTGGGTCTCCACTAACAATATTTCGACACCACTCCGTAGCAAACAAGGACCGGACCCTTCATTGTCTTGTCTCCTTTGGTCGGTTACTGTCTCGTCTTCACTGTACTCAACCCAAAACGTACCAGCGAATGCGTGAGCGACTTGGCCGACTCTGCAGCAGCGCCTTGCGTCCTTGCCGCGTGCAAGGGGTCGACCTTGGCCGCGTGCCCCGCTTTGCTCTGCTTTGAGGCCATCTTCAGCCGCACAATATCGCGCAAAAGAAGAACTCGATCGAGCAAGACCCAAACGCTCCGCCTCTCGCGCTCCTTGCCGACGTACGCTCCGTCAGAGGCGTTTCTCTCTTCGCGACGCCAGCGCTGCGCGCGAACGGAGTCTGTCTGGCCAAGCAAGAAGAAGAACCCATCCATCCGCGCCCTGTGCCACTCGTCATTAGAAACCGCCAATTCCATAACAGTGCGTAACCGATAGTATCAGTTTCGAGCGCGTATAGTAAGTAAGTAAGCAAGCAAGCAAGGCGGATATTTATTGCCAGCGTCGAGCATGCATGCAGACCACATCGAGACGCTAGGGCAGCGCTGCAGCTGCATCCCCGCGCGCGACCGCTGCTCTTGCCCAGAGCTCTCGCCCTCGCGAGAAGCGGAGGGACCATGAACCGGCGAAAGCACAAGGTCTCGAAGCACGACAAGGCGCACGTCGAGGAGACCTTTGACCAGCGCCAGGTTAGCCTCGTGGAGCGCGTCGAGGTTCCTTTCGAGGGGAGTCTCTTGCCGGCTGCCTGCGCGCTAGGCGATGTCGACGGCGACGGAGACCAGGAGCTCGTCGTGGGCAACTGCGACGGGAAACTCTTTGTGTACAAGCACGACGCGCTATACGCGACGTACAATGATCTTGGCACGATCGTAGCCGTCTTTGTACGAAACGACTTTGCGCGCAAAGGCGCTGCAGACATTGTTGTCATCAACGGTGAGGGTAGCTGTAACGTCCTTGCGGTCCCTGCAGCGTCAGCCCCCCGTGCCTCGGAAACGCTCAAACTCGAGTCGATTGCGATCTTTGACATTCCCTGGAATGTGACCTGCGCGCATTTCTGTGACCTCTTTGAGGGAGGACAGGAATTGCTCGTGCTCGCAAGTTCACATGGCGGTCTAATCAGCGAGACGACCGTTAATGCCTATCGTGTGCAGACTTCGACACTGCGGCGCTCTGGCGTGCCTCAACGCGGTCTTGAAGTTGTCATCGAGTGGCCTGTCCCGGGCGCTGCAATGTCCATGTCGCACATAAAACTACCCAACACAAAGGGCAAACTTATACTTGTTGGGCTTCAATTTGGTGGTATTGTCTCGCTCACGGTATATGGTGGCGTCCTTCGGCACTATTTTAATGATCGCATGGAATGCGTTGCCGATAATCTCGGCAGAACTTCACCCAATGGTCCAGGCCCTGTCTCCCGCGAGGGATCCTTTGGCGCTGGAGGCATCCTTAGCCAACGACCGGATGGTTCATTACTTGTGAGTCGTCCCACGATTGTCTTTGGACTGCAGCAGCAGCAGCGGCAGCAGCGGCAGCAGCGGCAGCAGCGGATGAACACACACTCTCCAGGAAAGGCAAATATTGACCGCTCTTTGCATGATTCTGCACCTACTTCTTCTTCGTCGTCGCCTTCTTCTTCTTCTTCTTCATCTTCTTCTTCTTCTCCGACCGAGCCTGAGACAGCACAGTTATCTGCTCGACCCCGGCCAAAGTCTACGGGAGGAACCGCCACAAATATATCAGGGCGCACCGAGGGCTCCGAGTTGCTCAGACAAGTGATGAGCCAGGGGAAACCTCAAAGTGATCTTTTAAGAACCAGCTCCAACGATGAAGAGCGGCGGGACCTCGCAGTTTGTTGTTTTGGTAGCACGCTTCGTCTCGAGCGAGTCGCTGGTGCATATGCGGACAATGGGCCGGCCTATATCACCAATCAACTGGTCTGGCAAGAAGAGCAACAGTGCCAACTTTTCGCCGTCCAGTCTCTTGACATCAATCAAGATGGCAACTCTGAGATTGTCTCATGCGCTTGGAATGGACTGACTTGCATCTACGATCTAGACAACAACGTTGTGCGCTACCAGTTTGAGTCTCGCGTGCAAGGCTTTTTGGCTGGTCATTACTCCTGCACGCCGGGCCAGACTTCGGCCTGTTTCATTTACGTCACATTCGACAAATCAATCGTGATCTGCCATGATGTGCGGTCCTGCGTGCAAAATATCCCAGCATTGACGCTGCTCGACGTCCTTAGCAAACGAGGAAAGTTGGAGTTTGTCCTCAATCGCCTTGACGAAGCATGCCCATCCAAAGAGAAGAACGAACGCGCGCGCGCCTTTGAAAAAGCACAAGATACGGACAAACGCGCCATTGCCGACCTCTACACTGCCAAGCTGTTGCGCAGACAGCTTCACGCGCCACTTCAGGCATCTTTGCCATCCTCGTCTTTGACATAATGTCGCGTTGAGTCGAGATAACACCCTCCGCAAACTCGTTGTCCCCCTTCCGATTTCCATCTGCAATCAAATCTTTCCGGAGGCTGCCCAAAAGCAGATTTCTGTGTCGCTTATTCATGTAGTATATTCTTTCTCGTGCGCGCCTCGTGATCCATCTGTGAGCCACTCCATCTAATACAAAATTGCCTCATTTGTGGGGACAAATCTCATGTGTCTCCTGTAACGGCTCTCGCCTCCTCAAAGTGAGTAGGTTCGCGAGAGATGTTTGGCATGTAGAAAACGAAGCTTGGCCCAGTAGCAGCGAGCGCGACGGACGGTCCTGCACTCTCGCCGCAAAAGAATAAGGGACAGAAGCGACGCCGGCACGTCCGCGCCATCGCGTTCCATCCTGGACTCGTGTCAGGACCAAGAAACATGGAAAGACCACGTCTGGTTCAGGCTCAAAACCAAGCCGTCCCGCGACTGTATGGGCCTCGGAGCCATGGGGAACCGGGTTGCCCACGCATTCCATCCCCCGTTCGTAGGGAGATCCAGGGCCGTAGAGACCATGGAAGTTGCGAAGAAGGTTTCGAACCGCAGCCACCGTTCAGCCGTGATGTTCTCGATGTTCGTGAACGAGCTTTCTGGGCCCAGGCTCTGGCGCGCGATCCCATTACACCCGATTTTGATCGAGCGCCGGCCAGCGAGATTGTGCAGACACTGCAACATCGAATTCGTATCGATACCTCATCAGCCGAAGAAGAAAACAAATTCTGGGCCCAGCTCGGACAGCTCGTTCGTCAAGCCCAAGAGGCACGCAAACTGGTCCGTCGTCTCGACCTTACGCTCCCACACAAAACCAGGCGGGAATCGCTTCATCAGCCCCCGCCTCACGATGTTCGCGTCGAGAGCGAGCGCGACCTTGTACCAGACGTGGCTCCGCCATCTCCAGTCCGCAACGCACACAAACCTGGATTTTGTGCCAAAAATGTCAAGGCTACGCTTGAGGCCATGCGACGTCACAAAACCAATTCTCGTATTCAGGAGCAAGGTTGCCGCGCTCTCGTAGAACTCATCAAAGACGGAAAGAAGAAGCGCAAACAACAGGCTCAAGATCCCGAAGGTAGCTGGTCTTGCGCTGCGTGTCATTTTCGCAACAGACCCAAGGATCACGCATGCCGTATCTGTACAGGCACGGCAAAGGCCAAAACATGGCACGAAATTGGCGATGATTCCAAGCCCATAGATTCTACGCCTAACGCCGATGATATTAAGCCCGATGTATCTTCAAGCAAAGTGCTCGAGTGTCAGCAGGTCCTCGACAACGCTGGCATACCAAGTATTATTGACGCCATGCGCGCCTTCGGGTCCAGCGAAAGGGTTCTGCGCGTCGCCTGCTACGCTCTTGCGCAGCTTGTCCAGGAAGACGCCTCGGCTGTCCAACGCATAGCTGCGGCTGGCGGTATTGCAGAAATCCTTGCGGCAATGCAAGTTCTCTGCACGGACAGAGAGGTGCAAACGCAGTGTATGGGTATTCTAGCTTCCCCTGAACTTGCTGCAGACGAGGTCGTTCGAATTAACACCGACCACTTTGCTTCAGTCGTTTGTCAGAGCCTTTGGCGTTTTCCCAAGGCAATGCGACTTCAAGCGCTCGGTTTTCTCGCGCTCGCAAATCTGGGCATGAAGTCAGATGCCGCCACGAACCTCCTTGTTTGCGATCCGCGTTTCCTCGCACATCAACGAGTGATTCGTTTGCTCCATGCCGAAGCAGAACACAAACCGGCATCTGCCGCGCAAAATATGCACACCGTCACGTCTGGCTTGTGGCTACTCGCTACCTTGTCGCGTGAGCTCAATGACGGGTCCCACGAGAGCATCCGTCAATGCATATCGCAGGCTGGCGCAGTTCAGCTTGCCATGGCGTTTCTCACAGCTCATCCTACTCATCAAAGCATCCAGGCCAATGGCAGGATGCTCTTGGAGCGACTTGGCGTCTCATTCCAAGAGGAAGTTTCCCTGCAGGATGGCGAAACAACCTGTCTATTACAGTAAGCAAAAAGAGAACAAGATGTTAGTGCTTATTTCATTTTCCCAGAGATTTTAACAATTTGATGGCCTGGCTTGTGGCTGGTCTAGATGATTGTAAAAGATGTCCAGAGATCCGCGTATGTGGCGTCGAGCAAAAGTGGCGCGTCCCCAGGCGCCGCGCCGAGGAAAATACATTTGCGACGATCCAAAAGGGAATCCTGGTACGAGGCAATTGTTTCTTCCTCTCGAACTTGACAAATGTACTCGTCCGAGACGTAAATTTGGACTGCATCCTCCACGTTCTGTGTTGGATTTGTCACGAGCTCGAGTTTGAAGTCCAGATACTCGTCTAAATAGACTACGTAGGCATTGGTGTCCCCATTCGAGGTAGTAAGGCGCGTCTCAAGCTGGTTTGTAGCCTTGTTGAAGATGAAATATTGAGCGTCGTAACCTTCCTCACATAAATTGGACATGAGTTGGCCGCGGTAAGCGTTCGCCTCGAGACAAATGTTCTCTCCCTTGATGCGCAAGGTAAATCGGGAACACCTTTGAGCATAGCAATTTGCTCTCCTTGCGTTCCCGCTCCCACACGGACACGCGTTTTCGCCTATCGTTTCATTGAGCGAGGGAAAGTTGCCACCCAGAAGACAGTCATCAGCATACTGCTTCATTGACGCAGGCTGTATTTGACGGTACGTGAGGTCGTCATCAAAGTTCAAAACGTGGCGCCATCCTTGAGCCGGGGGCACTTCACTGTCCGTAAGAGCCTCTGCAGACGCGTAGAGACCATTTCCAGGGATCAGATCCGCATCAAAGTACCATGTTTCTGCGGACTCGTCCTTGTACAAATGCACTTGCTCCCCGTCCTCGAGGTACATGGTATCTAGCTTCGTGTACCACGTGGCCGCCGACTTTGTCGACGATCGTTTCTCATAAACTGTATACTCGCGCGTTGCGTAGAGAGTGCGACTTAAAAGACCGCCGCAGAGGTGGACATCGGCGTGAAATCGGCAATAATGCACGTACGTTTGGGTATTCGAATTGAGCGCCTCGATGTACGAGATGACTTCACACGCGGATGACTCTTCGCAGATATCCATGCAGGTCTGAGCGTCGATTTCCCCAGATTCTGCGCTCGCGTACATGGACCATACGGATCGGCTAGTGCGCGGGTCCGTCACGTAAGCTCGGCACGCAGCCTCGGTCGTTGTTATGTAATAACCGGGATACGCGCGATATCCAGACGTCGTTGCATAACGCTGAACGTACACTCCATTCAGTTCTGGGGTCGTAACGCCATCCGACCGCGACGACACTGTCCGCATGTCATCGACTCGAAGATACGTACAATTTCCCGTCGCCGGACACGTTGTTGACATGGCGTTGAGCTCGCCGCGCCATTGAAAGTACCGCGGCGCTGGATACTCGTGCAGTTGAGGGGTTTCCAGCGTAGCATCGATACAGAATGCGCGGAAAAATGTCCCCGAGGCCGACGCTACGCCTTCTTCATACTCGTGTCCGTCCAGATAATTGATTGGATCTGTTGGATCTGCGAGCTCAATTGTGTTGGCAAGACCACTGCTTGTATAAATCTGAATAACGGCCTGTGAAGCCTCAAGTGGCTCAGCACCGCTTTGTAGTGTTGCAAGCGCTTCCGTGGAAAGCGTTCCATTTGACAGCAACGCGTACATGGAAGTATAGTCGATGGACGTTGCGGAATTGCAGTGGTACTCGAGAGCACCACATCGCGTATTTGGTCCACAGCAAGGGCTCTCGAGTGGACATGTTGCAAGGTTCCCCTCGTCGGTAAGGTAGTCCGGACGATTGCACAGGAGATCTTCACGGGTCCACGTCGTCCACTCGTCGTCGAGAAAAATGCGATAGTCGATGGAGTAGCGCGACAGGCAGTATGCGTCGCTAAGACCGCAAGAGCCCTGGGTGATGTGACAGCAAGGCCGCAACTCCCGGAGACCGTCACCCCAGGTGACTGCGACTGGCGGACACTGCGCGGGTTCCCCACTTTCCAGAGGATAATTCGGACCGCAATGGCCGTCGTCGCGATGCATCTTGTACGTGCTTGAAGCCACTGGTTTCGTGCGACCTGCGACGAAGCGATAAATGCTCGAGCGCAGCTGCGTAAAGAGAATGACTTGCATGGCCTTGCCATTTGCCTGCAGGACCGTGTCCGACCGAATGAGCTTGGCGCCACCGCAGCTGCATGCGTCATCAGACAACATTTTACTGCTCACCTTGCAGGAATCGCCTTCCTCGCTCGACTCAAATTCGACGATGAGATCCACTTCGAGAGATTCAGACTCAAAGGCCACAAGCATCGATCCCTCTTCCACAACACGCGCTACTTCGACATCAATCGTGGTGGCCTGCTCGTCAACCGAAAAGGTGGCCACGCGCGTGTGAAAGACTGCAGCACCGAGCACTTGCACCTCATCTTCGGTGTAGCCAAGTGCTGTCGCCGCAAGACCGGGGGCGTGGTCAATGACAAGCGTGTAAGAACCACTCTCGAGATCTGGCAGAACAAAGCTCGAGTTTCGAATGGCAAGTTTTACCAGCGAACTCGTTTCGTTGCTGTCGGAGGCACACGAGGTAATTCCGGCCGCGCTTGTCTCCGTCAACTCTGTAGCGGACCCACTCGTGAGCTCCACGACATCAAGTTCAACATCCGCGGCGTAGAAATGTTGCACGTTCTCGTATGCTGGCACCGTTCCACGGAACAAGCGCAAGGTCGCCTCGACACCGAGACCTGCTTGAATGTCGACTACGGACCCCTGGACTGCAAATGTCTCGGCATCTTCACTCGATGATTCGGCGACACTATCTTCCGGGAGCGAAAACCCGTCGTCAGGAATGCAGAGACTAAAGGAGAACTCCGAAACAATGGGGGTCTCGCGCCCGGCCACGCCGCAATACGATTTGGCCCACTTCCACTGGTAAGATTGAATGTAATCTGAGGTACCTTGCTCCAGAGGCCGGGCGTCTCGCGGGAAACCAACATCATTGTCATAGTTGGCATAGCTCCACCGATTCGTGCCGTTGACCATGTCAGCTTCCGTAGGATAGAGCGTAAAGTTCTTGTTGATGAGATGGGTGCCATTGAGACTTGACCAATTATCGAGCATCATAGAATATGCGGAAAAGCCGTCGGGAACCTCTTGGTCGAGAAGAACGTAGTAGAGATATGGCTCTTCAGCAATTTCATATCGCCATGAACGACTCAGCGCAAAAAGGGCATTGATAATTTGCTCACCCAAGTTGTAAGTTACCCGGCAATCCTTTTGATGGAAAACGGTAGTCCACTCTCCATCGGGACAGCCGCTTCCGCTTGCGTCACTGCCATCACTCTCGTAAGAGCAAATGAGCGGATTCGTCTCACATGCTCCTTCTTGGTTGCAAATTGTCCACAGCACACTGTCGACATCTGTCATGAGATCCGTGAGAACTTCATTGGGAACACAGCGCGGCGTCGGCTGCGGTGTTGGCTCTTGCGTCGGCTGCATGCTGCAATCGTAACCTACGTACCCTGTGTTGCAGTAGCACGTGCCAAGAGTAGGACAACCCGCTGTTGCGGCGAGATCTGCGTCGCAGCAAACGCCTTGACCTGAGCAGGTGCGTGTGGCGGGACAGACCTCGACGGTCACATCGGATGAGCACGGCAGAGCTTGTAGATACTCGTTCGAGGACAGATCGACCTTTTTCAGTGCATTCTGTATCGCGATGACTTTGGCATTGTACTTGGATGCATAGATATTCTCCACGCGCACTTCCACGGTGTAGGTTCCAGCGCTCGACAGAAGTGTCGGCGAAGAGATAATTGCAAGCTCGTCCCAGCATGCAAGCTCAGTCTCACGTAATCTTGTTACGAGTGGATGCGTGATGGCCGCTACCTGAAACCGTGGCGATGTGGCAACACGATCGAGCAAATAAGCATCGCTAAGTCCTACAATGGAAAATTCCATCGTCACGTTATAAACGTCATTCAATGCCTGTACCAGAGAAACAGAACATGAGGACGCTTCACTCAAAAGAGTGCCGCAGCGCGCCGTCATCAGGGACTCCTCGAGTTCGACAGGATCAATTTCTCGACCGCAGTCGGCGAGACTCGTAACCTCGAGCGAGAAGGATTCTGTCCACACCGCGCGAAATTGCGAAAGGCTTGCAAACGAGGCATCGCCAGCACGATTGCGCGCTGTGGACTCGACGAGGTCCTGGATCCCCTGGTATGCGTCCTCAAGCCAACCAAAGTTGCAGCTTGAGAACGATAGCTCTGCAAACGGCTCGCGGTATGTTGTAGGGCGAAGAGTCGGAAACAATGTCGGGGCATGTGTTGGGTGTGCAGTTGGAGTCTTGGTCGGCGAGGACGTTGGCGACACCGTCGGTGCATTCGTCGGAGATGTTGTCGGCGACAATGTCGGGCGGCGTGTCGGTGCCTCGGTGGGCGTGTCTGTAGGAGACTGTGTGGGTCTTGCTGTCGGATCCGTGGGAGCCATTGTCGGCGTCTTCGAAGGACTTTGCGTGGGGCTCATCGTTGGGTCCGTGGGCGCTTCCGTCGGAGAATCCGTGGGTGACATTGTGGGCGAGTTCGTTGGCGTGTCCGTGGGAGCATTTGTGGGTGCATCCGTGGGCACCTTTGTCGGCGCATCCGTGGGAGCATTTGTTGGCGTATCTGTGGGAGCGTCTGTAGGCGCGTCCGTGGGCGCATCCGTCGGCGTCTCTGTCGGGGCGTCCGTGGGCGCGTCAGTCGGGGCGTCCGTAGGGGCATCTGTTGGAACCATCGTGGGCGCGTCTGTGGGTGCATCCGTGGGCGCATTGGTCGGCGCATTCGTAGGACTATCAGTCGGAGCATCCGTGGGCGCATCTGTGGGGGCCTCTGTTGGGCGCTGTGTTGGGTCCGTGGGACTCTTCGTCGGTGAGGTGCTTGGAGAAAGCGTCGGGCTCATTGTCGGCGGCGTCGGTGCCTTTGTGGGCGCGTCCGTGGGCGCATTCGAAGGAAATAGGGTCGGTGCATCCGTAGGCGCATCTGTAGGAAAGAGAGTAGGCGTGTTTGTTGGAGCATTCGTTGGAGCCACTGTCGGTGTCGCCGTAGGTCTCGTAGTAGGCATGCGCGTTGGCAGAGGGGTTGGGTTGGGAGTGATGGTGTTGTCGCAGGCAAGGTACTCGAGATGCCGGGCGCATGATTCCTCGTACGCAATGCAGTATCCGGTCACAGGGTTCTTACAGAGAAGATCGTCTTCGGCCAGATCTTGGGATGCAAAGCTTTTGCACCCGCATGCCTCGAGCGAGCTGGGCGAGAGCGTAATGTTGCCGAGCTCCATGAGCGAGGCTGGCTCGACATTGAATGCGCTGCCTTGGCTTGACGTAAAGTAGTCATGAGTGATTGTCATACCAAAGTGATACTGAAGCCCCGAGTCGACGGTTGTGAATTCTGGAATTACAATCTCAAAGTATCCATCGAGATCGGTCGTTTGAATCTTGATTGTATTAGCCGCGGACGTGCCAACACAATCGGTGAGCGCAATGCCGTCCTCCTCCTTCCAGGAGCAGCACGGACTCGAACAAGAGCCATAAACACCACTGTATTGCGTGCATTCCTCCGTGCACTCCGAATCGTTGGTTGCATTTGCTGCAGCAAGACACTCTCCCGCACGAATGCTCCACACCCGCACGTAAGCGCCGTCAACCGGTGACCCATCGGTGCTGACAACGCGACCCGTGATATAGGTAGAGCTTGCCACACGAAAGGTTGCGGCCGGGACCGCAGAGTAGATTGTGTAGTAATTAATGCATTCCGTCGAGTCCCTTCGCTGAATCGTAATGCCGTCCTCGTGACCAGGACTGCAGCTGGTTGGATAAATGCGCACATCAGGAGCATACGAACCCCAGATACGGTTGATAATAAGAGTCTGCTCGTCCGTCAAGTAGACCTCGGCCCCGTTGGCATTCTCGACAACAAATTGGTTCCCGTCCTCGACCACATAAACCGACTTGAGCGTGCAAAGCAAGGCCCATGGCTCGGTGAGGCTCGTGAGGCCTTGCAAGCCAGAGACCACTCCTGATGACGTTTGTGTGCGCCGACGATGCCGGAACGAGAGCCGACGGCCCCTATTCTCCGCTGCTTCGGCGTCGTCATCATCCACCTCGATAGTAGCGTTTGTAGACGTGGTGGCGGCCTGGGATTGCGTCATTGGTATCGAAATCTGTGTGTAGATGGTTCCGAGCGCTGCGCCTTCGTAATAAATGGCACTTTGATCTGCCTCGACAGACAAGGTGACGATCTTTTGACAGGTGTTCACGTCGGGCAGATATATTTGATCCACAATGTCGAAGAGATTGAAGCGCTCGACGGCCTCAAGCGCCGCGGAGAGCTCTTCATTCGTCCAGCAAAAGGTGCCATTCACACAGTCCGAGCTCACAAGGCAGTTTTCGCCAACGTCGCAACGAAGGGAGCATGCACTCCCGCCGCAGTCAATGTCTGTCTCGTTGCCGTCAACGATACCATTCTCGCACGATACACAGACGCCCGATGAGCAAAAGTTGCTATCACAGTCACGATCTGCAGTACAGGTCTGGCCATCCTCGCAAACGAGACCCAAGGTCGTGCAGAGGTCGCCGCCACAATCGACGTCGGTCTCGTGCACGCTCTGCACTCCATTCGAGCACTCCTCGGAAATGTAGGTAAAGGCTGCCGAGCTGCCAAGCAAATCTGCATCGAGATTCGCATTCGCGGAAGCATAGACCGTTTCGCAGAACCCAAGTGAGCAGAACCCATTCGCGCAGTCTGACGTGCAGCGTTGCGTTTGGCAATCGTACATGTGCTGGCAGCCCTTGCTTACGGAGCAACGCCGCGAGCAAACGCGACCTCCGCAGTCAATGCCCGTTTCATCGCCATCACGAACCCCATTCGAGCACGACACGCAAACGCCAAGAGTCTCGTGACACACGCCACTCGCGCACTGTTCGGGGGAAGAGCAAGTGCTGCCGTCGATGCACCGTCCATTTGCGTCGGCAGTGACATTTTCGCCGGCAGCAGAAACATTAGCAGGGTTATCCTCTGGGTAAGTGCGGTAATAATCAATGCATTGCGGGGAGCCGCAATCAACATCGCCTTCGTCACCATTGCGCACGCCGTCCTGGCAGCTTATGCAGACGCCGTCGTAGCACCGTTGCGAAAGGCAGTCCGCATCAGTCGTGCACGCGGCGCCCGCAGCACAGAGGAAGGCAACGCTGTCATCTTCGTCGCTCGATGTGTCGCTGTTCATGATCTCCAGCAGGTATGAGCGACACTGGCCACCGCCGCAGTCGATGGCCGTCTCTTCGCCGTCGCGAATGCCGTTTGTGCATTGCTCCCAAAAGGTTTCGCGTCGACAACGCGTGGAAGTTTGATTGCAGTGACCTGAAATGCAGTCACTGTCGAGGAGACACTTGCGTTCAAGTGCGCAACGCGCAGTGCACCCTCCAAGAGAAGCAATGCCTCCGCAATCAACGTCGGTCTCGTTCCCTTCTTGAACGCCATTGAAACAAACCCCGACATTGGTTGAAGTGGCGATGGCGATGAGTTCAATTGCATATGTGTCTTTGTCGAGCGTGTCGGCGACTTCTGAGGCTGAAATGCGATCCGAGCTGCTTGACGCTGAGACGGCAATAAGAACCACGGCGGCAAGAAGAAGCGCTGAAATGAGTGAAATGAGGGTACGAGCCCGTTGCCGGCTAAGGTTCTTGACACGATCCGTCTGCACATTTCGATGACGGATGAGCCAAACATCGGAGCGCAACGCAATGGCAACGCATAGAATAAGCATGCAAATGCCAAAAAGGAGAATCGACGTGAGTTGGGTAATACTGAAGGCGAGAAGCTGACAACAAGAGGCATTGAGGCACCCCTCCGGATTGGTTAGCGCCGTAGAATTCGTGGAGTTTGTCTGCGAGGGAGGAGTATAAAACTCCCAGGCAAAAGCGACTTGCGTTTTGTTTGGGCAGTTTGCAGAGTCACCAACACCGGCACTCGAATACTCGTACGCAGCTGTGGTCTCATTGTACACTTCAACTTGGGCGCCCATGGCGGCGCCTCCGTACTTGTTGCAGGAAACCGCAGACTCCCACCACTCGTATGACATGATTTGCAAGACAGAGCGGCAACTGCCGAGAATGGCAGTCTCAATGTCTGCAACGGCGAGACCAATGAGCACGGCAAAGGTGCAGACGAGGAGAAAGCCCATAGCGCCCGCGTGAAATTTGAGAAGACCTACATGCTCGATCATGGCAGCGCCAAACCCAAAGACGCTGAGGATGATGAGGATGAGACAAAGTGTGATCATCAAATAAATGCCAATGACGATTGGCGAGCTGTTTACAGTCTCGTCATCGAGGACCTGGGCATACTCGAGAAGAGAAAAGCAAAGCCGCAGGCCGACAATGCCGAGCACAACGAGGATGATCGCAAAGCTCTCCAAGAAACTTTGCGCCATTTCATAAATGGTGACAATCATGATTGTCGGACGCAGAGAAATAATTGTCAGCAGGCAGATCAGGAGGCTGATGACTGCCGAAATATTCGCATAGTACTCTGTGTCCCCGTAAAGCCCGTAATTGAGAATCGAGTTGGGATCTGTGAGGTTAATGAGACTGATGGGTAGGATAATGAGGTTCAGCGTGAAGGCGAGGTGAAAATAGAGCTGGAGGAGGTACTGACCAGGTGTTTCAAGTCCATCATCATCGACCTCGATATCCTCGCTCACGCGTTGGGCGCCATAAATGCCGACACAGGCTGAGGCGAGCATGACGGACCCGCAGAGGATCATGACCGGTCCCACCGGGGAGCTAATCTCCTCGGTCACGCTTGCATTGAGGCATGCATTGCCGCTAATGATAAGAGCGATGGACATGATCGCTACAAGCACGAGGTTGCCGACAAGATATGTATGCGTCCACTCTTCCTGGACGTGTTTACGGGCTTCGACCTTGGGCGTGGAGCCTTTGAGGTATATTTGTCGAAATTGGGCTTGTGTTGCACTGAGCCTTCGCGAAGAGGTTGCTGTCGCTGCGGGTGCGAGTTTGCCAATATCCTGGAGGAAACCCTCAATAGCTGCATCGTCAATGTGTTTCGCGCACGGTTGTTCTGTGGTCTTGATGGCCTTGACCGCCTTTACTGCCGGCTCGGGGCCCACCTTCATTGCCGCTTGCTTGCTTGTTTGCTTGCTCGCTGCCGCCGTTAGGAGCTCTTGTTTCTGATAGACGACGAAGAGAGGTCACGTGCTATTGCAGATCTTCGCGTCAGGAAGCCACGGCTGGGCCGACGCGCGCGTGAAGGCGGCTCCAGGCCTTGGCAGGCTGGCTACGCCACGCAGGATTTGCTGTTCCGTGCTCTGAGGTCATGGGACGCCGCAAGAATTCCGTTGACCTCTAGGGTATCGTGCACGATACTGGAACTAGGAAAAAAAATAAAATCCTCACCTTTAGCATGATCTCGGGGAGGGTGGGAGCAACTAATCTGCTTAGATCCTGATTGGTAAAAGCCTATACGTACTGCTGTAGCATCAAAGAGTGGGAAACAGATTTGGCGACACGTACGTAGGTAGGTCCATGATGAGAATATGATTTCGATGTTTACAGTTAGTGAGGAGAAGGAAGGGGAGCAGGTCGGGGGCGGGGGGATGTTAAGCGAGATTTCAACTCGACTCGTGCTCACTTTGAATTCGCCCGTAATTTAGATTTCTCGAGTGTTACAGTGAGTGAATACGTCAATTTAGGCCTAGACTTTTGATTGATATACATATATATATATACATGCGTCTGACAGGCTTTTCGTTTGTTGTCATCACCACGACGACGACGATGATGACGACGATGATGATGATGATGATGAATGTCGAAACAGACGCAACATGCATCAGATTATTGATACAATCTTTTGCAGCCAGATATTTTACCTTGCGTAAAGAACTGACGTTTTCTGTCAATCTTTTGACAGATATGTTTCTCTTTGGATTTTGGCATGATCAAAGAATCACGATACGCTCATTACGATCGCTTCATATGGTCTCTGCTCTTTGCTGCCATTACTTGATGCACCGATTTCACAATCGGAAAATGCCACCGTCATCTTGTTGACGCACGAAAATACTGAGCGATTTCTTGTCTTGGTCCGTAGCAGACGGCGCGGGAGACGCACAGCATGCCGCGCAAAGCGACGCACCGCATGTCGCGGGACAGCAAAACACAGCCGCAAGACCAGTACAGCAAACGTTGCTCGCGGCATGGGACGCACTGCACCCGTTGCAGCAACACAGGAGGCAGAGGCCGCCGATACAGAAGACCACGCCTGCCGTGGCCGCGCCTGCGATGAATGCAGGCTGTCGCAGATACGCAATCCACTCGTCGGGAATGTCCACGCTCAAGAGGTCTCTGGTCCCGGTCCCGGTCCCGGTCCCGGTCCCGGTCCCGGTCCCGGCTGCACTTGCAGGCCTCAGTCTTGGCGCAAGCCCGTCCGCCAGAACCGTCTGCGCGGCGGCAGCCAGCACGAGCACCGCCGCCGCGACCGCGAGCCTTGTCTGCGGCCGCGGATGCCGCCGCCGCCGCCGGTCCCGGCGTACGTTCGAGACCTTTCGCATCCTCGTCCGCCAACTTCGGGTTCTGCTCGAGTTCTTGGACTTGGGGTTCTTCGGGTGGAGGACCCCAGCTCTCATCGCTGGGACGCGAGAACCTGCGCATTGTGGACTTTTCTCTGACCGCCGTTGACGACGAAAACGACGCGCATGAGAGGGAGAGTGAAGAGGATGATGATGATGAGGCGGGGGTGCTGCGAGAGAGAGATCGAGAGAGAGATCGAGAGAGAGATCGGGAGAGCGTTATCAGGTTTCTTTTGGTGTCGACCTACGCACGGTTGAAGTGGAGTGGAGATTCTCCGGGCGTCTGGCTTGACTCGAGCTGGAGGGGAATGCGTAGGCAAGGTGGGGCGGAGAACGGTAGCTAGGTAGGTTGATTGATGCCGAGCGCCTAGTTCATGTATAGGAAGTACGGTATGGGAAGGCAAGGCCCTTGGGGAAAGATGTCTCGAGACGTTGATTCGGCGTGGCGGCACATTTCCCTGACAAGAGAGAAAGTTTTACGCGTTTTCAGGTCGATAGTGGGTCCTCATGCAGTCAGTACTGGCTCGTTGGAATTGAGACAAGACCGCAGCAGCAGCCGTATGGTAGTCTTGCCAATGATTTTGTTCACTTTTATAATGGAAAAAATAAGGTTCAATCGCCAAGCTTGACTTGACTTGTCTTGTCTTGTCTTGGCTCCACTCAAGCTCTGTGTGCAACGACATAAAAGATCTTTCCCCTCCGCCTTCCCGGCGCTCGGGCTGTTCATCAGAGTAATGAGTAGTCGACGTCGCTCGTAGACTCGACTGTCTGCTTTATGCGATCTAGAAGCTCGACGTGGGCACGGAGAGCTCTTCTCGTCACGTACCAGGAAATGAGGCGCGGGGCATGCACACTGAGCTCCTCGCGCAGGACAACTGCACCGTGGTGCTCGGAGAGACTCCACACCGATGTGATACAGACCCCAAAATTAAGGTAAGCAGCAGTAACGATCCGATTCTCGTGTGTTTGAAGCACATCGAGGTGATACTTTTGCGCAAAGAAAGGCGAAGGAATACACCCTATTGATTCCCAGACCTTGTAGCGATGAAGCTCGTACGATTGAGATTGATCTTTTCCGTGCGAGGACGACATGGATGAATTCAATCGTGAATAAGAAGAAGAAGAGCCCGATGAGCTTGAAGCACTTCGTGAGAGATTATACTCTTGGGGATCCACTGCTGACCTGGAACGCGCAAGGCTAGCGTGGTGTCCCGCAATAACGCTCGTTGGAGAGTCTCGGACGCATTCCGTGCGGACAATATGCGGATGCAAGGTGTTGATGTGTGCGAAGCTCCTCAGCAGACTCATGACAGCCTCGGCGGAGCTGTCAATCTCTACGACATTGACCACGGAGCTCGTCTCGTTCATGGCTTTCCTCTTTGCTGGGTCGCCAGGGAGCCAGCCTCTCAACGGTGACACCACGAACTAGCAGGCCGTCTCCACGAGTAGTCTGCCTTTCTGACGGTCTGTCTGAATGTGTGTCTGTCTTCGGCCAGCCAGCGCGCTGCCGACCTGCGACGAGCCGTCCTCAGGCTATTCGCGTGTCGTGGCTGCACGTGCTCGGTCGCCCCGTCCCGCGAAAAGCCTCCTTCTCAAATGGTATGGTATGGTATGGTATGGTATGGTATAGTATGGTATGGTATGGTTTTCGTAGGGTCGCACTCCCGGCAACAAGAAGGTATCCGGGCCTTGGGCCTTGAGCCTTGAGCCTTGGGCTTCTCCCTCACCCTTTTTCTTCTTCGCGTTCTTCTTCTTCTTAAGTTGGCGCCCGGCGCTCGTGCCGGAGCCGCTGGCCGTCGGCGTCGTCGTCGCCACCGCCGCCGACACTGGGACGCCCGCCCGTTCTCTCTCGTCGCCGCCGCCGGCGGCCCTCGCCTTCGCGTTCACGTTCTGGTCCCTCCTGCTCCTCCGCGGCGCGGCGTGCGCAAGGGCGGAAAGTACGCCTCGTACCGCAAGATGGACGGACGGCGATGGGACGCTGACGCGATACCAACCCAAAACACGGGCGGGGCAGCTCCCTGACCTGGCAGGCTGACGGTCGGGTCAAGCACCTGACCTGGCCCTCGCATTTTATCTTCTTCTTCTTCTTCTTCGACTCCATCTTGTCTTGGGGGCTGCTTCGATGGACGAGTGCCTTGTTCGCCGACTCGAGCTTGGTCTTCCTTCATCTCGGTCTCCGTTCAGTTTTTTGCCTCGATGGATGATCGATCATCTTGTACTTCGAATCGATCTCGGTCTTCTCCATCCTGGTCTTCTTCATCTCGGTCTTCTTCATGTTCTGCTTCGATGGACGAGCGAGGAGCGCGGCGGCAGCAACAAGCAAGCAAGCAAGCAAGCAAGCAAACGACTAAAGCCGCGCGAGCACCGAGCGAGCCTGCGGACGAGGCGAGGCGAGGCGCGACGAGGCGAGGGAAGGGAAGGGCCGGGGCGCGAGAGGACGCAACGCCAGGAGCGAACTTGGACGCCGCAGCCGGTGGCGACGGCGAGGCAGACGGCGCAACGATTCGCGTTAGGCCTTCCTGCCAGAGCGCGACGCAGAGGTCGCGCACTCTCGCACAGAGCGCGACGCGAAGCGAAGATAAATAGGGCGCAGGTCTTCGCGCGGCAAAAACACAGGCGGAGGCAAGATGATCTTGTGCCCTGTGCTCATGTTGAGGGAGATCCGGGCAGAGGTCCTGGACGAGGAACCACCCAAGCCCAAAGGAGGAGGTGTGCTGCCGATGGTAGCAATCTGGGCGACGGCCGGGTTTGTGGCGCAAACGATGCACGAGTACGCCTTTGCAAGAGCTTGGCCTGAATTCGAGCAGACTGGACCGCTTCCTGATCTTGTACACGACAATGTGCAACCGAGCGCAGCGCCTGTGGCTCTTTTTCTCTTTGGCGCGGTCGCTATACTTGCGATCGTGATCGGAAGAGCGTATCTTCACAACAACGATTGCGGCGTTCGTCTCTTGCGGCGTGTACTCTACCTTCATGGTCTTTTGATGGTTCTACATGCGGTACGTAGCCTTGAATTACTTTCTCCCATCCGTTCCTGACCAGCTCAACTAACCATACCATTCATTGCCGTGTTGCAAACGATTGCTACAGACGGTCCGCCTCGCGACGACGCTGCCATATCTCGAGGCTGACGACCGCACTTCGGTGCTTTCATTCTTCGCGCCACCAGGCTTCATTATGGGTCAAATCGAGCTCGTTCTCATTGCGACCTTTCTCACCATGTGGAGCGACGACCTTTCACCGCTTACCAAGAGAGCCTCACTTGTTTATGCCTTCATTGCGCTTGCCGCCAAAGTGGCGTCTCTAGAAGCGTATACCGTGGACGTAATGAGTACGCTCTGCTTTGGTGTACCAATCATGCTTTTACATGCTCGCTCGCTCAAATTCTGGGTACGAGCCAGTCCAAACAAGTCTGCAGCGGGACCATCTTCGCAACCTGCTAATACGCATCGCTCATGGTCTATCATTCTTGGAGATGAAACGTTACTGACATTGCGGCCCTTGGAACGCCGCGTTCTTGGACGTGCAGAACTTCCTGGTCCATGGGTTTCTCGCGCGCAGCTTCTCGTCTCCCCGCATCCACGCACGCCTGAGGCTCTTTGTGTAGAATGCATTGGACGTCGAGGTGTCACCGTGCACGATGAAAAGTACGACACTGCATGGGAAGCTGATGCTGGCTCTACATTTGATTGGTTCCCTGACCAGAGCATTGAGATCGCCTCGCACGAAGATGAAGCCTACTTTCTCGCACTCGCGCCATCGAAATAGCAATAGGTTGCCGTAGACCGACCGATTATGAAGTTAAGTTAAATTTAAAAGGAACAAAATGCCAAGCGGTTACCCTTGCGAGAAGATGATTTGCTCAATATTCCCGAAGATAGGCAAGACCAAACACACGTTTGTTTGTTTGTTTGTTTGTTTGTTTGTTTGTTTGCCAATGATTGTAAAGAACAGAAATGGAAAAAGATAAATCAACTTCACTTTACTTGGGTGGCCACTGGATCGGCGTCTTAGGCTGGCGCAGCACACAGTGCGGAGAAGGGGCGTGAACCTCCCAGTAGTCCTCCCCGAGCTTGGGAGCATACTTTTCCTGAAGGTCCTCGGGCACCCACGACTTCCAGTCTGCGAGCTGGACCCCGAGTGGCTGCGCCGAGCAGTACGGACGGCTGCCAGGACGCGCAAGGTATTGCTGGTGGTACTGCTCGGCATAGTAAAAGGTATCGAGCGGTTTGACCTGAGTAGCAATGGGGCGGCCAAGCTGCTCCTGATACTTTGCAATGGCCGCTTCGGCAATGCGCTTCTGGTCTTCGGTCGTGTAAAGCACAATGCTACGGTATTGCGTGCCGCGATCGTTGCCCTGGCCGTTCACCTGCGTCGGATCGTGGCTCTGCAGGAACTGGCGAATTATGTCGACAAAAGAAATGTCTTCTGGCTTCCACGCCGCGCGCACCGCCTCCGCGTGGCCTGTGGCGCCTGTGCATACGGCCTCGTACGACGGATTCTCCATCGCGCCGCCCGCATACACGACGGCCGTGGAGTACATGCCCGGCATGCGCCAGAGGCCCACCTCTGATCCCCAGAAGCATCCATTGCCGAGGACGGTGGTCTCGAAGCCCTCGAAGTCTCCGGTCACCGGCGTCTTGAGGATGAAGTGCGGCTCCGTCACCTCGGAGCCCTGGCTGGCGCCGCTGTTGCCCATGCTGGCCAAGCTCCGCCTCGCGCCGCCGCCTCCGACGCCGCCTCGCGAGAGTCTCCGGGCGAGCGCGCGCGCCTGCGCGGCGAGAATCTTGCCCACCGTGCCTGCGCCTCGTCCCGCCCTCGTCCCCGTCCCCGTCCCCGTCCCCGTCCTCGTCCTTGTCCTCGTCCTCGTCCTCGTCCTCGTCCAGGTCGCGCGGGTTCGGGGTCTGCACGGGCGAGCTGCGCTGCGTCTGCTTGCTCGGGGCGCGTCGCGCGCACGCGGTTCTGCCGGCGGCCGAGCGCAGAGTCGGCCGGGGGCGACGGAGGCGGAGAAGAAGGTGGAGGTGGAGGCGGAGATGGAGGCGGAGATAAAGATGATGGAGACGGAGACGATGCAGATGGAGACGATGGACATGGAGATGGAGATGGAGATGACGGAGATGAAAGTGATGGACAAGGAGGAGATGAAGATATTTTGGCCGCCGCGCAGGTCTCGCTCGCCGAAGAGGGACTCACGTCTCGAGCCGGGCCCAGTCGAGCTCGCGCGGCGCGGGAAGCAAATCAGCGTCGATGGCGACGATGGTGGCGTGAGTGAGGTGAGGCTGGTGAGGAAGATGGTTGGGTTGTGCATGGCGGTGATGAGCTAGCTAGCTAGCTAGCTAGCTAGCTAGCTAGCTGGTTCGATAGCAGTCCGCCATCGAGGGCGGCAAGTTTTTAGGACGCCGACGGACGAGGACGTTCGTGGCAGCGACTCGCTCGACTTGGACTCGAGGTGCTCGTAGAGCAGGGACGCAGCGCGAAGAAAAAGAGGCGAGGTCCGGAAGAGTAGAAGATGTTGAACGCGATCGCGCGTCGAGCGGTGCGGCGGCACGGCCTTGTGACGACGCAGCGACGGCTACTGAGCAAGGAAGCCTTTGGCAGCTTCGAGCTCGATGGACCTGGCAAGGACGCCATCAAGCCGCGCGTAGCAGAATCGGCGTGGATCGCGCCGAGCGCGACGCTTTTGGGTGATATTGAGATCGCCGAGGACGCCAGTGTCTGGTTCAATGTGGTCGTGCGCGGCGACCGCGATTTGATCCGCATCGGGAAGCGCACGAATATCCAGGACGGATCGGTCCTCCACACGGACGCGGGCCGCGTCATGGACATTGGAGACGACGTTACGGTGGGCCATATGGCCATGCTGCATGGCTGCAAGATTCACAACAACACTCTGATTGGCATCGGCGCGGTCGTTCTTGACGGGTACGTTTCGTTTCCATTCATACTTGCTTGATCTTCTTTATTCTTTCTTTCTGCTTGTAAAAGTGAAGAGGCAACGATGCCTTGTGTTCGCTCGCGCACAAAATGGTATTGTGAAAGCTGGCGTCATTGAGCAGAGATGCTTTTTTCTTTTCCTCCGTGATGGACTTAAGCCTTGACGCGAGAAATCGTTTCATAGACAGAGATGCTGACTTAGTTGCTTACGTGTCTGCTTGATGTTGATCAATGCGCGTGTATATCTTTGTAGAGCGGAGATCGGTCCGAATTGTCTCATCGGCGCCAACGCCCTCATCACCGAAGGCAAGAAGATTCCGGAAGGCTCTCTGGTGACCGGTGTCAACAAGGTGGCGCGGTCGCTGACGCCAGAAGAGATCGAGGGCCTCACGCGCAGCGCCGCAGGATATGTGCAGAACCAAAAGAGGTACCGTGCAACTCTGACCAAGACTGACTGATGAGCCAAGAAAACGAGAAAAGTTCAAGTAGCAGGCAGAGCAAGTGGTATATTTGTAATGAGTGTTTTGCAACAAGCAGTGTCCGTGTCCGAAGTACAAATTGTGGCACGCGCAGCACATTCGAAGGAGAAGAAGCGATTGCGAAGCTTGGGGACGCCGCTCCCTCGCGATGATTGAAGCACATGCGATAACAGTACAATGTAGCCTTTGTGTCATGTGAAAGAGAGAATGTTGGGGGTGAAAGAAACGTGGATGGGCGAAGAATGCGCCTCATCTGCGTTTAGGTCGGCGAAAAAGGCAGGTTGAGTGCCCCTGCGGCCCAGTTGACGCCAAAGGAATCGTCCGTCTTGGGGCCGGGGCCGAGGTTGTCAAAGTCGCTTTCCAACATTGACAAAGTCAGCGAGGCCATGCCACGGTCCAGATTGCCGTCGGTTTCAAGGGTGTCCCAATTCGGCATGGGCCCCAACGGAGAGATGAGCGCGTTTCCAGGCGCCGTGCGCGCCCCTCCCTGGCGCCGTGCGCTTTGCGAAAAGGGATGGTTCGCGGCTCTCTTTTGCGCAGAAGTAGGCGTATCGATCGAGTGATGGTGCTGGTGCTGATGCTGGTGCTGATGCTGCATATGCGCTTGATGCTGATGCTGCATATGCGGCTGGTGCTGCAAGTGGCCTTGTTGTTGGTGTTGTTGATGGTGGTGCGCGTGGCTATGCTGGTGGTGCTGGTGACCTTGCTTGGCCTGCTGATGTTGATGCTGCATGACAAAGCGATGCGAAGGCGTTATGACGGGCTGGTTGGCGTGCTTGGTCGATCCGGGCTGCAAAAAGAGATCCGTGTCGAGGCCAAGGCTAGCAAGATCGGCCTGCGAGAAGTCGAGGTTCATGTCACCACCGTGAAAGTCCCACTGCAACGGGCCGACCGGGGAGGCCGCTGAGCTCATGGGCGGGACAAAGTGCATATCCAGAGGAGGCACCATGATAGGAAGTGCACCGGGCATGCCACCGCTGCCACCGTGCTGCGCGTGCATCTGTTGGCCATGATGGGCGATGTGCTGGAGGTGCTGCGAATGTGCCTGGTTCGAGTGTGGCGTTCCATACGGAAAGTTCTGGCTGTGGAACTGCATGGAATCTTGCGCGGCCGCAGCAGCAGCGGCAGCAGCAGCGGCTTTTTTCTTTGATTGACGCGGCTTACGCGGCTTGGTGGCGCCGGTTGCGGAGCCAGCGCCATCCTTTTGGGGAGCTCGTTTGGCACGGGGCTTCGCTGGTTTCTTTTCCTTGACGGGCTTGCCATCAACGACGCCTTCAACGCCATTGCTGGCATTCGCCGCTGCAACGGCGGCCGCAGCAGCTTCACTGGCCTTGGCGGCTGCCGACTTTTTCACGCGAGGTTTGCGTGCGGCCTGAGCTGTGGTGCCGGATGTTGACGCGGAGGCAGTCAGAGACACTGCCGTGGCTGAGGCCGGAGGCGGTGGAGGCGGCGGTGGCACCGAGCCGTCTGCAGGAGCCATGAGACCCGAGCTCGCGGCCGTAAGGGCTACATCCGTCTTCTTGGGCTTCTTTTGCTTGGGCTTGGACTTTTGCTTGGGCTTCGTGGTGGCGGCGGCAGCGGCCTTAGCAGTGGTCACGGTGTTTCCTACAATTTGCGCCTGTCCTGCTTGCTGCGCATTTTGCGGTTGAGACGTTGCCTGCATCGGGGGCTGGGACTGCTGCATCTGCGGCTGCATCTGCGACTGCATCTGCGACTGCATCTGCGACTGCATTTGCATTGCCTGCATATGATGCTGAGACTGGTCTTGCATCGTGGGTTGTTGCGGCGGGACCGGAGGCGGTGCCACGGGCCTCTTCTTCACGACGGGGACGAGCGCAGGCAGTGGCAGCGGCGAGGCCGCCTTTGGCGGCTGCGGATCCACTGCCTTGCCTTTGTTGTCGGTAATGGTGAGACCAAGCTTGAGCTGCCACTTGCGACGGATGGCCGAGTTCCAGCGGTTCTTGACAGCATTTTCGGGCCGACCAGGCAGCAACTTGGCGATTTCGCACCAACGGTTTCCGAAGGTAGCCTGCGCAGTGACAAGAACTTTTTCCTCCTCTTCAGTCCATGCCGAGTGATCTATGGTGGGATCGAGATGGTTGAACCAGCGCTCGCGGCACTGCTTTCCAATGCGGCCGGGGATGCGCTCGGCAATTTCGGACCACTTTGTGATCTTTCGCTCGATGCACGCGCGAATCATATTGTCCTCCTCCTCAGTCCACGGTCCCTTGACCAAGCCAGGTCGCAGCACCTTTTGCCATCGATGCAGACATTGCACGTCGGAACGCCGACCTCCCAGGTACTCTTCGCTGATTTTCTTCCACTTTGTTGCACCAATGGCCGTGACACCTTCGCGGAGCTTGGCATCCTCTTCTCGGGTCCAGCGGCCGCCTCCGCCTTGGCGGGGCTCCTCGTCTTCGCTTTTCATTGGCCGAACACTCAGTGGGTTGCTGCTGGCAATATTGACCGTATTGGCGGTGCGAAGCGGTTGCGGCTGCGGTTGCGACTGGGCCGGAGGTGGCGGACCTTGTCCTTGCACATGAGTTTTCGACATGGGCATGGGAAAGGCGGTCTTCTTCATCATGGGGTGTCCCATATTTGCGCTGTTGTTCGTCATGATGTTGCCATTCGTGCTCTTGCCCACCAAGGTCGGGTTCGTGTTGGTGTTGTAGTGTTGATGGTGCACGTTTTCGCGGTCCGTGTTAGACGAAGCGGAGGTCGAGGAAGAGGGTCCTGCTGACGCTGAGGTTGAAATTGTGAGCTTTTTCAGGGCATCTGCGTTCCTGTTGCCATCGCTCTTGAAGGATACACCGCCCTTTTTGCTGGGCGCAGGTACGTTGCTTGAGGTTGAGGCTGTCTGCGACGGAGTGAGCGTCGACGACGTGGAAGTCATCGAGGTCGCTGCGTTCGAGGAGGACGAGGACGAGGACGAGGACGACGAAGACGAGGAGGAGATGACAGTTGGAAAGTTGCGAGGCTGCGCCAGGCCCATGGGCGAGGACCCCGGAATGCTGACTGAGGGGTCCTGCGAAGGACTGCCCAGCTTGGTGTGTTGGGCCACCTGTTGGCGAAGGCGCTCATGATGAGGAAGCTGCGTGCGGTGCAGCGGCGAGGGCTGCAGGTTTTGCCTTTTTGCGTTGAGCCCCTTGGTGAATGCAAAAGTAGCAAGGCTGGCGGGTGAGAATGCTGGCGAAGGCGGCTCATCGCGTTTGCCTGCAGCGACCCGCGGCGACGGGCTCGGACGATGCTGATGCATATTCATTGGCTCGAACCCGTTCAATTTGAGACAACGAAAGTCTTACGCACACAATCGTGCTCGTTCTCGTGCTCGCGAGCTGGGACGCGCTGTCTGCGCGGCTCCTTCCTCGAGCTGGTCCGGTTCACGCCGATCACAGCCGATAACAGCGCGCGGAATCGAGTCGCAAGGGGCGTGTCTTCCCTGGACACCTTTTGTCACGCGGGCCTTTGCCGTCTCGCTGCAGTCCTGGGCGACCCGCGACCGCGTCCCTCGTCCGATCGACCGCGCGCGAATCGCGACGGCGGGCAAGCGAGCTCCGCGCCTCAGACCGGCGTTCGACTTGCGTCTCGATTATGCTTTCCCCTCGGACGCCCTTCCCTTGTAAAACCGAGCTTCGCTTCTGCAGCCCCCGAATTCCTTTCCTGCCTCCGCCTTCCCGCCTTCCCTGCGTGCCTGCTCAGGCCCAGCCCTCCCGCGCTCGAGCCCACGCGTGCAGCCTTTGCTCGCTTTCTCCCTCTGCCCAAGCGCCTGAGCCATGTTGCCGTTACGTTTGTAACGCTTGACGGACTCGCCCTGTCCCCACTGACAACCCGTGATAGACGCTGCGCCTGCGTCCCCTCCGCGCGGCCGTCGCCGCGGGGTGCCCCGATTCGCGCTGCATGGAATGTAGAGGGTCACGTCAGAAAGCAAAGCGGTCGTCCCGACGACCTTGGTTCGGGTTAGGCAATAAAGCAGAGCGGCCGTCCCGACCGACCACCGTGGTTCGGGTTAGGCAAACGCGCTCCCAAGCTGATTCCGAGTTCGCCTGGCTGGTTGTTCTACTCGTCGGCAACTTGTTTTTCAAGAATTGAAGAAGTTCGCGGCACTGCACTGCACTGCAGCGTGTTCAAGTCGGC
The DNA here is from genome assembly GCA_000818945.1 of Schizochytrium sp. CCTCC M209059. Taxonomy (NCBI): domain Eukaryota; class Bigyra; order Thraustochytrida; family Thraustochytriidae; genus Schizochytrium; species Schizochytrium sp. CCTCC M209059. The sequence goes on from KN805410.1 coordinate 214,732, forward strand.
GTTCTATTCCCCGCCTCCTCAGCTGTCAGATGAGTGTTCTATTTATTTTCTTGTTGACACTCTGGTTCCGCGGTGTTCCACGCGGCTCTTCAATGAGGGGGGCGGGCTGAGCGTTCCGAGCGGTTCTAGAAGGCAGGGCGAGCGGCGGTCGGACCTGGCACGAAGATAATGTCGGACATGATGTACGCGCTGGGGGACAGGGAAAAGGAGGAGGAGCAGGAGCAGGAGCAGAGCAGAAACAAGAGCAGGATCGGGAGCAGACCTGCATCGAGTCGAGACGAAGCGAGACGAGAAGTCACGAGCCCCGAGGCAGCGGACAGAAGCGCAGAAAGCGGAGTCGGAGTCGGAGTTGGAGGCGAAGAAAGAGGGAGGATGAAGAAGTGCGAGCAGGCGCTCGCGCCTTTTGGCGACCAGCTCACGTTTGCGGAGCCTTACTGGTGCCAGGGGTTCCCGTCGCCGTACTACAAGGACACGCATGTGGAGTTCCGGAACAAGGTCCGCGAGTTCGTTGAAAAGGAGATCATTCCCTTTGTCGACGAATGGATCGATGAGGGCAAGCTGTACCCGCTCGAGCTGCACAAGAAGGCGTACGAGGCCGGCATCTCGGGCATCCTGTACCCCAGCGAGTGGGGTGGCACCCCCCCAAAAGACTTTGACGCCTTTCACGAGCTGATTCTCTGGCAAGAGCTCGCGCGTCCGGGTGGCGGCGGCGTCCTGGGTCAGCTTTCCATCAACTCGATGGCGCTGCCGCCCATCATCAAGTTCGCTTCGGACTACATTAAGCAAAAAGTGCTCCGCGACGTCGTGACAGGCAAGAAGAACATCTCGCTCATGATCTCGGAGCCCTGGGCTGGCTCTGATGTGGCCAACATTCGCACGACAGCCAGACGCGAGGGCGATTACTACATTGTCGATGGCGAGAAGAAGTGGATCACGGGCTCGCTCATTGCCGACTACTGGACCTGCCTCGTGCGCACTGGAGGTGACGGCGCCGGCGGTCTCTCATGCTTGCTTTTGGAGAAGAGCATGCCGGGCATCAAGATTCGCAAGATGAAGACCCAGTTCGACAATACCCACAACACGTGCCAAGTCTCTCTCGACGACGTCAAGGTGCCCGTGGAGAACCTCATTGGCGAGGAGGGCAAGGGCTTCACCTACCTCACGGTGAACTTTAACCACGAACGCTTTGTAATTGCCGCCGGCACCTGCATGAGCGCTCGCCAGTGCTATCAGGAGGCCTTTCACGAGGCGATGACGCGCAAGACTTTTGGCCAGAAGCTCATCGACTCCCAGATCATTCGCTTCAAGCTTGCCGAGATGGCGCGCCAGATTGAGGCCTTGCAAGACCATCTTGAACGCATTGCCTACGCTTTTGCTAGCGGCGTCCCTGACGCAGGTCTTGGACCTCAGTGTGCTCTTCTCAAAGTTCAGGCCACCAAGACCTTTGAGTATTGTGCTCGCGAGGCTGTGCAGATTTATGGCGGCAGCGGACTCGTGCGTGAGGGCCGCGGGCGCAAGGTCGAGCGTCTCTACCGCGAGGTGCGCGGCGCTGCTATTCCTGGTGGTTCGGAAGAAATCCTTGAAGACTTTGCCATTCGCCGTGCGACTGCCGAGGCGCTCAAGAACAAGAAGTCGCGCATTTAAAAATGTCAATATGATTTTTCTTTTGCTTCAAACGTATTGTCATACTAATATCCCGGGCGTGCTGTTTTCGAGGGTACATCTCAACCGACGAGCTCGTGGCGAAAGAAACAGATCCTTGCGTGCAATTTCCTGGAGTTTTTCGTTCCCGAGATGCTTGCGCATGGCCGCGCGAAGATTTCCTTGCCGACCTCGAGCGCTCGCACGAGGACCACCTGGTTGCCATCATTATTAGCTGCTAGATTCCAAAAAAGAGCCCCGCATGCATATCCTTGCACAACTTCGCTTTCGAAATGCTTGCGCATGGCCGCAACGATCGTCCTGAGCTCTTGTCCGAGAATCATTTTGCTGCGGTCGTTGCAGGCTGCGAGAGACTAAAGAGACCCGCATGCATATCTTTGCACAACTTCGCTCCTGGGATGGTTCCGCATGGCCGCAATGGTGTCCTTGCCAACGTCGAGGTCTTGCCCGAGGACCACCTGATTGCGATCATTGCAGGCTGCGAGAAACCAAAGGGCTCCGCATGCATATCTTTGCACAACTTCGCTCCTGGGATGGTTGCGCATGGCCGCAATGATGTCCTTGCCAACCTCGAGGTCTTGCCCGAGGACGACTTGGTTGCGGTCACTGTCACACGCCAATGTCCGCCCCTTGCAGCTTGTCGAGGCAAGAGACGAACTGCTCGAGCTCGGTCTTGAGACGCGCTGCCTTTCGCATGCATACCACAGCGTCCTCCAGCTGAGATGCGCGCTCACGCGCATGCTGCGTCACGAGCGCCGCGCCAAGGATCGCTTCCATCGTGTCACTTTTGTCTTTCGTTCCGGTACGAGCTAAGCAGCTAGTACGGCCTCCAAATGACTCAGGAAACCTATCAGGCCCAGGACCGGGCTGGCCAAGGACTCAGCTGTTTTTCACTCAGCTTGGGCTGTTTGTACAAGCCAGAATTCTAAAGAGAAACGAGCCTTGCGTAGCGCCTCCGCTTTGTGAAGCTACCAAGTGCATTCCCGTGCCGTACGCCAAAGAGCAAGATAGGTCCTGGTCAGGCGGGAATGACGATCACTCATTCTGGGCAAGACGACCGCTGCAAACGATCGACAGAGGGGGCTAAATTACACATCGATTTTGGTGTTTTTCATGTACGAATTCATCCATTTCCCGTAGGAACTGCGCGTGACAGGCTCACTGGAGATGACAATATCAGAAGGGGAGTGGGACTGGGGTTCCATCTTACACGTGCGCGAGTGTTTCTGGCACTTGCGATGAAAGACGACAATAGTGCATCCCTGTCCGGAGGAGTTCGTCTTTTGCGCGCCTGCTGCGTTGGCCGTTGAGGCAGCTGTAGAATAGGCCTTCTTTTTCAGTGACCGAATCTTGCTTGACAAATAATCTGTAGGGGTGGACTTTTTCTTGTGAAAGCGGTCCGCGCGGCGCTCGCGATCCTTGGCAACGAGCTCGAGTTGCTTGAGTTTGTGATCATCTGACACCGAACAGCCCGTGTTAATTAGGGACATGGCCTCAATGATGTCGTCCATACTACTCTCGAGGACGGGCTTGGACAGAACTTCGGCAAAGTTGCTCGGTTGCACCTGAACGCGGGGCGTGGGACGTTCGGCGATAGGCGAGACGCATTCGATCCTTCGTTTCTTGTAATCGGCTGCGACAGCACTACTATATCCGCTTCCGAGACCGCCGCTGAGGGACCGCGCCGCATAGGAGGCCGCGAGCGGAGTGGCGCGGTTCCGGTCCCCGAGACCCGACGTGTCCTGGTTGTGAATAATCGATCGCAAAAGGTCGACTGAGCTTTCGGACATTTCCGAGTGGTTACTTTGCAGCGCATGAAGAAGCGCCTTCGAGTCGGAGGTGCTCCTGAACATGTTCGTCCCGGACAGAGCCCGCTGAGGAAACGCAAGACCGCCCGCGGAGCTATGATTGTCAGTGCGACCGTGCTGCTGATGCTGCTGTAGAAAGTTTGGCTGCATGAAAGTTTGTTGCGTGCCGGTTTGCGGAGCACCCCTGCTGCCGAGGGAGCTCCAGGGAGTCATGAGGTAGTCATCGTTTTTCCGCACGCCAAAATTAGACCCGCCATTGCCGTTGTTTGCATTGTTGCTGCTAAAGAGGTTCATTCGCGAGTAGATGCCGGACATCCCGCTGCCAAAGTGTTGAAGCGTTCCTGTTCCTAGGGTTTGCAGCGACCCGTCGCTGCTGTAGGTTTGAAGCGGCCCGTGCGAGCTGGGGATGGGCAGCTGGAAGGAGGACCCGCTGTTGTGAGACTTTAGCATGGTGTCGCCGCTCGAAGCGTTGTTGATATTGTTGTGACTATGATTGCTGCCGTGGCTGGATCCATGCGTGACAAAGTTGAGGGCCGGAGGCGGGCTTGCACCTTCGGTGCTGGCACTGGTGCTAGCATTTCCAGGGCTGTTGCCCGTAGCAAGCGACGAGTGGTGGTGCGAGTTTGTGACGTTATTCCCATTGCCGTTGCCGTTCATCATGTTATTGTTGTTGGTTGGGTTTCCATTGGCGCCGTTGTTATAGTGATTTCCACGAGTGTTGGTTCCATTGCTTGCGCTTGCTGGCGTGCTGCTGCCGAGCGAGTGTAGGTTCAGATTTAAATTGAATCCGTTGAGACCCGACAAATTGTGCAGCGCGGTGTTCTTGCCTCCGGCGTCGCTCCTGGCGTCGTGCATGCCATTTCCAGGCCTGCTGCTGTCGCTGTTGCTGTTGTTGCTGTTGCTGTTGCTGCTGGAGGCGGCGCCGTTCGACCCGAAGGCACCCGTGTTGAGTCCGCTGCCGCTGAGCATCATATCGTCGCCGGTCGCATGGTCGAGCTTGCCGTACATGGTTACAGGTCGATCGTCCACGGGATCGCTCTTATCGACGTGGTCGAAGTCGCGGCGGCGCTGCTGCTGCTGCTGCTGCTGCTGCTGCTCGTCGGTGTTGTTCCAAGAGGGCAGCAGCTCTCAGGTACCGACCGAGCAGACGGACGCAGACAAACAGACGCAGTTAGTCAGTCAGACGGACGGACGGAGATGAACGCCGCCGGCAGCCCCCCGCGGCGCGAGCGTCTCCGGCCGCGTGCGTTGTCTCGCCCGCTTAGCCGGGCCTTCGGTGGAGGCACGGGCGCGGCAGGTGGACGGACGGCTTGACGAAAGATGGATGGATGATTGGATGAATGGATGCCTGCTGTAAGAGGGTGCCTCCCGCTCTCCCCGGCGGCGCGTCCAGTTTCCGGGCCTCGCGGGCGGGCGCGCGGCGCGCCGTCTGCCAGAGCGTGCGTGCGTGCGAGCGAACGGGCGAGCGAGCGAGCGAGCGAGCGTGCGTGCGAGCGAACGGGCGAGCAGGCAGGCAGGCAGGCAGGCAGGCAAGCAGGCGGGCGAGACAGGCGCCGTTCGCGTTTGGCGCTTTTTAAACGCAGCCGGAAAAGCAACCAGGGAACAAACGCGACGGACCAGTGAACAAATCGACGAATAATCCACTTCCCGCGCCTCCTCGTGAATGAACAATCCGTCGGAGGACCGACTGGGAGAGAGAGGTAGAAAAACTCAAATTTTCCCACTCGGCCGCCCTGACAGCCTGCCACTGCGAGCAAAGAGCAACTCTGCGCCATTTTGCACTTGCGCTGCGCCATTCTGCACTTGCACCGCAGGTCCCCTCCCTTGTTCGGGTCCCTCCTCTCCCTATCCTGCGGGGGCCGCGTGCCCCGAGCTTTTCGGGGTCCCCGGGGGCTTCAAATTTTTTTGGGGGACCTGCCAGTGCCGGTCTCAAGTTTATTGATGATCGTTGTCAGGTCCGATCCGAGTTCAACTTGGGCGTGGTGTGGAGGTTTTGATTGCTCTGTCAAGGTCGATGGTCGATCAATCGCCATGGTCGATGCGCGGCCGCAGAAGCGAGAATTTGGCGTGCTGGTAGTACGTAGTACTTGGCGGTCTCTATGTGGAGGCTGAGCCAACCTGGAGGATCGATCCTTTGTCGCTGGATGATGGTGGGTGGAGCGTGGCCAGTGGCCGATGGCGGATTTCATTCGGAACTGCTGCGGGTGCATGCGAGCTCCGCTTCCGCTCCGCCAGTCTGTAACTTGTTGGTGGTTGGTGACCACTTCTTTCTCGGCCTCTTTCTGGGTCATTCATTTTCACGTTGGGCCAAGTGCAGAGGTTGTTCGTTTCCAGCCAGCCATTGCAGCTAGCAACCGAGCAAGCAAGCAAGGAATAGCAAGTCGCAGTGGGCCGCTGCCGTACTGACCGACTGGGTCTTTCTTTCTCTCCACCTCAAGTCTGAGGCGTGCCAGTTCTTTTTGCGGCCAAGAGCACTGGCAAAGCATCGCTCAAGTTGTTTCGCGGAAAGGTCTCATTATAAGGGCCGTTCCTGGGATCTCGCCTGCACTGAACAGAGCTCAATGCTCGCGAAAGCCGCAGCTGCGCGGGCGAAGGAGGTCATTTCGCGCTGGTCTGCTCTGGTCTGCGGCAGCGCTTATCATGATGGTGTCAGAGTTTTGGAGTTCACAATGGCGAGCCCGAGACGCGTGAACCTTGAAGATTATGCTCTCGATCGGAGCTTGGGGAAGTCTCCGGAGAAAGAGGGTCATGACGTTCAAGTTGTTCACCCGCGCAGTCGACTGCGAGGCGAGAAAACTTGCAGGCAATGCAGCTGTGGCGCGACACGGCGACACGGCGAGCGCGAGACGCAGACGCGCTTGCGCAAGAGAGTGCGCCATGGCGGAGGCGATCCGCGTCCAGCGGGGCGGATTTAACTTAAAACTTCTTTTGTGCCCCTGCACTGGCGCCGGCCATCACACTTCATTCCGCGCGCAGGCCCTTGTAGGGGGGGCGGTTTGGATACTCTTTCCGCAATGCACGCGCCAGAAATTGTTTCTCATTCTTTTTCTTTCCTCCTTCTTCATTCTACTTGCTGTGGTGTACTATGCTACTATAGTAGTAGTACTATCCTACATCTTGTAAGTAAGTTCCCACGCTCACAGTTTGTTCCTGTTGCGGAGCGGCTGCAAGTGGCCTACGGTGACACAAGCACTACGCGGCGTCTGGGCTCGAAGTGAAGCAAACGGCCCTCTCACTCTCATCCGTGATGCTGGCCCACGTTGGCCATGGTGGCTGCCTGAGCGTACTAGACCTACGTAGGCCTAAAGACTAAAAGAATAATAAGAAAGAAAGAAAGAAAGAAAGAAAGAGAGGAAGAAGGGAAAAAAACCACCTGGCAAAAAAAAAAGGAAAAAAAAAAAAAGGAAAAAAGTTAGGCCTAGATTGCCCAGGCGAAGAACGAACGTCGAGCACGCTGGAACAAACAGGCAGCCCGAGGGAGGCAGGCAAGGCGGTCGGGCGCGCAGGCAGACCTCGAGGCGCGGCTCGGCGCGCGCCCCGCTCGACCCGGCCGCCGTCGCTCCGCGGGCGGGCGGGCGCAGCGTCGCAGCCGCAGCCGCAGCCGCAGCGAGGACCGCGCGGGCGGGCTGGCCGGCCGCAGCGGGCGGGCCTCGAGCGCGCCGGGATGAAACGGAACCTGTCGCTCTCCGGAACAAGCTTTCCGGGGAGCCAGCACCAGCGTAACACGCACGCACACGCTCACGGCGGCAGCCAGACGGGCTCGCCGTACCACCATTCATCGCAACAGCGAGGTCATGGGAACAATGTGTACGGATCCTCCTCGGTGTCTTCGTCGTCAATATCCTCGTCGTCGGCGGCGTCCTCGATGAACTCTCGCGCGTCGCCGCAACACTCGACGACGGCTTCCCCGACGGAGCCCTCGCACCATGCAGCAAGAGATCACCAAATGCAGCAACAGGTGCAACAACAAATGCAGCAACTCCGCCTTCAGCAGACGACGCCATCTGCGGACCAGCAGCAACAGCATCTGGATCAATTCCATGGAGCTTCAAGAGGGGGTGGCAGCTCTGCCCCGTTCACGGGGGCTAATATGGCGAACGCACAACACGTAAACAACAGCGCAAACTTTAGGTCAATTCCGCAACAACAACAACAACAACAACAACGACAACAACAACATGGCTCTTTGTCGTCGCCCAATGCGGAGCAAGCTTCATCACCACCGCATCTCGGCGGCCAGCAGGGCGACCAAGAGCTCGAGAAACGTCTCGGGGGTAATCAGCGACAGTCGTCCTCGAATCTGTTTAATCCACAGATTCTTGCGGCGCTGCAGTCGACCGGCTCCGGTTTTGGTAACATGCAAAGCATGCTTAATTCTCCTGCCGCCGCCAGATCCTCCTCTTTGTCGACAAATCTTGGGCCCTCCGGGTTGGGCTTTTCGGCAAACCACTCTGAAGCCCAAGGCCAGAGCCTTGGCGCAAGTGTTTCTTTAAGCTCGCATCGAAGCGCTCCCGAGCTCGCAACGGCGCGGATCACGGATAGACAAACATACAAGGAGGTCCGCGAGCGTATGGTTGACATGGTGGACGACAAGCCCAATCTTTCGAAACACGACTTTGACCAGCTGTATCTCGATTTACGACGCACGCAAGAGTTTGCGCGTCAAGTCAGCATGCCCGACAAGTCCAAACTTCAGCTCAAGGAATCTGCCAACATGAATGTCGACATGGCCTGGCAACAGCTGCTGGATCGTAGTCTCATCACAGAGAACGACGACGAGAACTTTATTCGATTGCTCATTTGGCGCCAGCATCTTCGGAATCGCACGAACAACTTCGAGCCGCCGACCTTTGCGGACGCGCGCCAATGGACTGGCATGCTCTTTCACCAGACGCTTGTCAACATGGTTGATGAGACGCGTACCTTTAAAAATTCCAAGCCTCGCACGCGCAGCGAGCTCTTTCTTCGGCTCTATCTGCTCGCCAAGGTATCCGGCATCCAGCTTGAATTTCACCACACTGACTTTCGATCCGGTTAACCAAGCTTGCGCGCAGCAGCGCCAGTAATGACCATCAACACTTCAACCGCACACGATACCACTTACTTTACTAGGCCTACTCTCAACTAGTTTCCATGACTTTATATCATACGATGGGCGTCCAGGCCCGCTTACTCGATATACTTATACCAGTGGTAGCGCCAGACGCCGCGGCACGGCCATGCTGCTCTCCGGGTGGCCCTTCGTTCGTCGCCTTGCTCTTCCCTCTTTCACCAAACACTGGCGCGCGACTGGAAGTTGCACTGCACCAAGGCATGCACACAGACTTTTCGGCGACACGCAAACAGCAAAGTTTAGCAAAGTAAAGTAAGAAGAGCAAAAAGTAAAAAAAGGGGTCGTATCATCAGAGCAGAACAGCAAAGAAAGCAAAGCAAAAACTTTTGGGGCTTTTCGCGTGCTCGAGTCCGTCTGTCTGTCTGCCGGTCCAGCGAGGGATCTTTACGGCCGCCGCAAGACTTCGCGAGACTTGGATCTCGTCGAGCGGGGCGGGCGGGTGAACGAGTGAGCGAGCGAGCGAACGCGCCAGTAGACGCCGCGCCCTCCTGCGCGACAGCAGCTAACGCACGTCCCCTGCTGCGGCGAGGAGCAGGGCGGGAGGTATTTTGCGAGCGAGTGTGCACACGCGCAGCCGGTGCTGCTCCTGGAGAGCTACTTGCAAGAAAAAGGGCGAGACGCTAACCGGCTGCCTGCCTTTCGACACGGATACAAAGCGAAAATGAACTTCAAGGGCTTGCTGTCCCGTGCCGGCAATAGCGAGAAGAAGACGCTCAAGCCTGTCAAGAAGCATGCCACGATGAAGAGGCAAACTCTGTCCAAGCTGACCCAGCGCACCCTCGGCAGCGGCAACTTGGCGTTGGCTGTCCAGCTTCCCGAGGGCGAAGATATCGACGAGTGGCTTGCTGCCAACACCGTCGACTTTTTCAATGAGATCTCGCTTCTCTACGGCCTTGTCATTGATGACGCTGCGCAGTTCCAAGAGCCCGGGTCAGGTTTCCCCCCTGGCTTTGAATACCGCTGGGGTGAAACGAATTCCAAAAAGCCCATTCGCGTGTCCTCGCCAGAGTATGTTGACTATGTCATGACCTGGGTCGAAGACATGCTCGACAATGAGGAGATTTTTCCCACCATGGAGGAGGACCCCTTTCCGGAAAATTTTCTGGATTACATCAAGGACATTTACAAGCGCCTCTTTCGAATCTTTGCCATTATCTACCACCGTCATTTCCATGTCTTTGAGGAGCTCGAAGCCCAGGCTCACCTCAACACGTGCTTTAAGCACTTTCTCTTCTTTTGCCTCAACTTTGACCTCGTCGATGACAAGGAGCTCCTTGCTCTCGAGGGTCCAGTCAAACGTCTCAAGGAGGAGTACAAGGAGCAAGGGGCCGAGGGCGAATAAATCCTGCGTTCTTGTCCCAATCGTATGGTTCTTTTCTTTACATAGATGAGGAGGCACGAAATCCATACACATGTTGTCGATATGTTTAATTCAAACGTAGCAAGCTGTTACATCTCTTCATAAAGGAAACAATCGATTGTCGATGATGAAGGGCAAGTGTTTATCATTCCCCATGGAAAGGTATAACAATGGAAGGAGACGGTTTCCGAATGCCATCGCTCTTCTTCTTGTCTCTCTCTCTCTCTCCTCCCCCAACTCTTTCAAAAGGGCGAGAGGGAGAACTTGCACAAGCTATCGATCCTTCGAAAGTAATCTTACTATCCATTCGTCGTTCCAACACAAGTGATTTTACTCTCCATTCGTTGTTCCAACACGTTCTTGTTGCGGAAAGGACCCAAAACTGTTTCTCTGCAAGAGTTTTGTTTGCTCGATCAAACTCTCTTTTGTGATAAATGGATAGATTATGGAGTTGCTGCTGATTGGAAGAGACAAATACCGGTGATTGACGTCTGTGCATCGTCCGTCATGAAATTCACGTCAAATCTTTGTGCGCTGGCTGAACAAACGAAGAAAAAGAAATCATTTTTATACTTTCGGCTACTTTCTTTTTTGTCTTGCTCGTCTTTTTCTTTCTTTCTTTCTTTTTTTCTTTCTTTCTTTCTTTCTTTCTTACGTGCAGTTTGTGACGAGAGTAGCATTGAAAAGGAAAGCAAAGCAAAACAGAAATCGCGTACGAGGAGGCGGGAGACGGTCTGCAAGAGGTCAGGCTTGCGCACAAGCAGGGTGAACGGACGCGCAACGTGACGGGGAGGGACGACTCGTCCCTGCCAGTCGCTCTCTGCGCTGGAGCAGGTAGCCTTTCTCCGGGCGTTCTACTGCTTTCAAGAGCGTGCTAGCGCGCACGCGCGCGGCAGCGGTGTGCACACATTGCGACCAACTTTGCAGCCCGAGACTTTTGACGAGTATAGTAGACTGTACGCAGGCCGAGCACGATGCCAAAGTTTCGCGACCTCCTCGAGCGTGGCGGAAAGACGACCTTCAAACCTGACAAGAAGCATGGAACGCTGCACAGGCAATCGCTCTCCCAGCTCACCAAGCGTACCCTGGGCAGTGGAAACCTACGTGCAGCTGTCGAGTGTCCCGACGAGGACGATCTGAACGACTGGCTCGCGGCCAATACTGTCGACTTCTTCAATGAGATCTCCCTCCTTTATGGTCTCGTCGTCGATGACGCCGCGCAGTACACGCAACCTGGAGAAGGCTTCCCTCCATCATTCGAATATCGCTGGGGTGAAAGCAACACGAAGAAACCTATTCGCGTGTCTTCGCCCGAGTATGTTGACTACGTCATGACCTGGGTCGAGGATCAGCTCGACAATGAGGCAATCTTCCCGACCTTGGAGGAGGAAGCCTTCCCCGACGACTTTCTCGACTACATCAAAGACATTTTTAAGCGCCTCTTTCGCGTGTACGCCATTATCTACCATCGCCACTTCCATGTCTTTGAGGAGCTTGATGCCCAGGCCCACCTCAACACGTGCTTCAAACACTTTATCTTTTTTGCCATCCGCTATGAGCTGATCACGGACGAGAAAGAACTTGCAGTTCTCGATGGGCCGATCAAACATCTCAAGGAAGAGTACGATGAGCAAGGTGACCAGTGATTAATTCACAGGAAAAGTAATCCCGCCCAGCATTGAACAGCTCATTTCTTCAGTGTCTCGCTTTCGCAAAATATCTGAGCAACACTTTCTCACTCAATTTCTTAGAAAGTGGACGCTTGCGCGCAAATTCCAAAAAACCTACCTTCTTTACTGATATCATCCTGTTTTTTAAGACTTTCCTTGCTTGATCGGCGTCGTGAGACTCGCGATCATAGGCCTCTCTGTGCTTTAAAAGCGAAAATTTCTTTTCTTTTGCTATAAACCAAAACGAGGACGAAATCGCCAGTGCCGCGCGTGTGCACTGGGTCGGGCAACATGGGAAGAGTCCATCCCTCTGTGCACGCGAGCATCTTATTCTCTCAGTCGCTCTCATGCTGCGTACCCTTTCTCTCCTTTCCCCGGATCGCCTCGTTCTTTCCATGCATTCCGCGCCGGATTGCGCCAGCCAGCCTCATGCCTTATTTCTTTTTACTTTTCAAGATTTTTTTCTTCCCGCACGTGCCATTTTGAGTTGCAGTCAAACCAAAATCAAATCAGAACAGGGAGGAGGAGGTCCGCGATCGCGTACACGGTGCGTGCAGGCGAACGCCCGCACCAAGAAGCGAGCGCCGCGTCCTTCGCCTCTGCTGCTCGTAGCGTGCTGCTGCTCTGCACCGCTTCTCGTCTGCGTTGCGAGAGGTCTTTGCGCTCGCTCATCCTGGGCTCGTGCACGTGAAGTGGTGTGCACACGTTTCCGTCCGCAAGCACGCTCGCTTGCAGACTTTAAGGAAAAACAAGAGGCAAACTTCTACTGTAGCTTGCTTCGAGACGCTTCGAGACAATGAAGAAGTTCCGTGAGCTTCTCGAGCGCGGCGAGAAGAAAACCTTCAAGCCCATCAAGAACCATGGCACTCTCAAGCGTCAGACCCTTTCCAAGCTCACCAAGCGTACCTTGGGAAGTGGGAATCTGCGAGCCGCTGTCGAGTGCCCCGAGGACGACACCCTTGACGATTGGCTTGCCGCCAACACGGTGGACTTCTTCAACGAGATCTCCCTCCTGTACGGTCTCGTTGTTGACGATGCCATGCAGTTCACAAGGCCTGGCGAGGGTTTCCCGCCCGGATTTGAATACCGCTGGGGTGAGACGAATTCCAAAAAGCCTATCCGCGTATCCTCGCCCGAATACGTCGACTACGTCATGACCTGGGTCGAGGATCAGCTTGACAACGAAGACATTTTCCCTACACTCGAGGAGCATCCCTTTCCCTCCAACTTTTTGGACTACATCAAGGACATCTTCAAGCGCCTCTTTCGCGTTTTTGCCATCATGTATCACCGCCACTTTCACGTCTTTGAGGAACTCGAAGCCCAGGCTCATCTCAATACCTGCTTCAAGCACTTTTTCTTCTTTTGCATTCGCTACGAGCTTATCGAAGACGAGAAGGACCTTGCGGTTTTGGAAGGTCCCGTAGCCCGACTCAAGCTCGAATACGAGGAACAGGGTGAAGATATGTGATTACGCGACGAAGCGGAGTGTTATGGGATAAAGTATCACGTGCCTTGCGTTACCTTCCGGAGAGAAGAAAAAGAACTCGATATAGGAGAGTAACAATGGGACGCCCGCCTTTACTTCCGTTCGATCCGCCGTTTAAAAGAGCGGACGACTCCGCAAATCAAGTCCTCGAATTATACGAATTCATCATTTTCGAGTCTTGGATGCCTCTAGTACTTGCTCGTTGTCGAGTCAATGCATTGTGCCATCCGAAAATGCCATCCTTGGACGACTCGTTCGGCTTTTCATAGTGCGATGTTTCAGAAGCCCAACTTAGAATAGTAAACCCCGCGCTTCACGTGGTTTCATTCTATACGCTGGTGAAAACCTGATATAGGGCCGCGCTCCACGTCGTCTTATTCTATGCGCTTGTTAACACCTAACACAGGGCCGTTTTTTTCTCAAAGCGGCGAGTTTGACGGTACCAGGTGGTGTTGTATATTGGATTTTTCACATACCTTGCCGTCTCCGAGCTTTCGAAGAGACAGGATGACGATCACGGAGTCGAGTCATCGACACCCCAATCCAAGCCAGCCAAAGTCCATTGGCCTTACTTTGTTAATAGAAGCTGCGATCCTGTTGCGCAAGACTGTATGATACCTACTTGCCTTTGTGATGCTGCTGCTGCTCTAGAAAGCAAAGTGTACACACCTTTATCAAGTGACACTTAGTCGAAACTCTAAGGGTATGCCCAAGTCCGTATACTTCGCCAACAAAATGAGATCATCAAGCGCGTGCCAGCACGGCAGGGTCGATCGACGTTCCTGAACGTCGCGCGCGGCCTCCTTGTAGCGCTTGCAGAAAACGCTCTCCTTGCAACCCGCGGACCTCGCCCACCCCTCGCTCGTCCGCCTCTGCACCCGGTAACGCCCTGTGCGCAGTCCGTAATCTTGCGCCCAGGCGAGCGTGTGCAAACTCATTTTTATCCTTGCAGCGGCACGCGCTGCAAGACTTTCAGCGAGGTAACGCAGTCGCTCGTGCGAGGGGCCTGCGGCGCGCAGGAAAGGGAAGGGGACGATGCCCAAGTTTCGCGCTATGCTTGACAAGGGCGAGAAGTCGATGTACAAGTCGCTCAAGCTCCATGGCAGCGCCAAGCGAGAGAGTTTGTCTGCTCTGACCAAAAAAACGCTAGGCAGCGGTAACATGCGCAAGGCGGTCGAGCTGCCGGCCGACGAGCCGGACGTCAATGAATGGCTGGCCGCCAACACTGTTGACTTTTTCAATGAAATCTCACTCCTGTATGGCCTCGTCTGGGACGATGCGCAAAGATTCACCAAGCCTGGTGAAGGTTTCCCACCCGGCTTTGAATACCGCTGGGGCGGGGGACCAGGCCAGAAACCCATCCGCGTTTCCTCCGTAGAATACGTTGACTACGTCTTGACCTGGGTGGAGGATCAACTAGATAACGAGGACATTTTCGTGGTCAATGCAGAGGTTGAATTTCCAGAAGACTTCAAGTCTTACATTGACGACATTTTCAAGCGCCTCTTTCGCGTTTTCGCCATCATGTATCATCAACACTTTGATGTCTTTGAAGAAATGGAGGCAGTCGAACACCTCAACACGTGTTTCAAGCACTTTATGTACTTCAGCTTTCACTTCGACCTCATTGACGAGAAGGAGTTCGGCGCGCTTGAAGGCCCCGTCCAAAACCTCAAAGCGGAGTATGATGCCCCGGCCGCTTAGTCTAGTTTTGATCTGACCTAGCGTTCCGTATGTCCAAGCCAAGCAAGCTACTTGACGAAACGCCAAAGAAAAAGTATAAGAAGAAAAGTAAAGTGGCTTGCTCTCATCTTTTTGTTCTTGCCCGCTTTTGCTCTTTTTTCGTTCCTATTCTCTCTATGTATTCTTTCCCCGCCAGCTCCACCTTCACACGCACGCACACAGCAGCTTCGCGACTTTTTTTTGAATGAGTACACGCGTCATGAAAAGATCATGCGCACGTTCTTTGATGCAGTCCAAATATACTCGCTTTTGGCCAAAACTTTCTGGCTAGTTTCCTAACTTTTTGCAATACAAGCATTGAGCTTTTGTCCTATGTGCTGCATCAAGGTCACGTTCCAATCATTACGCGGGCCGTCCTCTTTGTTATACTTCTAAGTAGAAGGTCTAATAGTCCGTTTGTGTGAGATCCCCGGAAAACCTCAGTTTTGGCAGTCTCTTTTGCCGAGTCCCCAACGTTCCCGGACACCACCCTCTGTAACTCCATTTTCTTCGTCGAAGAAGAGGCGTACAGTGGGAAAAAGAAGATAAGTGGTAGTAAGGCAATCGTTACTTCTCACAGCGAGCCTCGGGCCATTCTGCGGCCCAGGCCTTTCATATTTGTTTCGCATCATGTATCATTCTATTTTTTTTTAGTTTTTTGGCAAAAAAGTGAAATCTAGCTCGCGAACATGAAGACAGGGTTGTCGATCGTCATGACGCGATCCTCCTCTTCGCATTGCTGACGGATCTCCTTGGGCAGTCCCGAGATGCCACGCCACGCAAGACCGTCCAGGAAGCGCATGCCATCCATGCCGCCCTTGATGCGCTTCTCGATCTCGTTGTTGAACTCCTCCACATCGCGGTTAAGCACAGCCCGCTTGTCTGCCTCGGGGTCCGAGGACTTGAAAGCGAGGTTGAAGCCCCAGTTGCAGCCAAAGGAAGGCACATCCACGGCATACGGGACGACCACGTCGAACGCCGATCGCAGGGTGCTGTGGATCACCGTGAAGCACTCCTTCTGAGCGTTGTACACTGCACCAGGGCCCGACTGGGTCACGAGAATGCCACCCTCGTTGAGACGATGCTTTTGCACATACTCGTAGAACTCGTTCGTGTACAGCTTGTATCCAGGGCCGGCCTCGATAGGGTCGCAAATGTCCATGATGATTACGTCAAAGGTCTCCTCGGTATCCTCGAGCCAGCGCAGAGCATCCTTGTACTCGACGTGGAAGCGGGGATCCTCGTACGCGCCACCATTCCACTCGGGGAGCTGTTTGCGGCAAATGTCGCAAGCCACCTCGTCGATGTCGATCATCACGCAGCGCTCGACGCTAGAATGTCGCAGGACCTCGCGCGCCGTGGCGAACTCGCCGCCGCCGCCGATGAAAACCTTCTTGGGCGACTTGTGCAAGAGCATCGCGGGGTGTACAAGGGATTCGTGGTAAATGTGCTCATCGGCCTCGGCGCTCTGCGTCTGGCCGTCCATCACCAGAGTACGTCCGAACTGAGTCGTCTCGATCACCTGCACGCGCTGAAAGGTCGACCGCGCGTCGAACGAGATCTTCTGCAGGGCCAGCTCCACGCGAAAGTCCTCGGTGAGGCCCTCCTTGAACCAGAAAGCGTCGCGCTCTTCGGCGCGCTCCTCCTCCTCCTCCTCCGTCACAGTCATGACGTCCTCGGTCGTTGAGGCCGCCGGGCGCGCCGGCTTTGCGCTGGCCTGCACCTTTTTCCCGCCGCTGCTGCTCGGCCCAAAAAGAGTCTTCGAGACCCACTCGCGGCCCCGCGTCGCCACGATCCGCAGGCCCCCGGACGCCGCCGCGCCCACGACCACGCCGGCCAGCGCGCCGGCCGCGAGCTGCGAGCTCACCTGCAGACGCACCTCCATCGTCTTCTCCTCCTCCTCCGCCGCCCTCTACGTCTTCTTCTTCTCCTTCTTCTCCTTCTCCTTCTTGTTCTGCACGAAGCCGCGAAGCCGCCCTCGCTTCACGCCCCACGTGCGCGCGCAAGTTGCCGCTCCCGAAGCCGCTCTGCGCGTAGTTGTTCACGCCGCTGCCGCCGTCTGTGGTCCCGTCGCCACTCGCTGCGCCAGAGGGGACGCAGTGCCTGGGTACCCGCGTCCCTGCTGCTGCTGTTTGTGCGCTACTACCACCCGATCTCTATTCTCCGAGCCGCCGTTCTTCGCTCGGCTCGCGGCTTGCGCGCGCGCTTGGCACATGGGTCCATACGTCGAAGCAGCCGTGCTCGCCGAGGCTTTCGGAGGCCGCTAAGGACCGCTCGACGTGGAGGGTTTCGGTGAAGAGAAGCTCCTTTTTCACTGTCAGTCCAAGCTTAAAATGCTGAGATTGGCCTAAATAGTAAAGAGACCTAAACGATATAAAAAGAGACCCAATTGAGTCAACGCCCACGGCGGGCAAAGACCGATTATCTCGCGCGCGCGGCAGAGGCCGCCGCGCTGCCGAGGAGAGGAGGTGGGAGCGAGAGAAGGGGCGGCCGGGGGGGAGGGAAGAGAAGCGCGCGCAAGAGGCGGAGGAGCCGCGCCCAGCGTCTCTTCTTGCTTCTGGCGAGTCCCGGTCTTGCAGCCTGGCAGAGGTAGATCGATTTAGAAAACTATCTACGCTGCCGACGAGGCAGAATAACCCAACTACTCTTCAGCTGAGCTGTGACCGTGCGCGCGAACACTTGCAGGCTCGGTTCAGGGCAGGCGAACGAAGTGGCGAGCGTGGCATCTCACCGATTCGAGACCTTTCTTGATAAAAACGCAAGGCGCAAGCGCGAGCGTGCTTGTGTGAAGAGTGCCAATCCTTTTGAAAAGATGGCGGAAACGCCAATTGTTAAGATCACCCAGGCGAGGGAGTCCCGGCTGGGCGATGAGGTCCTCGCGCTCTTTGACAAACGCTGCAGGCAACTCATGGAGCGCATCCTCGACGAACGCCAAGCACCTGCACACGCCCCTGTGCCCGACGAGAGCGTCATCGAAATTGAAGCTCGCACAGGGAAAAAAGGAAAGGACGGCTTCGTCCCCGGCGTGGGGAGACGCTTTTTCAGTGGCATGCTTGACCACTTTCTTCGAAGAGAAAAGAGTGGCACTTGGATGCGAGCCGACGTGCGCACGCAAAAGGTTGGCTTCAAACATACAGACTTTGTCGATGTTGTCTTTCATGACGACGTCCGTGTCACTGTCCGTGTCGAACGTGGAGCCAACGAGCGCGTCGAGAATATTGAAGTACAAGAAGTCATCACGAAACGGAAGCTTGGCAAAGCAAACGACTTTATCATCAAGTCCCCCGCGCTCAAGGCAGAAGATATTCATCTGCGCATCGGCATTGCCGTAGAGGAGCACATTCGAGAAAACACACGAGAGTACGAAGCGCACGTTTCCGCTGCCAAACGCGCCATCAATGACGCTTTTAACGTTTCCACCCGTGTCAAGCTTCTAGGCGGCATCGAGCTCACCTTGCGCAAAGGCGCTCAACCCGTCGGCCTCATGTTCCCACCCGACAACGAGCAGCTCGCTCGGGGACCGATGGGATTTGCGGACCCACTCTACATTGCAGCCAAAGAACACAACGATATGCTAGACGCTCGTCTTGCCGGCCAGCTAAAGTGGACTCTCTTGCAGCCTTCCAATCTTCCTGGCTGCAAGGGCCGTCCCAATGTCGCCCTTCGCGATAAAAAGACACTGGAACCCAAACTCTTTTTGACGAACCTTCCGGGCATTGTCCAACTCAGCAACGGTGCCAAGTACGCCGCATACGCTTGCCAGTACATCATTCGCGCCCCGCTCGCCGACATTCTCTGCGGACACGGGACCTTTGCCAATGACGCCAGCTCGGACGAACAAGATACCGACCAGGGGCCTGATTTGCCCATCAAGGTATTCCGTCGCAAAAAGCGTTGGTCCTTTGAGCTTCGTCATAATCAACATCTCGACATGACCGAGTCGCGGCAGTCAAGTAATCTCGCTACGCTCAACAACGAGCCGCCCGTCTTTGAGGTAGAAATCGAGAAGACGCTGTCGTCTGCGGGATGCCGCAAGCGCTCGCTCAGCGAGCTTGCATTCGACCTTAACGCTGTGGCGCTCGCCGACGCCTTTCTGGCCGACATTGCGAGTCGCATCTATGGCGCTGCACTCCCTCCATTGCAGCTCGAGGCAGCACCCGGACATTGGCGCGAACAAGCCGAAAAGGACAAGACGCGGACGAAACGATTCAAGGCTGACCTCGCCCAGGCCGACGAGACCGCCAAGGACAATTACAAGGATGCCATGCAGCTCGACGCGCCCGAACTCGCAGACCAAAAGGCCTCGGCAGGATTTTACAACAAGCTTGACCGCAGTTCCGAGGCCAAGCGTTCCGACAGCCTCATTTACCATATGCGCTGTCTGAACAACTTTGTGAAAAACGTCGTCATCAAGGAAGCTCTCTCGCGCTCCCTTGACAGCACCCTGCGCGAGCCAGGCAGTGGCATCAAGGTTCTCGATCTTGCCTGCGGTAAAGGCGCCGATATGCGCAAGATCACGACTTCCGCAAAGGCTCTCAAGGTCCGCATTGACCAATACGTTGGTGTCGATATCGCGCGCAACTCGCTCGACGATGCAGTCAGTCGCCTCGACGCCATGGCATCCAAGCGGCCCAACTTTAGCATCCGCTACGTGGAGGCAGACCTAGGTCAGCACTTTTTGAGCGCAGAGGCAAATAGCGAGGAGGATTTTCGTCTGCTCGAGCAATGGGACAATCAGTCGCAGACCTGGTCCAAAAAGCCTCCGAGTCAGACCCTTTCCATGTCAGACTCGTTCGACCTTGTCACCATGCAATTCTCCATGCACTACATGTTCCAGAATTACGAGCGCGCAAGTCATTTTTTCTCCACGCTGGGCCGCCATATGCGACCCGGTAGCGTCTTTGTTGCGACCACCGTGTACGCGGACGAGATGGTACGCAAGCTCATGGAGGCTGGTCCAGGAGCAGATAGCTTTACGATTCGGGACGACGCCGGCGTGGCCACCTGCCACGTCAAATTTGACCCCGCCTTTCTCTCGCAATTCCTCGGCAGCGACTCAGACGGCGATGTGGAAATGACGGGCTCGGCCTCTGGACATGATGTAAGCGACCCCATGATGGGCATTCGCTACACTTTTCGACTTCTCGACGGCGATTCTGACGATGCTCAAGCTGTCAATGCGCCCGAGTGGCTTGTTCCGCAAGCCCTGCTCGTCAAACTTGCCACCGTGCATAACTTTAATCTCGTGCGCTACGAGCGCCTTCCAAACTGTGCCTCACGGCATATCAACCATGATGGAAACCGTCACGACGCCTTGTACCGACTCATGAACGTGCTTAATCATCGTGGCACCGTGTCGGGAACGGAGTGGGACATTGCTTCGCTCTACGTTGTTGTCGAGCTACAAAAAGAGCACAAGCCCGCGGGGATGCGGGAAGCGCTCTCGCGGCTCAAGGAGCGCATTCCAAACTACAAGGAACTCCCATCCGCCGAAAAACAGTTGCTCCTCGACACCATCCTCAAACAGCCCGAGTAGGCGACAGAATAGACGAATTTATTCACAAACAAAGTTCTTGCTTGTAGTAGTACGCGTAGGCCTACGTGCAAAGCAATTCATAGTCAAAGTAAGATGGAAACTAAAGAAAATACGGAATAAAGAAGTGATGCCGAGAGAGCGAGCTCGCTCTCCCGGCATGAGCCTGCGGCGTTGTCCATTTCCTCTTTCTTTTCATTCAAATTTGTTGTTTTTCCAAATCACAATAGACGGCTCGGCTCACCTCACACACTCAAGAATTTACAACCGTGTACGCCAACGAGTCGAGGTGCAAGTTGACACCATCTACGGGCGTCTCGTCGATACGAAGCTCTTCCAGAGCGATGGGGAGCCAGCGAATCTTTGCCAGCTCCTTGAGCGGAAGTTGCGTAGCTCCCGGCAAAGAGAGCTTGCGCATTGAAAAGTGATTACGCATCGTAAATAGTTTGGACACCTTGGAACACCACGAAAGGTCAACAATCTCGAGCTCGAGGCAGTCCTCGAGCGGACTCACGTCATGAAGGCTATTGCACATATTCAGGTACACCTCGCGCAGGCGAGGACACGAGCGCAGGATCTCGATGCTCCGCAGCTGCACGCATCGTTTAACATCAAGCACCTGGAGCGACGATGCGCACGCCGCAAGTCCAGAAATGTCAATTAGCCGTACGAGACTCCGCAGCGTGACGCGGCGAAGCCCGCACCCACTCTCGAACCGTGGAAACGAGACAAGATTGCTGTTCCCCGTGAGGTCCAGAGCGCGACAGTGCTTTGCTCGGCCCACAGGATCGAAATTGGAGAGCTTGCCGCAGCCAGTGAGCACAAGCGAATCAGCCATGCTGAAACATGGCGTGCTGATTGCCACAAGGCCACTGCAGGCTCGCATCACCACGAAACGAAGCCCGCACTTGCCTGCGCGATGTGTCCATGATAGACTCGTAATCGACGGGCAGCTCACCAAGACGAGTTGATGTAGGTTCTGGAAATCGACGAGTCGTGGCGGCATCTCCAAATGCACAGCCTGCCGCACGATGAGCGAGCGTAGCGATCGATGCGGCGCAAGACATTCGAGTGTGCGTAAGCTTTGGCCTGGGTAATTGACAACCTCAATATGCCTCAGCTGAGACAGCGCAGGAAATGCCTCCAATGGGTCATTTCGCTGCGACCCACCTTGGAAAATGAGCGCTAGCCGCTCCAGAGACTGCAATGTGCTCAAAACATTCGCATCGAAGCCCTCATCCACTGCAGTGTGAAGATGACGCAAATTTAATAGGCTTCGCGAAAGATCGCTCATTGTTGTTGATGGCAAACGAATACCTTCGAGCGACAACGATTCGCATCGACCTCGGCCCATGCCCGCTGGGATGCTTGCCAAAGACCATGAGCCCAGCGGTACGCAAATCTGAACCGTTTGGATTTTGGCAAGGCTGCGCAGAGACGCCAGCTCGCTAGTTTGGCTCAAGAACCCGTGTTTGGTGTCGAACGACTTTACAATTCTCGAGCCAGGCCCCAAGCGAAGGCCACGCAAGCTCACGTGAAGCGAATGCAGATTGCGAGGCCAAGGACCAGCCATGAGGAGCTCTCGTGGATGGCCTTCAGCTCCACGCAGTTGAAGCGATATTGACATCAGGGCCTCGGACGATTGCACAAAGGGTCGGAAACTTGCCATGCATGAGGGCGTGACAAGTTCACAATTCCAAAGCCGAAGCACCTCGAGAGTGGAGAAGCCATCCCCAAAGCTGGAGACCTTGAGATCGCTCAGTTTTAGCACTTTAAGCTGGTGAAGTGGTCGTGCAACGTCGTCAAGATCCACAACAGCCGTGATTCCAGTCAGCTCAAGATGTTCGAGACGAACGAGCTGTGCGATTTTCTCGACAGCGGGCGTCCACTCGCTGTTGGAAAGATCAATAATGAGATGGCGAAGGCGCTCTGCAGCCTCTATGGCGGCAAGGGCGCCGAGAGCTGCTGGCCCACATTTTCGGAGTTCCACGGAATCTAGACACGAGGCACGTGCAAGGCCGGAAAGGCAGTTTGCGGGGAGTGACACGTCCGCTTCGCAAGATATTCGTAGTTTGCAGAGATTTCGCAGTTCGTGAACCCACTGTGTTGTCTCTTGGGTAATGTTGGTGGAACGGGCATTTTCGGCCAAAACGTTTTCGAGCCTAAGGCACCGCAACTTTGGCGCAATCACTTGCAAAGGTGCGAGTTGTGAAAGGCGCACATGTCTGATGGCGACGCTGTCGAGGTTAGGGAATCTGCGCCAGAGCGCCGCGAAATGTTCTTGCAATGCAAAGCTTGCAAAGTGCAGCTCAAGCGAGCTCGCGCGAAGCTCAGGGGCGTCGCGGTCCCACTCGGGCATCCGGGCCAGGGAGAGTGCGCCTGTGGACCGTGGAATCGGCGTCACAGATCCGTCGGCGTGGACTTGCTCGACCGCGGCGCACTCGAGGCCGCTCACGACGCGTCCTCGCAGAGCAAGGTTGGGCCCGATGCCGACCTTGGCCTGCCAGACATCGCCGCCGCGCGCTGTGTGCGCCCTCGCGCGCGCGCGCCGCTCCTGCGCGGCCGTGAGCCACACCTCGATCGCCTCGGTGCCGAGGTCCCTTTGCAGAGCGCGGCTCGCGCTCCTCAGCGCCGCCACGCCCTCCAGCCCCACGAACGGCGCCACGGCAGCGGCCACGTCCTCTAGGCCGCGCGCAGAGCCCATCGCCGCTCCGTACGCTCTCAACGCCCGGGCTCTCTCGTTCGAGGTTTGCCGGCGTCTCGTCTTGGCCCAAGCCAACTTGACTCGGCTTGTCTTGCGCCACCTTCATTCATCTCCGTGCACGTGCTGTGCTGCTGCTGCTGCTGCTGCTGCTGCTTGCGTAGCTGAGGGAGATACCCGGGTCCTTCACGGGGTCCTTCTTCACATCATCACGTGGGACGCTTGTCCAGCCGGCCCTGGCAGCCGAGCTTACGCTGTTGTTGACTTCTTCGCGCTCGAGGTCCAGGTCGCCTGGGACCCGCATAGTCATGAGGCATGGCACGCAGCGTAGTCGCCGTCGATGAGTCAGCGTCGACCTCTTGCCATTCCCTTTGGGGCAAAGATGCTCACGCGCTTCTGCTACCTCGGACCTCGAGCTCGCGAGCGAGACCCTGCAGGCGATCGAAGCCTTTGCCAGGGCGCAATCGCTGACTTTGTGGCGGTGCCGCTCGCTCCCTCGCTCGCTCCTGCGACCGACGGCGGCGATCTTGGTAATCTTGATTTTGGGCTGCGAGCGACTCGCAAAGCAAGCAAGCAAGCAAGCAAGCAAGCAAGCAAGCAAGCAAGCACGCGAGCGAGCAGGCGAGCGAGAGCAAGGCAGTATGCGTGTGGTCGTGCAGCGCGTGGCGCGCGCGAGCGTGAGCGTGGGCGGGCAAGAGGTCTCGCGCATCGGGCGCGGGATCCTGTGCCTGGCGGGGCTCTGTCGCGAGGACAACGAGGCGGACTTGGCGTGGATGACGGCCAAGCTCCTGGGCCTGCGGCTCTGGGCTGACGAGGCAGGCACGCCGTGGAAGCGCGGCCTGGCGGGCGGCGGCGACGATGACGGTGAGAAACTCGAGGTTCTTCTTGTCTCGCAATTCACCCTGTACGGCCAGGTCGGCAAGGGCAGCAAGCCTGACCTGCACAGAGCGATGCCTCCGAACGAGGCGCGCGACGTGTACGCGCGCTTTGTCGAGATGGTGGCCGAGGCCCACGGCGCCGAGCATGTCAAGAACGGCGAATTTGGCGCCATGATGGAGGTCGAGCTTGTGAACGATGGCCCCGTCACATTCACGCTTGAATCCCCAAGCAAATCGACGCCTGCAGCGGCGCCCAAATTGGCTCCTCCCCAGCCTCCGCAGCCGCAACCGCGCAAAGAGGGCGCAGATCCTGCCGTCCTTCTCAAGCGCGCAGAGAAAAAGCTGGCCAAGGTCGAAGCACTGCGGCAAAAGGTAGACAAGGGTGAACTCGCGGTGCCGAATCCAGAACAGATCGCCAAACTCTCGTCCGAGGAGGCACTTCGCGCCGAGGTCGAGCAGCTTCGAATCGAGGTCCAGAATCAAACCGGCGCGAAATGATGAGGCATTGCGCGCTGCTCGTTTGGCGAATTCGTATAGTGTGTGCGAATTCGTGCGTGTGTCTTTCTGTCCATCCAGTCTGTTCTCCTGCAAAACCTGATCTAGATCTGAAGATCTGAAGATCTTCAGACCTGAAGATCTGAAGATGAAGCGAGAAGTAGTTACTTGCTTCACTTGTGGCGTTGCACTTTCCCATGCCTTTTTATTGATGCATGAGCAAATGTTTCACAATATATTGTAAGGTAGTTACGAAAGAATATAGAGAACACAGATCATTTCCTTTTCCGTATTTCTTATTTCTAAGTTGCAATTCCTAGAAGTTGGCGCCGGCGCTCGTGGAGACGCTGCAGCTGTTCGTGCTCCTCTTCGGCGCCGACAAGCCGCGTTGTCCGGACCATTTCACCGCCCTGGGCATTCAATGTCTCTTCAAAGGTGCCTTGCTCGACCTGCGCGTCGACGCGTCGCACTTCGACAGTCTCCCACTTTTCCTTGTTGCGAATGACATTCTCCAGCTCTTTGATGCGATGATCGATCTCCCGCACGAGGTCGCCAACCAAAGACGCGTTGTTCTCACGGCGACGGTTCTTAACGAGCGAGCACTCTTCGCCAAAACGCAGCGTCTCAAGGGTCTCGGCGGCGTGACGAGGGTCGCTGTTCACGCAGACGACGGCACGTGTGCGAGAGCTGCCGCCCAGGCCTGCGGCCATGAGCATGGTGAGCTTGGAGTCCTTGTAGGGAATGTGGCGTTGGCTGCGATTCAGTGCCGCAATGACCTTTTTCAAGGCCAAAAGACCCATGTTGATGTGCGTGGCTTCAAGCAAGTTCTGGCCCTCAGCCTTGGACTTTTCGAGACGTTCAGAGCCGCCAAGGTCGCCCATGAAAAGATGACTTTCGACCTCGGCGCCGGTTCGTAGACAGCGCTGCTTGAGCGTCATGATGATGAGCGTGTGCCCGCGCGTACTGCGATCATTCATCTTGGTGGCAGCCTTGGTTTTGCTCTCCTCGCCTGTGCGCAAAAGAGACTCAACATCGCGATGCGTGTGCACGGGCATCTGTGCCTGGCCAGAAAGTACGTAGCGTTGTGCAGCCACTGAGGAACGCCCGACAGCCTGTCCGCCACGCAAAAGGTCAAAAACTTGCTCATTGTAGACCTCGACGTAGGAAAGTGCCAAGTCAGCGCGAACCTTTTTCGATTCGTTCCGCTGCTCCACAGCGCGAAGCATATCTACACACACGCGTGGAACGAGCCCTACGTTGGCGGACATTAATCCGTCGGTGCACAGACCATCGTCAGGACCATAGTACATGGTGTACGTCTTTCCACTGCCAGTCTGTCCATATACAAAAAGAGTGCCATTCCAGCCATTCAGGCAATCCACGACGAGCTTGCGCCCAATGCGATCGTACACTGCGTCCTGAGAAGTACTTTCACCAAAGATACCATTTACGTCAAAGCTGCGGATGCCCACATTGGGACACGTCATCACGATGTTGCCATCGGCCTCGTTCACATTGTGAATCTTGAACTCAAACATTTGCTTTGATGCAGGCTTTTCATCGCCATCGTCACCCTTTGCTGATTCACTTGTTTCTTCGCTCTCTTCCAATTTAGCTCCTTGGAACCAGTCACCTTGGCGCTGCAGGATTTGTAAAGCCTCGCGAGAGCTGACTTCACGTCCCGGGAATTGAAGCTTAATGAGCGCAAGGCGCTGATGCAAAGGAAGCATGACCGCTTTGGTCTCGGTATCTTTTTCTTCCTCTTCTCCTTTGTCCAAGGCCAGCTCCTGCGCGTCATTCGTCGTAGCTTGGGTTGCGGGTTTGAGGCGAGCAAAAACCTGGATGCGCTGGCCTTCGAGATCCTGAAGTCGGGAATTCTCTCGACGCTGGCGAGACTCTGCGTTTTCCTTGCCAGACCAAAGGTGACGCACAGACCAGAGGTCCTCGAAGAAGCCGAGCCAGGTCTCGCTTGCAGGCAGGATTGGGGGGCAGAAAAGGTTGAAGTGTTCTGCCGCAAATTGGCACTGCGCTTTCCACCATCCCGGCCAGCGCGTCAGCTGCGCCCACGACTTGTTAACGGAAAGCATTGCCGCGCGGTCCGCAAAGCTCAAGAATCCTAGCATTTCCAGCAGCCACGCAGGCGGGTCCTCCGGCAAGGTCGCAGGCACCAAGGCATGGTTCATTGCCGCCATAAAACAATGAATCAATCAGTCAATCCCAACGTCTCGCGCCCGGCTTTCCAAGCTTCGACGCTCGAGAGTCCCACTGCAGCGCCGCGGAGGCCGGCCTTGCGAGTCGCGACGAGCGAGACGCGGGTCTGGCTGCAACAGGTTTTGCTGCCGCCGCGAGCGAGCAGCCTCCTAAGAGAAGTAGCAGCAGCAACAGCAGCACGTTCTCCGAACCAAAGCCATCCAGTAACCGTTTCCAAGACTCGGACCATCTGGGGTTGGCTGGAATGACAGCGCTTGTTTCGTACATTGCTCTCGACGCACCAGCGTCTGCGCCGTACACTTCCTTAGCTCTGGGACTGGTTGGCTTGGTGCGATCTCTGGCAAATCTGCGTTGTTGCGGACAGAATTAGCTCTCGATTGTGCTTGTGATTTTACATTGGGTCAGAATCGCCTGGCATGGGCACGATATAACTCTTTTTCGGCGAACGCAAGCTTGAGGAGTCAATGGCCAGCCGGTCGAGCTGGCTCTTGGCAAAGCTATCGTGAGCTTTCCTGCTCTGAGGTTTCGTCAATGCTCGAAGTTATGACGACTTGTGATACTGCTGCCTGACTCACAGTGAGTGCAGCTGTAACTAGCCCCATGCATTCACGGTGGCTAAAGAAAAAAACGGTATCGGCACGCCAGTCCAAGTCTCCACAGAGTCTGTCACGAATTTACTCCATTACTGCTGTGCGCTGTTGCAGCAGCAGGGGGGATTGGTGCCGCTGAAGACGGAAGACGAGAAGGTGGTCGGTCAGCACTCGGCGCAACACAATGATCTTGACCGCAACCTGAAAACAAGCGTGGCAAAAAATGAAAGCTTTGCGAGCTGCAGCAGCCACCATTGGTTGGCGCGAATGAGAGTAATGCGTCCACCAACCATAGTCACGCTTTCGCGCTGCTGGCACTCGTAGCCTACCCCGGGGTAAGCGCCTGCTGCTGCGCGCGCCACAGTACGTTAAATCAAGTTGCCAGCATAATAAGTATTGACCGCTGCCGCTTCTGTATTTCCGTATCCGTGCCGCCCCACTATACAGCAACACAGGATCTAGAGCTTGATCCTAACTTACTGCCAATGATGAGGATCTCGACCCGGAAGCGCAGCCGCAGCAGCAGAAAAATTCAGATGAGGTAAACTTTTGTTTGTAAGTGACGTGCTGGTGCTGCTGGTGCCAATGCTACTGGTGCTGCCGTTGCCGCGATGACGTTGATCACGGTGCAGACAGCGAGGCTTCCCGCAAACTGGCTTGAGGATGTGATGTGTCAGTCGTCCTTCCTGGCGGCGGGCAAAGCGTCAGCGCGTGATGAGTGATGATCATGGCGAGATGATCGATCGGGCGGCGCGACGCGGCGTGGCAGGCTCGAGTCAGCCCCCCTCCCCTACCCCCCTCGCGCAGGAGCAGCAGCGGCGGCAGCAGCGGCGGCGCGCGTTTGCGCTTACGTGGCGACCCCGGGATTTCCCGGGGCCAACTTCGTGCTGGCAGTCGCAGCGCAGGCTCTCCGAAGGAGCGGCCCGACAGGCGAGGAGGCGGCAGCGGCGCAGCGTCAACAGATGCAAGCTGCAGCGGGCACTGGCAGTGGCACAACAAGACCGACCAGCGATAAGGTCAGGATCGGCGGCGACAAGACCTGTTGCTGGCAGCTAAGCTGACATGAGAAATTCCATCGTCTGCCCAGCTGCTTTCGAACAGCTTGAGCAAGAGACTCGCTCGTGTCGCTATCGCAGCGCAGCCTGCTGCGGTGCGTGCACCACGTGCGTACGTCGCGCCATTCGTGCTGTCGGCAAGCCAGTCCGTGGAGCGGGTCAGTCAGTCATGGTTGATCATCTCGTGTGTGTTGCAAGGGGGAATTTCCTTCCTGGCTGCAGCCAGATGGTCGATCGACCGAATCAGCAACTTCCAGTGCCCTACTCTCCCGCTCAGCATTATTTGGCGAAAGACGGGGACATGCTCGCATCCGAGTCACGATTCCTGCAGCGGCCAGGGCAGCAAACCTGCAAAGAAGGAACGCTCGCACGAACGGGCGCCATTTGGGAGCTTCGGCTGCAAGCAAGCAAGCAAGCGAGCAAGCAAACAAGCAAACAAACAAGCAAGCGTCCGCGCGGCTGCAGCAAGAGCGGCGGAGGCGTGTCGAGCAGTGGAGCCTCAGGGCTTACGAGCGTACAATGCTGGCTGAAAGGCGGCGGCGCGGCCGTAGCCTGGCAGTCAAGGCCGGGCTCGTTCTCGCAGCGCTAGTGCAACTTGCAGCACCGACCTCGGTGGCAGCGGCGGCAGTGACGTCATATCAGGCAGTCGCGGGCCAGAATTGGACAGGGTTCTGTTCGGATAAAAACTTCAACACGCTGCCTTTTTACAGCAAGGAAGTCGTCTCGTACGAGGGCGCGCAGCAAGGCTTTGATATTTGCTACGCTACCTTTGGAAGCAAATTCATTGGTTTTTCATGGTACGCTAAGCAGACGTATGCTGTAGCATGCTATTTCGATCCACAAGATATTCCGGCGCTCCTCGATGGCTGGACAAGCGGCAGATATGACGGAGAAGCTGAAGCTCCCATTGCAGGTGCGTGGTTCGAGCCCGGTGTGACGTGTTATTCGATCACAGGTGTCTCCAACTGCTCGGCCCGCGTGGTTGCAGCTGTGGATCGCACGTTCGCAGCTGCGAATTCAAGCGCCGCGATCGCTCTGGCACAGTCCGCATATAGTCTTGCGGGTAGTGTCGTGAGCGCTTTGCCAATAGGCAAAAACGTGAGCATGGGTCTCGTTGATCTTGATCGCAAATCTATCAATTGGCGCGTCAAGCTCGACAGTCCGATTTCAGAAGAAAAGACCAAGCTCGTAGAGAAGGTGAAGCAGGCCCAGAGCTCTCTCGACGCAAGCTCGTGGTCCTCGAATACTCGGTTTCAGCCTCTCTTGAAAGGGGTCTCAAACAAGCTTGCGTCGGACAGCAACATTCCCAGCTATTTGCTTCTTGTCAGCGACGGCCTTCTCCACCACGCAGACAGCTGGGTCAATCTGTCCAATCTCAAGCAGGGTATGACTCGTCGTTTGGGGGATAGGGCACCACAAATTCTCTGTCTTCAAATGAGTGGGGCAGAGGCTTCGCCTTATTTTGAGGCGGTGTGCGACATGATTTTTTATGAAGGAGTTACAGAAGACCTTGTTACGGCGATTGCTTCGACAATTTGCAGTGCTTGAGGGCAATGACGACGTAGCGTAATACCTAGCTTTCCATTGAATGTAGATTACGACTTGTTTTTGGGTCATCTTCAATCCCCCCCCCCCCAACACGCCCATGCATCACTTTTTCTTCTTTTTCTGTCTCTGCAAAAAGAGGAAAATATGTCAGATGTTTACTTGTTGCTGCCTCTTTGCGCGACTTGAGATTTAGTGGTGCAAAATTCATTCAAGGACTTGCTCTATTTTGGCGCCCACTCTGCATCTGCACGATGGTATGTATCAACATCACCATGGCAACAAAGGTGCAATACAAATTGAGAGACGCGACTATTCATAAAAAGCGATCTCATTCATTCTACGATGAGTGACGATGCAATACGAGAACTGCACCTCCGATCTCCGTCCCTTGACTCACATCTTTGTGGTACCGAACATCGGAAGAGCGCGCAAATGCTCGTCACCTTGGCGATTTAAAATGTACCAAAGGCGTATGTCCCAGCCGGTTCCTCTTTTTGTTTGCGTTCTTGGTCTTTCGCACGCAATGCTTGTGTATTTAATGCGCATCTTCATACATGTCACGCTTTTCGAGCGCTCTCATCTCGAGGGAAAAGTCATAGTCCACAAGAGCTGGAGCCAGATCGGCAGGGTTGGTAAAGTTGGGCGCCAAGGAAATGATCGTGTCCGGGCCGCCAATCGCCTGTACGGAAGACAGACTTAGAATCTTGTAGACGCCAGTTTCTGCAGCGGAGGATCCGTCGCCGTGGCTGGAGGCTCTGACTTGACGCGGGCCGCCGCCATTGCTTGCGTTTTGGTTCGAAAGTATAGCCTCACGGCCCATGCGGAGGTAGGCTTCCATGCCATTGGTGGACTGTTCTGTCGGAGGCGGAAGCGGTGGACGGGAGTTTGGTACATAGGCCTGACCATTTCGGCTCGTGTGCTGCGAAGGGAGCGGCTGGAAGAAGGTCTTTTCAATCGCGCACTCAATGGCGTGCATCCAAAGATCTCGCTGCTCAGTGGAGTTCGTTTGCAAGATAACGTCCTTTTCGCCGCAGCGCAGCTCAAAGACACCTTGATGGAGGGGATAACCCGTCGCAAGGCGGGGGCGGCCAATATCTCCGTCAACATCGAACTTGTTCTTGAGCACGCTATCCACAGAGCTGGAAAAGGTCTCGCGGGTGACCTTGAAGTGTCTCGAACTCCACTTTTTGAAGAGGCCCTGGTGTAGCTTATTGATCGAGCCCTCACGAATAGGGTGCTCGGAGCTGCCATTGATGCGTTTCCATTCGGACTCCTTTGGGCGGGCGAAGCGGATGGAAAGTTCCTTTTGGTCTTTCATGATGCTCTGCAGGAGCCTCACCACCTCGGCGTTGCCGGTAAAGGCAACGTACTGGTCATTCACGCTAATGATGAAGTCGCCTCGCTGCACTCCGCCGTCGTGCGAGTACCCTGGAGCCTCGACGCCGTCCACGACGGTGTTGCCCAGCCTTGGCAGAGCAGCGTCCTCTCTGCCCACCACGCTCATACTGAGGCGCGCCCCCGCCGGGTACGAGACGGTAAAGTACTCCATCGCGCGCCCTCGCTGCCTCTCCCACGCGCGCCCCTGTGCACGTTCGCCGCGGCGCCCGTGCGCGCGGCCTTCGCTTCGACGCGGACTCGAGACGGAAATCCAATCGCGCGGGCGATGGATGGATGGATGAACGAACCGACGACGGACTCTCCGCTCCCGGTCGGTGCTCGCAAGCCCGAGCTCGGCGCCGTGCGCTCGCGAGGCTCGTCCCGCCGCGGCGCTGCGGTTTGGCAGCACACGCAGATCGCCGAGCGAGTTACTGCGCGCTGTAATGGCGCGGGCTCGACGAACGTTTTCATACTGGATCGCCGAAGCCGTGCTTCGATGACGGTGATGATGAGGAGGATGATAGTGACGAAAGGTGATGATGGGTCGGGTCGGATCCGATTGGGTCGTCGACGAGGTGATCGTCGGCATGGAGAACGCCAAGAGTAGTCACTGCAGGCTGCCGTACATTAGAGATTTCTCAAGCAACTCAAAGTGCTCGCTCACTGTCTAAAACAAGATGATCTCCACGGCGCAGTTGCGAAATGTACGCAAAGACGCCGTCGAGCGCCGCTCAACAACAACATCGACGTCTAGTCAAGAAGGAGATTTGATAAGCAATGCTCGCCATGAAGAACATTAGCACCATGCTGAGCATCACCAGCGGAGATCCTCCACTATCGAAGACGGATTGAGGCATCACGAATCAAACAGAGACGAATCGAGGCATCACGGATCAAACTCGACATTACAGTTCAATGTCTTTATGTCATGTAAGTCTTGTGTGCCAGAGGATGTTCATTACCTTTCAAACCATGTACGTTTCGTATGCCAGATGAGGTAGGTTCATTACCTTTCATTCATATCATGCAGGTCTTGTATGCCGAAGGAGGCCTTTCCGGGGCGCGACTGCAAGGCGATCACAAACAAGCGCTAGCCCAAGGTAATCTCGTAGGGTGGCCATCTCAGATTTGACCCCACGTTCTGCCCTGGTGAAACCAACACGCACGAACACGGCACAGACAGAACCAACGACCCGCACGGTGCCCGTATGGAGCCAAAGAACGAACTTCCGCAGTGCAACGTCGCCATGCAGACAACCGGCCGCACACAAGCGTTTGCACCTTTCCCGTTAGCGGCGCGTCAAGGTTGTTCTCTTTCGTGACTACGATAATAACTGCGTGCCAGCCAGCGTAATCCTCGTCCATGAACGCGCTGCCGTAGACCACAGAAGGCAGCGACGAGTTTGTACTCTCAGATATTGAGGCGTGGCTCGGTGCGGCCGCTGGCCATGCCGGATCATATTGCGGGTCTCTTGTGCGCGTAAAATACTGGCAGCAGAAGTAGCATTTCGCCGTTTCATTTGGGCTTGCTCGCGAGCCACAGCTCATCGGGCCGTACGCCCACCACGGCGATGTGCTCGAACTTGAGCGCCGCCCGCTAGAGGTCGCTCGCCAGAGGGCTTGTCGAGGTGGCAGAAATCGCGCTGCAGCAGCGTGCCCTCGGAGCGCGCATGCATCACCATGGCGCAGCCCTCCTCGCTCTCCCTGAAGGCAGGTGTCTAAATCGCCATCCGTAAAAAATGCCTTCGCGTCGAGCGTCAAGTTTGCGTTGAGGGACGAACCGAAGTTGATGCTGGATGCAGAATCGTCGCAGTACTCGAGGTGCTGGAATCTGAAGCCCCAAGGGCGTCGCTGGCCGGAAAGATGTGCCTTTGTTTTGATCCTCTGCTGGAGGCAAAATCGTCGCCGCGCTCGAGGCGCTGGAATCTGAACCCCCGATAGCGTGGCTAGCCGGAGAATGTGCGCCCTCACTCTGATCCTCTTTTTTTTTCTTCTCTTTCCCCCCACGGCACATCTCGCCGCTGCATCATGGACTGCTGCGCGTCAATTCCTCGCCGCTGCGAACTCGCCGGCTGGTTTCCCTTCGGTGCCAGTCCTCGCCGTGGCGTTCGCGCAGCTTCCTCGCGCCTTCGTCTGGCGCCGCGATCGGGACACTGAGAGCGCTCTCAAGGCGCTCTCGGCGCTCTCACTTTGAGGCGAAAGCCCCAAAAACGTGCCACAGCTGCGCTCTCGTGACGATCCTGCGAGAGCGGGCCGCGGAGAGAAAGCAAGCCCGGCGGGCGGGCGGGCGAGCGAGCGGCAGCAGACCCGAAACCCCCAGCGTCAGGGAGAGGAAAGAGGAACAGCGCGCGCGCACGCGGACGGAAACGCGGACGGAGAGACGCGGGCGAGGACGCAGAGGCACGATCGATCGCAGAGCGCGCACCGCGAAAGCGACAGAGGACCGGACGCCGCGCGAGGCGGCTGGCTGCTTGCTCGCAAGAGTGTACCTGCGTGTTTGCTTGCAGAGGCGCTAGCTAACTAGCTTGCTCGCTAGCTTGCTTGCTTGCTCGCTTGCTTGCTTACTTGCTTGCTTGCTTGCTGTCGATCCATGAGTGGGTCAAAGGCAGCGCGAGCGCGGAAGGGAAAGCAAAGCAAAAAGCTTGAAGATCTGTTGGTTATCTCTTCTGACTCGGAGAATTCATTCTCGGATGACTCGGACGACGAATTCCAAGGCGATGGACAGGCCGAGTTCGCAACGAAGCGCAAACCCAAGACGCACCACAATGGGAAACGTCTAAGCAACACCCTTGCCGACGACGATTCTGACGATGACAATGACCTTCCTCACTCGCGGACGGCTCCGTCGCGCAAATCACGGCGCAGCCAAAGCACCGTCAGCTACAAGGAAGAGGATGACGACAGCTCCGAAGATGACGACGACGGCCACGACGACGACAGCAAGAAGAACAATAACGATGACGACGAAGCCTATGACGACAACGAGGAGGAGGAGGAGGAGGAGGAGAGGAGGAGGAGGAGGAGGAGGAGGAGGAGGAGAGAGAGGAAGAAAACGATGAGGAGGTCGGGGAGACAGACGCGAAGGTGCCCGATTACGAGCAGGGGGCATCTGATTCCGAGTCTGAACTTTCCGGGGAGGAACACGAGGAGGATGTGGCGGAGAAGCAGGAAGTCGTCAACAGCGACGATGACGCAAATGACGGCATCGAGGTTGTTGAACTAAGTGAAGATGCCGACAGCGACAGCACTGGCGACCACAACGACGTCGCGATAAAGGATGCTGAGTATCGTGGGCAAGATAATCGTGGGCGAACAGCAGACACGAGTCCACGCACGACACCGGGTAAGAACTCAACCCGTTCCGACCAAACCTCCATGTTGGAGGGAGATCGAGATGAGGAACGCGAAAAATACCTTGCGAAATATGCGCGTGATATCTTCAAGCGCTCACCGAATGGCCTAGCCCAGATTACCTTCACCCTTGTGAGTTCCGGACGAGGATACGAGCTTGGCGACGACAAGATGAAAAAGCTTCCCGATCGTGAAGGTAAGCGGCTCAAGCTCCGCATCACGCATTCGGAACTCATACGATATATTGAGGATGCGGGTGTTGATGAGCTCAAGAATATCTGGAACAACGCGATCAAAGCTCGCAAAACCCGTGGCTTTGAGCACTTGAGCGTGACGAGGCTTGAGAAACTTCCTCAAGGCAACGGGGTTCGATGCACGATCGAAAATTGCTCAGGCTCTCATCCTGTTGCTTTGGTAGGGGGAGGAGAGCCGAGTCGGTCGTCGAGCAGCAACTCCCGCGAGTATGAGCGTTATGCATCTTCCCGTTTCACCTCGAGCTCGACTCCGGTCTCTCGATCCGAAGTTAGAGGGATGCATAAGTTCCGTGATGCCGCTGACGTCGTCGACGCTTCATCGATCTTCGACAGTGAGCCGCGGCTCCCAGTACCCGATGCACGTAGTACTCCCACATTTCGGGCGCGTACGCCAGAGCAGCTCAACCAATTCATCACGGCGCCCGAGAACTCGAAAGCAATGGATGTAGAGAAAGCGGGCAACGACCAGCCAGCTTTTAGCCCGCAAGCACCAGTCTCGGACCCGGAAGACGCCTCACTTTTCACTTCAGGGTTCTCAACGAGCACCACGGAAAGCTCGCAGCCGACCGAAACATTACAGCCTTCGAAACCATCGCAGCCCACGGTTGCATCGCAGCCCACGGTTGCATCGCAGCCCACGGTTGCATCGCAGCCTTCGGTTGCATCGCAGCCCACGGTTGCATCGCAGCCTGCGGGCACCTCGCAGTTTCCGGGCACATCGCAGTTTCCGGGCACATCGCAGCCTACAGTCACATCGCAACCTGCAGGCACATCGCAACCTGCAGGCACATCGCAACCTGCAGGCACATCGCAACCTACAGCGACCTCTGAAGCGACCAAGACGTCCGCGACCAGCACGGAGGATCCTCTAACGACTGCCGGCGAAACGTTGGATGTCGGCCCAGATGCCACAGCTGCTTTTGAAGTTGAGTCCGTGAGCTCTACGGCTCGGAGAACTGGACCGGCAAGAGTTACCGGCGCGAGAATTCTGCCTGCAGACTTTTCGATCAAAGACTCTGAGACGAAAATCATGGAGTGCATTAGGAAGGAAATGTCAGGTCTTGTGGCTTCGCGCGAGAAACTCGCCCAAGAGAGGCAGATCTCTTATGCCACCATAAAACAGCTTCGCGCCCAGAAAGCGGAACTCGAGAAGAAGAACATAGATCTCCAAGATGAAAAGGACGCGCTTGAGACCCAATTAAAAGCCGAGGTCAGCCGGTTGGAAGCCGAAGTCAGCGGACTGAAAGCTGCGGTCACCCGCGAGAAAGACGATAACAAGCGTCTCAGCAAAGAGAACAGCGATTTGAAAACCGACAACGAGTACCTTCAAGACAGAGTTAATAGGTTTGAGGATGTCAAGGCGCGTATGCTTCGCGTCGACGAGGATAAGAAGCGCCCTCGTCAAGAACAAGATGCCACTGACAACAACGGGAAGACCTCGGACGCGTCTCCGAAACGTCAGCGCGCTGACTGATGAAGAAATGCAGAAGCACAGATAAATAGATGCTCCTCTAAATAAAACATGAGTTTTCGTGACCGGACCAGCGAACCCGAGTAAATGAGAAGCAAGCGAGTAGTAGCGGCTCAAGCCTCCTGCCGCTGGGCCAATAGTTCACGTCATCTGACAGGGAGCGTGGTCTAACGTGGAGAAAGAAAAAGACGTTAAGGAAGGGGGAAAATTGAGAAACACCCCCCCCCCCCCCCCC
>KN805410.1:258901-269409 GCA_000818945.1 Schizochytrium sp. CCTCC M209059
CGCGGCAGGGGCGGCGACGCTGACGACGCGCGCGGCGGCGGCGCGCGGCGCGGGCAGCGGACAGACGTGGACGCTCGCGAGCGTGGGCCTCGGCGTCGCGGCCGCGGCCATGCTCGCAGCCACCGGTGTCGCCGAGGCGCGCTGCGAGCCGCCCAAGATCGAGCTGCTCGACGGCGTGCCCGCCGGCGACCTGCAGGATGTCGACGTGCTCTACGAGCAGGCCGGCGTCAACGGCAACCTCTCGCGCTGCCTCGAGAAGCTCAACGAAATGTACATGGCGAGCACGGACAAGGCCGAGATGGTGGACTTGTGCTGGCGTCTCGCGCGCGCGAACTACAACCTCGTCTACAGCAAGGACCCCGCGGACCAGGAGGTCTGCGGAACCCAGGAGCAGAGGAAGGAGCTAGCGATGGACGCCCTCAAGTACGCGCGCCAGGCGCTCGAGGTGGCCCCGAACGACTACCGCTCGCACTACTGGTGCGGTATCGCGATCCAGGCCGTCGGCGAGTTCGAGGGCACCAAGTACACGATCACCCACCTCAACGATATTCGCTCCCACTTTGAGCAGGCTGTGCGGCTCAACCCCAAGGACGGCATGTGCTTTTATTGCATTGGCATGTGGTGCTTTGAGCTCGCTGACCTGGGCTGGATGCAGCGTCAGATCGCTAGCACCATTTTCGCTACGCCTCCACAGAGCAGCTTTGAGGAGGCGCTCAAGTACTTTCAGCGGGCCGAGCAGGTACAGCCCGAGTTCTGGAACAAGAACGCTCTCATGATTGCCAAGACGTACGAGAAATTGGGCGAGTACGCCAAGGCCGTCGAGTGGTGCGAATACACCACGCGTCGGCTGGTCATCAACCCCGATGACGAGGCGATCCTCAAGCAGGCGCGCGAGGTCCTTGCGCGCGTCGAAAAGAAGGTCAAAAAGTGAACATGACACCTATGACAACCACAACAACAGCATCACCAACCAAGTTAACCAACCAAGTTAACCAACCAACCAAGGGAAAGAGAAAAAAAAAAAAGATGAAGAAAGAAGAACAAAAAGAAGAAGATAATACATGGCGTTTACGCGCTGCAGTGCAATCAACGCAGGACCTCTGTTGAAACGGCAGCTTATGGCCTGCTGGTCGTTGTCCGCCCACCTGTCTGCCTGCCTACACGCCTGTCTGCCCGTCCGCTTACGAGCGTTTGCGGAACACGAGCGTAGACACGTAAAAAGATGGAAATAAATCGAACAAGAGCGCCGATCGAGGAGAGAAGAATGAGACTGAGCTCGCCGGCGCCTCGTTTCATTTGTTTTTCCAGTCACAGTAAAAGCTCGCTGGATTGAACAACAACAAAAAACGAGAGCCGGCATTGTTTCCTGAGTGCTTTTTCTCAAACCTGTCACCGCCTCTTCGCTCCTGGTAGCGCATGTCCCAAGTAGAAGATTTCTATACCTGATAACAATCCCGAGTGGGGGGAAAAAGAAATAAGAACTATGAGCCATGCGCCTTTTTTCTACTTTGCTATCTTCATCTTTTTTGCTACTTGTGAACATCATTTTGCATATTCGCACAACAGCTCATCAATGGGCTCGATCGTTGTGACCAACTTGTTACAGTCAGTCCCGACATGTCGATGAAAAAAGAAAATTGACACCGCGCCATCCTTGTCTTATGTTAATCTTGCAAAAGACGCTTGCGGTCCTCCGCCGTGGCAAAGATCATACGCTTGTGCCGAAGCGTGAGACGGTCCCCCCTTTTCACTACGGCACCATCGCCGCCAAAATGCACGTTAAACTTGCCCGTTTTACCAAAGGCAGACTGAATGCGTCCCGTCGCGCCAGTGTCAGTCTCGACGGTGAGGTTGATGAATTTGCTCATGTCTGTATCCTTGGAGAACATGCTCCGCGCCACGACGTCCCGCACCCGACCTACCTCGTCGGGTTTCTTGTCCACAATACGGTCAACGGCGCCATGTCTTTCCTTGAAGCGATACACGCGAAGCCGTGCAAGCTCCTCTTCAGAGGGAGTCTTGGTGTATTGCGAAGCCACGCGTCCATAAAATGCAATGCGGCACGATTTCGTTTCAACGCTCATGTCGAGCCTCGATCCAATGACAGTCGCTCCCGCCTGGCAGATGACCGGCTGATCGAAATTGAGAAGCGCCCATTGCAGAAAAGGTCCTCCCTTGGCCTTGCCTCCGCCACGCAGCTCCTCGTCATAGAGAAATTCTTGATCGTGATCAAACGCGAGCATTGGAAGGTTCTTGCCGAGGTGTTGTGCTGCAACTTCTTTAAGTTCGGCTGAACCAAAAAAAGTAACCTTGGCCACCGTGGTGGCGTGACCAACCGTGACGTGGAGCTTGGAACCTGATTTGCAAGCAAGCGGGAAGAAGCGCACCTTGCGTAAAAGTACAATGGCCGCCGAGGTACTAGGGACGCTTCCTGGAGTCGTAATGGTTCCTCGTTCCAAGGCGTCGGCATTCAAATTAGCAAAGCACAGTGCAACGCGGTCTCCCTTTGCGGCGTGTTCGACTGGTTTCCGGAACATTTGCATGGACTTCACCTTGCGCTCGAGTCCGAGCTGGGGGATCTCAACCATGTCACTAACATTGACGGTGCCACCGAGCATGGTGCCGGTCACCACGGTGCCTTGGCCCTTGATTGGAAAACAATGATCGATTGCAAAGTAAAGGGGCTCTTTCGAGGCGTCACCGCGCTCTGGCATGACCGTGGTGCGCCGAATGAGCTGCACAAGGTCTTCAAGACCCTGTGACTCAATACCACTCGAACCCGTTTGGCCTTGTTGCTTGGCAGTTGCAGCAGGGGGTTGAGGCGGCGAGGCCGCGCTTCCCTCGCCGACGCCCGCTTTTCCGTCGCCGCCAACAATGGCAGAGATGCAAGCAATGGGGCTTCCCTTGAAGCGCGTCGAGGAAAGGGCCTGATCAATGGCTTTGGTAACGCGCTCTACAGACGCTGTGCGTGTGGCTTCAGGGAGCAGGTCAATCTTGTTAAGCACAACAATGAGATCGTCTGTGAGGATTTCACCAATCACCAAGCACTCGGCGGTCTGCGTCTGAATGCCCTTGGTTACGTCAACGACGAGAATCATGCGGTCAATAATTTGCGCGCCGCCGATAATTGTGCGAATGAGGGATGCGTGCCCAGGGCAATCGACGAGTGTGTATTGCACTTGCTTGACGCCTGCATCGGCCAATTGTTCAGGGGCCTCCACTGTAAAGGCGCTAAACCCGAGATCAAGCGTGATTCCGCGCTCTTTAGACTGCGGATGTTTGTCTAGCGCCGCGGTCGATAGCATCGTGCTGAGTGCACGGACCAGCGAGGTCTTGCCGGAGTCCACATGGCCCAGGACGCCCACGTTCACGTTGACCACGTTGCCGCCGCCGCCCATCTTGCACGCACTCTCTCTGCTGCCTGCGTCGCACGCGACAGCTACAGAATGCTGCACACGCGCGCAGCGTATATCGTCTCTGCGCTGCGCTCTTCGTATGCGCAGCTGGCCGGCACGTCGCCTCGCTTGACTCCGCAACAGAGCTTTTGCTTTTGGCTTTTTCAACACCAACTCCGTCTTTTTTGGGCGGACAACAACTTGAATGCAAGCAAGGGGTGCTAGTGCAGAAAGCAAGCGAGCGAATACAGCGCACTTGCAATACGTGTAAACGTTGGCCGAAGGAAGGAAGGAAGGAAGGAAGGAGGGAAGGAAGGAAGGACAGCCGTAGTTCAATCGCAGATCGACAAAAAGTCTCGCAAAGCGAACATTTACGACCTCGTTGTGAGCTCGCCATTCCTTTCGCGAAATAAAAGCTTTCTGACAGCTGCTTATACCAGAGCAAGAACGAGAAGAAAGTCTCGTCAGCAAATTGTGAACAATATGCCATCGAGGAGCCATGGCGGAGGGGGCGCGCGCTCGCTGCACTGACGTCCTGCCCCAGGATGGCGTCGGTGCGCCTTTACTGGTGCCTGTACCGGATGAAGAGCTCGCAGGTGTGGAGGAGTGGAACGAAGAGAAGCTGGCAACAAAGGTTACTCTGCCATGGATCGAGCGACTCAGCGCCGATCAAGTTGACGCTATCTTCGAGCGTATCGACACGCTCGAAGTTAATCTCGGACGCAGCGAGGAAAGGCTTCTCGCTGTCGTGAAGAATGGCGACAACCGCACGATCTACAAGTGGTTCGACAGCGACGTGGCGTACGTCGCTCCTCCTGTCGCCGCGCGTGAACGAACGAGCGAAGTTCATAGAAGCGCGAATGCCGCGCTGGCTTCCGACGGAGCCGAAGCCGTGCCGCCCCACCCCAGGTCTTCCGTGGTGAGATCGTCTCGAGCAACCAGATCCGTGGGCGGCGTCCCCTGGATCTTCCAGCCCAAATTCATCGAACCCTGGGACTCCTTTGGCGATGACACACACGAGGCGCTCGATATCTTCAAGTCCACGCTTACTCCGCAAGGAGTTTGGGAACCCGAATCTTATGTCCCAGCTTCTCGCCAGTGAGTCTGCTACCGATCGCGAGACGCCGGTGCAGACTTGGGCATTGATATATCACGACAAGGTACTCGTTCACGGCCTTCACCCCGTCATCGAGCATCTTTCGCGGGATTCCGTG
Source organism: Schizochytrium sp. CCTCC M209059 (assembly GCA_000818945.1). Taxonomy (NCBI): domain Eukaryota; class Bigyra; order Thraustochytrida; family Thraustochytriidae; genus Schizochytrium; species Schizochytrium sp. CCTCC M209059. Next base: position 263,511 of record KN805410.1, read on the forward strand.
ACTCTTGGGTGTAAATATCGGATGAAGGGATTAGTACGCCTCGGCTTCGGCCTTGGGGAACGTCTCGTGGACGGCGAGACCTATTCCGTAGACGATGGCTCTGTTGTAGCATTCGTTGAGTGCAAGCGGATGGCGACCATGCCCTGGATCTCGATCATAAATGAGTACAATCGGTGCTTGCCCTCGGACTCCCTCGAAACCGCTGTCCACCTGGATGAAAACGACGATTGCACCAACTCCCGTGGAAATGTAACTAACTGGCGGCTGATCGTCACAGACCCTTTGGGAGAGCTCGTCATGTACATGGTGATGTCTGGGTGCAAGTTCGGAATGCTCACCAACAGCTACAGGACCTTCTTCGTGCGCCTCGGCAACCGTCCGCGCACCGTCTACGTCACGGACGCCTTCTACCCAGAGCAAGACGATAGCACTCACCGCAACCCGAACCGCATGGCTCTGAGCCACGCGACTCTGCTCTTCTATGCGCACGCCCTCGGTGAGCACGTGCGTGGCCAGCCACGGAAACCATTTTGGAACTGGTTCAACTGTCCGAATGTACAAGGTGCTGAAGAAGACGCGCGATTCGATGACACACCTCAGGGGGCCAACGATGGAAGTGACAACGGCTCAGATGATGCCACCGACGTACAGGCCATGTACGAGCAAGACGTGCAGGCTCTTTTTGGGCAGAGACTCAAGCTCGTTGCCGACGACGGCTCGCGCTCCATCGAGCTCGATCTGGGGGAGCGGTACTGGATAAAGCACGAAGGTACGGACGTGCTGTGCAGCGCCGGGCTTGGCATGGGCAACGTCGATGTTGAGGGTCGCCGGTGCTTTTTGAAGACGGTGTCACTCGACGCCAAGTCCGCGAATCGCGAACTGCTGCACGAAGCGCAGGTCTACGAGGAGCTCAACCACCTCCAGGGCGGCGTTCTGCCAAAACTTGTCCTACATGGCCAGGACGCGTTCTTTGCAATCCGGGGCGTGCTTACGACACAGGAAGGTGTGGCCTTGAGCGCTGGTGGCTCGAAAGTGGCACAGCGCATCTCGCTCTCCGGAGGACTTGAGACTCTCACCAACAAGATTGAGGGAGCGCTGAGTGAGCTCCACACGGCCGGGTATTTGCACGGAGACGTGGCACTACGTAATATTGTCATTGATAGTTCCGGGGATGTCAAGCTCATTGATCTAGGGCGCGCACACAAGCTACTGAGCCCGGGCCAGGCATCTGACGAGCTCAAGATCGTGAGGGAAACATTAGTTCCGCAGCTGAAAATATTGTTTGATTCTTGGACTATCATAGTTCTTGCGAGGCAAGGTGCTATCGCGGAGTGGCTTTTGGCGCCGTGCATGTTCGGATTTTCTACTATACTTTGCGTTGTATGTAGCGTCTCCTTTTGTTCGGGAGACAAGGTAAGATTAATATAAATATAACACTCTTCGCGATGAGTTCCTTTTGCTCCCAAACTGCCTGGCCGACTGACTGACCGACCGACCGACCGACCAATCGACCGAGCGATCTATGGCTGTCGAATCGACCATAACCAGACCCACACCCTCTTGAATCCTAAATCTTGAATCTTCATTCCTGATACTTGATGCAAAGCGCACTCGCAGTCGATCTTGGCAGACGATTCTTCGGGAGACGGAGAAGCAACAACCACAGCCACAGGTGAGTCTCATCGCATTCTGCCCGACGAATGCAGCTGTACTGCAAGCGCTCTGACGGTCCGCACCAGGATCGTCGAAAGTGTCGTCACGCACAAGTACATATTTTAAATTAAAAAATCGACGTGTTCTGGAAATCCAAGCTTGTGCCTTACTATCACGGCATACCACTGGCATAGATAAAGAAAAACTGTTTGGCTGGCTGGTTGAATAGAATCTAGCAAAAAAGACAATGAAAGCAGAGAAAGAGTCTAGCAAACTCCCTTGGTGGAGTTGTCGTTTTCAATGTGGTTGAGATTGCCGCCCATGAGTCGCGTAGTAATGTTGCGGGACAATTTGTGCGTAAGCTTGTCCGTCTCGGCTTTGTCGAGCTTGCGCTTTTTGTTGAGACGAGGATCGTCGTCGCGGTACTTTTTGTTCTTGGGGTGCAAGAGGTGCGAGGGATGCTCCTCGTAAAAAGCGATGGCACGGGCAATGTCGTCAACCAAAAGACGGATCATGTTGCGACTCATGTTCTGCTTGACGACAGCACGCATAATGACGAGATGCTGCGCGCCTTTGGGGCACTGGTACGCCGGCACGGTCCAGCCTCGCGCCTTGAGTGCGTCCTGGAGATCGTAAAGGGTGAATCCCGACTTGACCGGATCCTTGAGCGCAATGGCGACGAGCGGCATGTCGCCTTTGTCGACCACGTCAAAGTGGCCGGTGGCCTTGAGCATGTCGCGCAAATATGCTGCGTTGCTGAGACCATTCTTCATGATGGCCGCGTAGCCGCCCTTGCCGAGGCGCAGAAACATGTAGTACTGCGCAAGAATGGTGGACGCAGGCTTGCTAAAGTTGAGTGTGAGACTCGACTGGCTACCACCGAGGTAGTCGACGGTGGTGACGAGGTCGTCGGGGCAAGAGGCCTTTTCACTAAAAACGAGCCATCCGAGACCGGCGTAAGTGAGGCCGAATTTGTGTCCGCTTGCGTTAATGCTCTTGACTTGGGGCAGACGAAAGTCCCAGAGGAGCTCCGGGCGCGTAAAGGGGGCGATGAAGCCTCCCGAGGCGGCGTCTACGTGCACGGGAATGTTCCATCCCTTGGCGTCGTTGAGGCGCTGCACCATTGCGCAAATGGCGGCAACGTCCTCGAACTCGCCGTTAAAGGTGCTTCCGAGGATGGGGCATACGCCAATGGTGTTTTCGTCGACGAGCTTTTCGGCGCGCTCGGCCGTGAGCACGAGGCAGTCGTCCGAGATGTCTGCCTCGCGGCCCTCGATCTCAAAGTATTTGCAGGCCTTGTGCCAGCAGCACTGGACATTGGATCCGAAGACAAGATTAGGCTTGTAGGCGTCCGTGAGGCCCTTTTCCTTGCGCCAGGCGCGATGACGCCACTTCATGGCGAGGCAGGCGAGCATAATGGCCTCGCTTGAGCCGACGGTGGCCGTGCCGGTGATTTTGTCGTCTTCCATTTTGGCGTTCCAGAGGTTGCCGATCATGTTAACGCAGCGCTGGTGGATGGCGCTCGTGGTCGGGTACTCGTCAAAGTCGATCGCGTTGACGCGCATGCCTGCGCGCATGATCTCCTCTGCTTCGGGCTCCATGAAGGTCGTGACAAAGGTGGCCAGATTCTGCAGGGTGGACCCGTCCAGGAGCATTTCGTCCGAGATGATGGTCTTGGCGCATGCGGCGGCCATACCCTCCTCCGGGATCGTCAGGCTCGGCGCCATCTGCATGGCCATATCGGACGCGTACACCTCCTTCATTCTTCCCGGCTCCCGAAAGCTTCGCTTCGCTCCTTGGTTCCCTTTTTTCCTCCTTTCCTTTCCTTTCCTTCGAGCTCGTGCTCGTGCTCGTGCTCGTGCTCGTGCTCGTGCTCGTGCTCGTGCTCGTGCTCGTGCGCCGCCAGTTCGGGCTTTGCGCGCTTCTGCCGCTGGCTCCGCCCCCCGCTCTGAGTCTCTGGCAGGCGCTTGACGCAACGCTGTCTCGTGCAACGCTGTCTCGTCTCGTCTCTTCGGCAGGCCAGGTCGGATCGTGGTTTGCCGGCCTCTGCGATCTTTTCGCACCTGCTCTGCTCTGCTCTGCTCCGTTCTGCCCCGCTCTGCTCTGCATGCAATGCATGCAATGCGACGCATGCGTGCGAGAGCTTCGCGCGGCCGCGCCCCGGGCCCTGAATCCGCGCAATCGGGGCCCCGAATCCCTTCGTCCCAGGGCCGCTGCCTGCTAGGTAGTACTCCTACCGCTGGCCGGTGCTAGTGGGCTGGGCCTCACGGCTAGCCTAGCTAGCTAGCTGGCATCAGGCCCCGAGCCGAAGGCCAGGGGCACGGCCGACAGGCTGGCGGGCTGGCGGTCGCGCACCCGGTCGAGCTGGCTGGTAAGAGAGCGGGTTGGCTGGGCGAGAGCAGAACATAGAAGCAGAAGCGGCTGCCAGTATCCAAAAACGAACGAACATCGGAAAAAAAACGTTTTTTTTTTAAATTTTATCTTTTTGCGGCATCGCCCGGTGCACACCTTAGGTGTGTGCCACACACACCGGGTCTGCGCGGGGATGGGGAGGAGCGGCACGAATGTGCCGCAACGCATTTCGCTATTTTGCTTACGTAGTCGGCACCATCTCCTGTGAGGAAAGGTGACGTAGGCTTTTTTCTTTTTTTCTTCTTTTTGTTGTTGTTGTTTTTCTGTGGAGGTCCCAGAAACAGCGGCGTTCCACTTGCACTGCAGCAAGCTGCGGCCAGGTACGTACGTACGTACGTAGGTCTCTGCGCTCGCGTCGTGCCGCGACGATGCGCTGCGATGCGCTGCGAGCGTGTTTTCGAGCGGTCTGGATCGTGTCTGTTGGCGGCGAGATCGCGTTCCCCGAGCAGCGCGCGTGGGACGAGCAAGCACAAGCGAGTGAGCAAGTGGGAAAGCAAAGAAGCAGGAAATCGCGATGTCGCACGGCGCTGCTTGCTTGCTTGGCCGCCGTGTGACCCTACGCAGCATATATGTGTATACGTATGTGTGTGTGTCTTCGAGGCGGCGACGTCGGCAGGCCCGGCCCGAGCGCGGCCCCGGAATCTGCGATGACGTCGGCTGCGGCCGTCAAGACGCGTGGCGGGAACGATGAAATCGGCAGCAAGGCCAAGCCAGCTAGCTTCTTCACAAGCCGCGCCTGGCTTGGGACTTGCGCCGGGTCGTCTTCTGCAGCAGCAGCGACAGCGGCAGCGGAAGCGTATAGTATATACCTGCCTGGTCACGACTCACCGCGCACGCTCGGCGCAGGCAACATCGCCATCCGTAGCGACCGTATCATCGATGGTGAACGGATGAACAAAATGCCCAACGTGGTCTGTGACGGCTTGCGGTCGAGGGAGCAAGCGATAAATCATCCGCCGAGGACGCGGCGGGGGTGATGTGGCTTGACTTAACTGCGGCGGCGGTATGCAAACAAACGTACGGCGGCACGGTGCGCGCGAGAGGATGCAGTTACAAGTGAGAGGGCGAACGTGTAATCAAGAGTAGCCGAGCGCCTCACCTCGAGGCGGGGCTTACGGATAGATGACCTGGCAGCACTGCTAGTACTCACCGCGTCGCACTGCGTTTGCCAACGGCAAAGCAAGCGCCACGCGAGGGTTGCTTAGTGTAGTGTGCATCGCTGCTAGCACTTGCTCGCGCTCATCGCTGTAGTCCTAGTACTTTGCGCCAAGCCCGACCGCCTCGGCCTCCCTCTCGTCAGCTCCCAAAGCTTTCGTCTACAACTAACTACCCGGTCCACGTGACAAGAGGCGCCGCTGCGAGAACGCGCCGGCCTCCTGCAGTCTCATCGTTCGCCGGCGGGACTCCAAACTCGCGAGTAGTACATCCTCCCGCTCTTGGCCGCCTTGATGGCGAAATCAGGCACGGCGCGTGCCGCCCGCTTTGCCTCTTCCTCTTTCCCCCTACTAAACGTGCGGCTGCGGCGCGGCCAGGACTTGCCTCGGCTCTGCTTGCTTGCTTGCTTGCTTGCTTGCTTGCTTGCTCCCCCGTTGGTTCGCGACACTCTTGCTCCTGCTCTAGCTCTAGCTCTTGCTCCTGCTCCCGCTCCTGCTCCTGCTCCCGCTCTCCCCCTCCGTCTCCATCTCCGCCTCGGCCGCCGCGTCGCCGCCTCCGCGCCGCGCGTCGCCGCTTCGCCGCGTGCGTCATCCCTCCATGGCGCCTTTTTCCCACATATAACCTCGCGCCCCGCTTCCCGCGCCCCGCCCCGCGCCGCCGCGACACGCCGCGACACGCC
>KN805410.1:269754-294690 GCA_000818945.1 Schizochytrium sp. CCTCC M209059
GAGCGCGCGGGCGATGGTCGCCAACATGCACGGCGCCGCCATGCTGCGCCAGGGCGCGGGCCTCGTGCGCGCGGCCGCGGCGCGGACGCAGAGGAACGCGCTCGCGGCGCCGCGCGCGCACGCCGCGAGGGCGCTGAGCGCAGCGGCGTCGCAGGGCGAGGGCAAGAACGTCCGCATCGGCATCATCAAGGAGGGCGAGGAGCGCGTGAGCATGGTCCCTGAGAACCTCGACAAACTCGTCAAGAAGGGCGCAGAGGTCCAAGTGCAGGACGGAGCTGGTGTCGCCGCCGGGTTCTCCAACAGCCAGTACGAGGCCGCCGGCGCAAAGATCGTCTCCGGCGAAGAGGTCTGGAAGAGCGACGTGGTTGTCACCATCAACAAGCCCTCCTCCGATGACCTCAAGAAGCTCGAGGACCGCCTCATCGTTTCTCAGCTCCAGGCTCGCAACGACCCGGCCGTCTACGACCAGCTTGCCGAGCAAAAGGCCACCGGCCTCAGCCTCGACATGCTCATGCGCACCCTCTCGCGCGGCCAGGCCTTTGACGTCCTTAGTTCCCAGGCCAACGTCGCCGGCTACCGTGCCGTCATCGAGGCCGGCTACCAATTCCAGCGCCCCTTTGCGGGCCAGATGACCGCCGCCGGCCGCATCAACCCCGCTCGCGTCCTCGTATGCGGTACCGGTGTCGCCGGTCTTGCGGCCATCCAGGCCGCCAAAAACCTTGGCGCCGTCGTCAACGCCTTTGATGTGCGCGCCGCCGCCGCCGAGCAGGTCCAGTCCATGGGCGCCAACTTTCTCAAGGTCGAGAGCGACGAGGACGGTTCCGCCGCGGGCGGCTACGCCAAGGAAATGTCCGCCGAGTGGTTTGAAGCCGCGCGCAAGATGCTCCTCAAGGAGTGCGCCTCTACCGACATTATCATCACCACCGCACAGATCCCCGGCAAGAAGGCGCCCGTGCTCATCACCAAGGAGATGGTCGAGGCCATGCCCAGCGGCGGTGTCACGGTTGATCTCGCTGCCTCCACCGGCGGCAACGTCGAGACCACCCAGCTCGACAAGGTCGTCTCCATCACCGGCAAGAATGGCCAGACCATCAACTGCGTCGGCTACGGCAACATGCCCGCGCGCATGGCCTCGGTCGCCAGTACGCTCTTTGGTGGCAACGTGTCCAAGCTTCTGCTCAGCATGTACGACAAGGAGGGCAACTTTGTGGTCAACGAGAGCGACGAGGCCGTGCGCTCCATGCTCATCGTCAACGCCGGCAAGAAGCTCGAGCCCTACAACCCGCCCCCGCCCCCTGTCGCTCCCGTCTCGGATGAGCCCAAGGAGGAGCCCAAGCCTATTGACCCCCAGCAAAAGACCCTCGAGTCTGTTCTCCTCGGCACCGGTATCTCCAGCGCCGCCATTGGCGTTGGCTCCAAGGTCCCCGACACAGGTCTCCTCGCCACCTTTGCCCTCTCTGTCTGGCTCGGCTCCGGCTCGGTCCGCGGTGTCGCCCACTCGCTCCACTCCCCGCTCATGAGCATCACGAACGCTATCTCCGGTATGACCATCGTTGGCGGCATGCTCCAGCTCGGCGGCGGCATTCTCCCCCACACCATGCCCCAGCTTCTCGGCGCCACGGCTGTCACGCTCTCGGCCGTCAACCTTACGGGTGGCTTCATGGTCACCAACAAGATGCTCGACATGTTCCGTCGCAAGGATGACCCCCCTGAGTTCAACCACTACTACCTTCTTCCCCCTGCCGTCGCCGTTGGTGGCCTCGGCCTCGCGTCCCTTGCCGGCAACTCTTCCGCCGTCGCCGGCACCCTCGGACTCGCCTCCGGTCTTGGCTGCATTGCTGGTATCTCGCAAATGTCCAGCCAGTCCACGACTCGCATTGCTCCCTACGCCGCCATGGGTGGTGTCGGCATGGGTATTGCCAGCGCTCTTCAGGCCATGGACGTCCCTGCCTCCGTGTACGGCCAGCTCGCGATCACCTCGGCCATTGGCGGTGGTATCGGCTACGCTCTCGCCGGTCGCATTGGACCCACCCAGCTCCCCCAGGCTGTCGCTGGCTTCCACTCGCTCGTCGGTGTTGCCGCTACCTCGACGGCCGTCGGTGACTTTCTCACCCACGACTTTACCCACTTTGACGGCTTCCACGCCTCGTCCATCTACCTCGGTGCCTTTATGGGCAGCATCACCGCCACGGGCTCCGTCATTGCCTTTGGCAAGCTCGCCGAGATGATGTCCACCGATGCCCTTGCGCTCCCCGGCCGTGATGCCCTCAACATTGGCATGGGCGCTGGCTCGCTTCTTGGTCTCGCTGGCTTCCTCACGACCTCGGACCCGACCATTGCTGGCGCCTGCCTCGCCTCGGGTGTTGGTCTCAGTGGTCTCATGGGACTGCACATGACCGCCAGTATTGGTGGCGCTGACATGCCCGTTGTCATCACTCTGCTCAACTCGTACTCTGGCTGGGCGCTTTGCGCCGAGGGCATGATTCTCGACAGCCCTGTGCTCACCATCGTCGGTGCCCTTATTGGCAGCTCCGGTGCCTTCCTCACCAACGTCATGTGCGAGGGTATGAACCGCTCGCTCGCTAACGTTATCCTTGGCGGCTTTGGTACTTCCACCGGTGGTGCTGGTGTCGCTTCGGATGATGACCTCGTTGTGACCGAGATTGACTCGGCTGGCACCGCCGAGGCCCTCAAAAGTGCCTCCAAGGTGCTCTTTGTTCCCGGCTACGGTCTTGCCGTGGCCCAGGCCCAGGGCATTGTTGCTGACATCTCTAGCAAGCTCATTGCCGAGGGCAAGACGGTCCACCACTGCGCTCACTCGGTCGCTGGCCGCATGCCCGGTCAGCTCAACGTGCTTCTTGCCGAGGCTGGCGTCCCTTATGACATTGTCCTCGACATGGAGGAGATCTCCGACGACGATATGGCCGATTACGACGTTGCCGTCGTCATTGGCGCCAACGACACCATTAACAAGGCCGCTCGCGACGATCCTTCCTGCGCCATTGCTGGCATGCCCGTAATCCCCGTCTGGCTCGCCAAGCATTGTGTCGTCCTCAAGCGCAGCGCCAACCCGCGCTCCGGTTACGCCAACCTTGCCAACACTACCTTTGGCGAGAACAACTGCGACCTGCTCCTCGGTTCTGCCAAGGACACCCTCGAGCAGATCCGCTCCAACCTTTAGACAGCTTAGCCTGGGAAAAACGAAGATTATTTTTTCTGGTGTTTTCACTCGATACACCACTAGGGCCTAGTCTTGTTTCATTTGGCAACTTGCTCGAATCAGCCTTCAAGGCCAAGCATTTGTCTAGCTTCGGCATTTGATGCTTCTGTTCCTTTTATTTATTTATTTTCCACATATACGTAAACATCGAGCCGCGGACAAGCTTTCTACGCTCGAGGATCAAATCGATCAAACAAGCGGCCGCAAAGATAGAAAAATCGATCTTGGACATTCAAACAATCGTCCCTGCTTCATTTTTCCATCCTTTGTCAGCGAGACTATCCTATCCGCGCGTAGACTCGCTCGTTCGTCGTGGGCAGCAGCTGCGTCTTCGTGGCCTCTTTCTCGCGGGCGTCCTCTCTCCCTCTCTTGTCTCTCTCTCTCTCTTTTGCTCATTCCTTTTCTCAAATTAAAGTTCTCTTTTCGATTTACTAGTTTGCACTCATGCTCATTGACGAAATGCATTAATGTTTTTATCGTTTTTTCTTGCTTGCTTTCATCTTTTCCGGCGCGCCTCATCGAAACGCGTTGAAACTACTTTCTTCCCTCACGCCGTGACCTCGTTTAAAAAAACGCGTGTACTCACTTCCATGTCTCATCCAGCGTCGACTTGCCCACCGCCTTGGACAGATAGATGGTGAGAGCGAGAAGCGCAGCAATAAGAGCAAGAAGGAGACCCGAAGCAAAGTCCTCGTCGAGAACATCGAAACCGCGAGAAGGCATGACACGCGTGTAAAAGATATCGAGACCTGCAGCGAGAACCAGGGAGGTTGACTCGAGACGCGTCGCAAAGCTGCGAATGAGACGCAGCTGTGGAATGGACTCGTAGTACGTAATGGTCTGCGTCGGAATTAAGGGCAGCTCCGGAGCGTACAGCATGAGGCCCTCCTCCTTCTCCATGTCGCTCAGCTTGCCAACAGGCCGCCGAGGGCTGAGAATCTGCGGCACCTGCATGTTCACCGCCCCGTTTGCCGTGCCAATGAGCACGCGGCGGTCCGCGATACCAAAGCGAGTCTTGGTCACGCCAAGAGCCGCAATAGCGCGCTCCGTGTAAAACGTCTTTTGCTGCACGTTCGGCATCATCGAGTCGTCAAAGGCAGACATTGCCTTGCCGCTGCCCATGTTGGGACGCGAAGACCACATGTTCAGCTCGCGGGGACCAATCTCGCCCTCAAAAAGACCAACCACAGACACCTCCTGGCGACTCTTGACCTGGTTCCAGAATGAATAGGTCACCGTGTTGTCGGCCAAAACAGCATGGACAGGGCCCGTCGACTTTTTGTGGGTAAAACGGGAAATCACGCGACCCGAGATTCCGTTGAGAATAGAGACTTGCAAATGCGGACCACTCTGCGTGGCTACCATCAAGAGGTGCGGGTCCACAAACTTGACGAGCACAGCTCCGTCGCCGCGCTTGATGCCCGGATTGTTGAGCGCGCCGCCGCTTTGACCCTCGACAGCGAGGAGGGTCTGCGACGCAGGGACGATCATGGACCACAGCTCTACGCCAGCGCGCTGCGAGGGGTCGACGGCATAGCCCGTGAGTGCGCCCGTCTCGTTCGAATAGACGACAAAGTGCAGAGCGCGCAACAGGTCCTCGAGCTGCAAGACGGATTCGGTGCGGCTCGAGGGAAGAATGTGCACACGCTGCGCGTGGTCAAGAGCAATCAAGACGGCTGCGGGGCTGACGTCTTCTTCACTGGACGCGGTGCTGGGGAAAATATCGCCCGGGAGAACAGCAATTTGCGCCAAGGGCGTGTCAATATCCTCGACCCTGGTCACCGCCCCAGTAATGGCATTGCGCCAGGTGACGCGGCCGTGCGCTTCATCCACGATTGCCACCTCGGCAGGATGATCAAGACCGGCTTCGCGCGCGCGCGTGACAAAAAGACGCGATCCAGGGGACTGCGCGGCCCAAAGGAGACTGCCATCAGCCGAGTTGAGGCCAAAGACCTTGCCGCTCGCACTGCGCAAGACCAAAACACGGCGAAAACCAAAGGAAAACATTTCGCTCTGCGAAAGGCTCTCGGCGCGCGGGAGCTCTCCGCGAATGGCCTGCACCAGCGTCTTGCCCTGCGAAGCGACAAACTCACTCAGATGCTGTGTGGCCGCGCCAAAGAGAGACTGAACAAAGCGTTGCACCGTACGTACCTGGTCCTTGAGCCTGAACATGAAAATGCTTGCATGCGAGCCGTGCGCAAAGACGTGTGCGGCCTCGTCACCCAGCGATCCGACTTCATCCGTTGGCGGCAAATCCACCGCCACGGCTTCCACGACGTTGGCCAAAGCCTCCTCGCGAACAAAGAGCGTACTCGCCTCGCTCGCGCCAGACTCGATCTCGATGCCCACGGCAGACGCATCCTCAAACACAAAGATAGCACGCGTGCCAGTGCTTGAGTCGCCCACGATGATTTTTTCGACGAGCCCGCGCGCACCCGATTGGCCTTGCTGCTCCGGAAATGCGATCTCGGTGACGCCGCTTGCCGATTGCACGAGTACGCGCGAGATTGGACCGCACTGCGCCTCGTCACCGGTACCGGAAGCGGTGCTGCTCTGCACTGCGGCGATGACCGAGGCACCGCTCACACCAATTGCAGCGGCCTCGACGCCCTTGAGAGTCTCTGCAATCTTGAGTTCGCCATCGACCGCGTAGATAACACCAGCATCCGTGGCGAAGAAGCGTGCGGAGCCAAGCGACTGTACCGAGCCCTTGATCGAGGGAGCGTTCGTGAGCTCTTGCAATTGGTTCGCAACGCAGTCAAAAGCGACAAGGGCGCCGGACTCCTTGCGCACAAAAAGTAGCGCAGAGCCTACCTTGGCCACGCCGCTCTTGAGCACGGTGATTTCATCAGCAGAGACGCCTTCGAGACCCGAAACCGGGTCAAGGGTAGCGCCCGAGTTCGCGAGCTTGCGAACCTCGAGCTTGCCGGTCTTGATATCCACGCCATAGGCCATGATCGAGGGCCGCTTGCGCTTGCCACCCGTCGCGCTACCAGCGGCCTCAACAAGGCCTTGCCACGCAATGGTCTTGTCAAGATCGACCTCATGGAGCACGCGTCCCGAAACACCGTCCAAGATGACAAACTGAAACGGCGTAAGAGCCGCCACGTCGGGCGTGCCATCGTTGTTGAAATCGTTGTCGAGAAGTTCGAGAACGCCCGTCGCATCCGCATCGGTATTGTCGCAGATCTTGGCGTCCCATTCGAGGCCGGCTTGGCGGGAGTCAGACGTCATCACGTCACCGGACGGGGTCGCCCAAAGCTCGATGACGCACGCGTCAGCCGATGCCGTCGCAAAAAGTTCATGCTTGACTTGAGAAGCCAACGGAGCAGATCGTGCCGTGGGCAGGGTCTCGCGCCAGACCACCTCGCCATCCGTCATGCGCACGGCGCCGACCGTGGCCTGGGTCGTTGCGACGAGGGCCAGGTCGTCATCCAAAAAGACGCCGTGCGCATAGGCGCCGAGATTGCGCACCGTCCAATCGTTGACGCCAGCCTGGTCCTCGTGCAGGCCGTGCGCCACACTGACGGCCGCCGCCAGCACGGCGACTGCCATGCGCGCCGTCGTCGTCCCCATCGTGCACGTCCTCCCTCCGCGCGCCACCTTCAGAGCGACCTCGTATCCGCGCGCCACGGGGGCAAACCAACCTCGATGAAGAAGGAAAGCTCAAGAAGAAGCTCCTCGGTCGCGCCGCGAGCGCGCGCCGAGTGCCGCTGCAAGCAGATGCGGTGCCGGGCACAAGCGGGCACACACGCTCCCCGCGCTCCGGCGAGGACGAGCGCGATCTCGGCGAGCAAGCAAAGGTCTTTTGCTGCGGCGCAGCGGCTGATGTGCTGGCGCCTCCAGAATGTCATTCGTTCGAAGTAGGAAAAATTAGGCCGCTTCTTCCATGGATACATTGCTAATTCGACCCATCTTGCTTGGCAAGGATGCATGTCAAAAACCAAATCAGATGATTGCTTGCCTGATTGCAAAAAGTTAAAGGGTTAGCTTCTTTCAGATAACTGCTTGCCAGATCAAGGAGAAGATATGGCGTATGTCTTGAGCTCCGGGCTAGTTTAAAGGTTGTTGATGATCTTGGCTGCGACGCTTTCGCGAACCTTGCGCTCGATATCCTTCACCTCTCTCTTCAGCTTGGCGATTATGTGCGCCTGGTCTTCGTTTTTACGTTCGAGAAGACAGACTTTTTTCTCCAGGTCATACTTTTGGAACTCGAGTGCACAGATCTTTTGCTTTGTCGCAGTGTGTGCGTCTTCTTCTTTCCTAAATTTGCGCTTGTACCCGTTGACTTCTTGCTTGGGGTTCTCGTCGGTCTCGTTATAAAGTGTAGGGTTCTCTTTGTCTGAGGCATGGCGAGTCAAGGTCGAAGAGGACGACGAGGCCGTGGCCACTCGATCGTTGGTCGACTGAACCTGCGGTGCTGTGAGCTCGAGCTCCGAAACGGCACGATGACCTTGAAGTGAACGTGGAAACTTTTCGACAGCTCAGTTTTAGCCTGTACTTTCACGCTGAGTTTGACCTTTTCCGTTTTCAACGCGCAGTTCCAGGCTTTCTCATAAATTTTGTAGTCCGAAAGGCCAGGAGAGGTAGCCTTCGTCTTCTCGAAAAGGTTTTCGAGGGCTTCCTTGAACTTCGAGTGTGAACGCTTGAGAATCGTTATCTTTTCCGCGCGGTATGATTCGGACTGGAACTTCATGCTGTATTTCCCTTTCCTGTAGAGAAAGAGAGTCGCCTTAATGTCGCCAATCCCGGAAATCTTGCTTCGAGCGAATCTCACAATATCCTTGGTGTGTTCAGCGACAATGTGCTCCTGCGTCTCATTGTCATTCGAACGGTTCCGACGCGGCGTTCCATCTCCTTGCTCGCGGGCATTCATTTCCGCATCATTGTCTTGTTGACTTTTACGACGCTGCTCTTCGCCGATCTCCCTGGCTCTGCGTTGGTGTTTCCTGTCATTGGAAACTGGCTCAGCAGCACCAGGTCCAGAAGTGCGGTCTCCTTCTTCCGACTCATCGTCGCTGTCGTTCTGAAAGCGATTGCCGAGGCCATCGTTACCATGCTCATTATTTCCACCACCGTTGTTCGCTCGGACATGGGCGCCGACATTCTGATATAGGCTGTTATCGTCGGACATCTCGTTTTCCTCCAAGGTCAAATCCAGTCCCCCTCTTGTGGTACCCTCGCCCCTGAAGTCCGGGGTACGCGATACTCGGGGCTGCGCATGACGTTGGTCACCATGCCCTACTGCCACGATAGATTCATTGCTCGTCATAGCGCAAGCACTTCGTCTTCTCCGTCTCGGTCTCTTGTCGTCTTGGCAAGTGAACAAGCTTTGGCTCAGGTTGGCTTACGGGTTTGGTGAAAGGTTCTGCTCGCCGCTCCGACCATGCTGTCTCCGGTCTCCCCATACTTCTTCTCGGGCTCGCCGGAGTTCTTAGGCCCCGAGAGAGCGAGGGAGCGCTTTGAGAGCGCTTTGCGAGCGCCTGGTGCTCTCATTTCCTCGAATACGCCTACTATGGAAGTCGAGAGCGCCGCGCGAAGCTCGGCCTTCTTCGGACGTCTGCGTCTGGGCTTGCGTCGAGTAATGATGCGCGCGCGCGCTAACCCTCTCCGATCGACCACGCACGCGTCTGCGTGCGTCGTCTCGCGCTCGAAGAGAGAGAGCGCAATTGGGTTGGTTGGCTGCTCCCTCGCAGTGAGGGCACCGTTGGGAAGGCAAGGCTCGCGCGGGGGCGACCTTGTGAGGCAGACAGCTCGCGCGCGGCGTTGCAGATAGCAGGGGCAGAAACGTAAAGGACATTAAGGGGATGATTGAATTGCTTCGCGACGAAAGTATTCCACAAGGAGGGAAATTTCTTTGGGATTGAAAGCGAAGAGGAAATTGTCTTCTTTGAAGAGTTGTGTTCTACGGAATGTCGAAAGCGAATGCTTTCGGCGGGGAACTACGAATGCACAATAGATAATGATTGCTTGTTTAGTACAAGTTTTATGCGCAGGAAGGCGTAGACTATCGCGAGCTTTCTAGTTTAGACGCGTTCCCGGACGACTTTGATGGCAGAGGTGCCCTCCCGCTCTCGCACGCGAACCCATTCGTCAAAGGGACCAACGCAATAGGCATCGAGCGCCTGTCCCACAGATGCGTTGTGCTGCACAAGCATGCGCACGATAATGTCATCGAGCTGCGCAAAGACCTGGACCGCGACAATATTGACAATGATGTCGCCGGGGGATTCAGACGAAGCGACGACAAGAAAGCTGAGTGGAAAAAGCGCAACTGTGAGGCAAAAGTCCGGCAACAACATCAAAATGGTGCCCACAATCTTGAACTCGAGTTTGACGCCAAAGACTCGATTGGCAACCTTGTAAAAAGGGAATAGAGGGACAAGAATGAGAAAGACGGGAAGCGCGCAGATTACGGCACAGTTGATGAGAAGGTCCTTGACCTCGGATCGTTTGGCGTACACGGTAGTTCCTTTGAGAAATGGAATTGTTTCGCACTTGGCAACCTCGAGCACGATGGTGACGCATTCGTGAAGAAACGGGAGCAAGAAGACCATGGACAGAACTGCGCAAAGCAATCGCAGCCAGCACGTGTCTTCATCTACGGACGCCGTGAGAAATCCTGGCGTCTGGCGACTCGCCTGCGAATCACTCTCGCGCGCGCATGAAAACGAGACGGTCGTGCTCAGCAGCGCAATGACCCACACG
The DNA here is from genome assembly GCA_000818945.1 of Schizochytrium sp. CCTCC M209059. Classification (NCBI taxonomy): domain Eukaryota; class Bigyra; order Thraustochytrida; family Thraustochytriidae; genus Schizochytrium; species Schizochytrium sp. CCTCC M209059. The sequence continues at coordinate 279,683 of KN805410.1, forward strand.
GTCGGGAAAAGCAATACTACAGACACGCAGGCCTTGACGATGGGCGCAGACTGTTTGATTTCGCGCTCCTGCACGGTCCACCCCAGCACGGGCGCGAGCGCTCTCCGCGCCATCCCTGACGAGGTCGCCGTCGCCGCCGCTGCCGCCAGCATGTTCGCCCTGCGAGCTGGCTTCTGACTCGGCGAGGCTCGCGGTCCTGCAGGGGTCGATGGTCAGCCCGCCCACGGCGCACGGGTCGCCGGTTCGGATGCAGTTCGAGGGCAACGCTTCTTTCGCTCGCGCTCGCGGATCTTATCGCCGCGCACGCTCTGCTCTGCGCTCTTCGCGCGGGCCCGCGCCGCCCGCCTCTCGCGTCTCTCGCGCGCGCCCCGCTGCGCGCGGTTCTGCGCGTTTCTCCACCGTCGTCATCGTCTTCTCCGTCATCTCCGCCGCCTTAGGCATCCAAACAATCGCCCCTGATTCAAATCGTTTTGCTCCATCTCTCGTCGGCGAGACTTTCCGCGCGAAGGCCCGCTCGCTCTTGGCGGGCAGCAGCTGCGTCCTCGCGGCCTCGCGCCGGCGTCCTCGGCGCCCTCCTCGGTCTTTGTTCCTCCCGCCCGCGGAGTCCTTCCCGCGCTCGTCGAAAGTATCGAAGCTATCCAAGGCGAGGCAGAGGCGGAGTTCTCGGAGGTATATCTTACTTTGTGGACTTCGAGTTGGGGAGGCGAAGACGGAGCAGCAACAGGCGCATCTGCGTCGAACGGGACCGGTCGGCAAGGCCTAGTCGCGCGCACTGGCCGCGCCATAGCCACCGCCACCCGAAGGGCTACCGGAGTGCGATATAACGCCAGCCGCTTGTCCGAAGATCGGGCGAAGCGCAACGCAGCATTCGCCGCACACTGCAAGCGACTTGCAGTTGCGACGCTCAAGCGTTTTTCTGTAGCAGATCCCGAGAGAATCGTAGACAGTGCCGACCTCCCGCACGTCGTACGTGTCTTTACTGGCCCTCTCGGCAATCAGTCACTGCGAAAGGCGCTCTGGCTGGTCTGCTATTTGGTATTCGTGGCTCAAAGCGAGACGGACCGCGGCGACGTCACGGAGGACGTCTTTGTCTCCGTTCTCAAAAGTGTCGGCAAATACGTGGACGGTAGACACGTAGCCTACACGCGCGAGGAGATGTCCGAAATTATGAGTCTGGTCGGCATTCCGCACAGGGATAATCGCCCACCGCGCGCGCTCATTGATCTCACCGACCTTCCCGACGAAGAAATTGAGATAGGTGAACAACCTACTGGCTTTTCGTTCGATTACATCGTCACAGAAGAAGCATCCAGTGCTATTGAGAGCGTGCGGTCTGTCTGCACGAGCCTTCTCACAGACAACGTCCCCAACGTTCAGGAGCTACGCATCCCATTGATCAAGGGCGCCTCCGGGTGCGGTAAAACGAGACTTGGGGGGGGAGATCGCGCTAAGCGTCATGAAATTGGCCTCTGATCTGAACCAGAAAGCTGTTCATATCCTGCGTCGCATGGACACCGCGCCAGCCTTGCACTCACAAAATTTCACTTCTAGAGGTGCGAGAAAGGTCGACGGAGACGAAATGCTCCTCGCCAACCTTGTCTGCCTAATCGACGTAGTGCCCGATGTGCTAACGTCATGCAGAACGCCTGACATTTCGTTCAATCTTGAAACATTCCTGAAACATGTGAAGAACAGGTGGGGAATCGACATGATTCTCTTTCAGATCGACGAGTACCGCCGTGATCTCGACGGGACCACCGCTATGCTTCAGGCCTGTGTCAAAAGACTCATCGAGAACAGAGGCACAAACGGTGCCAAAGTTTACATCATCATTACCGGCATGACAAGCTATGTAGAAGTGTTCGACGATGCACTCGGGCGCTCTACCGCGATCAGTGGGTACCCGGGCATCGTCCCGTACTTTGTGCGGTCACTTCAAGGGCGAGACAGGGCCATTATGGAGACGAATCTCTTGCGCTTCATCGCTAGTGCAGTGGAACTGGAGATCGGTGCCGAGGACATAAAAAAAGCACTTGAGAACGTGTGGTGGTCTCAACTCATGCATGACACAGGAGGTCATGCGCGCTACTACAAGTTTGTCTTTGACGCAGTTCGCGCCCAACGTCTTCAATATGCAGTTCTCAGGGGGGACATCACAAAAGAAAATTGTTCGTCCATACTGAATGAAGTTACCAGAATCCTTGGTGGCATCAGCAACCCAGCAAACTGGCGCTCTCTAGTTTCCCGCCAGCTCTCTGTGCACGACAATGGGGACATCGAAACTGACGTCGGCGCCGTCGCCAACTCTACGATGCGGCGTTTTGTGGCGCTGGCCATATGCAAGCAACCGATCTTTAATTACAAGCAGTGGGTGATCGGGGAAGTAGACGGTCACACGGGCTTCATCTCGCTCGACATCGCGACACATTCCGGACTCATTGGGTACCGTGTCATTGAATCTGGTGTTGCTACCGTAGAGATTTCGCGGATGCTCATTAGGGCTTTCAATAACCACTCCGTAACGCTCTTGGACCCAGCACTTGATTGGGAGGGTGGCGTTCCGCACAGCCACGCCGCTGTCGTAGAGTCCTTCCGTATGCGCTTGTGCGCGAGCATAACTGCGCCTATGGATGAAGGTGCGCTGTACCTTGACGATGCACGGCCTGTCTACGTCGAACGCAACGGCGAATACTTCGATATCACGATGCCCGAAAGACTCTGGAGCCTTCCTAACAGTGCCGGTCATGTGCGCAATTATTGCAGACGGCCATGGCCCGCAGCTGACGTCCTACCTCGTAATGTCTACTTCACTCTTGGGACAAATTCAACACGCTGGAGCGGTCTGAGCTTTTTCCACACGACTTCCACACAAGGAAGTCCCGTTCTAACTGTCGTGCTGCACATCATGTCTAAACCCGAATTAAGCGTGGACGAAGCGATCATTTCGGTATGCGAACGATTGGGAGAATTTGCTACGTGGCCATGTGTGAAAAACTTCACCGGGGAGATCGCAGTTGTCGTTGACGTCATCTTCACCGTTGCAAGCGGAAAGATTCAGCTCACGACGCAGGACAAAGTCGGGCAGGCGACATCTGGCGAATGCGCATCCGCGAATCAAGACCCATATGAATTCATGGAGCAACAGCGATCAATTCTCAGAAACTCGCTCGAGGAACTTGCGTGTTACCTACACGATTCTAACAAAATCGACGTTCTACAGGATTCGTTTGCTGACGGCGACCGCATCTCGGTCAAGGTTATCACGGCCGCGATCGTTTCCGAGTACTGTCCAGTCGGCGTCTTATTCGAACAGGGACGCTGAGCTTTCTTTCTTTCTTTCTTTCTACCTTTTTTTTCATTTCGTTCTAATCATTCGTTCATTCGTTCATTCGTTTATAGCTAAATATGGTCTCCAGACTTAAATTTTGGCAACTTAAAAGGAGCCATTCCATCGACACCTGCAAACTTTACAATGTTTTTCCATACTCGAACAGGATGCTTGCCAAGATCGTTGTAACTCACTTGTAGAATACGATCGCGGATCGATTTGTTCGCCATAGCTTTCCGAAGGAGATCGAGCGCAACCTCGTTCTCCTTTTCTGCAATTTGGATCTTATTACAATGGTTTTTCAAGACCGACCTTAATCTAAAGTAAGACCTTCTCCAAAGGATCACCGCGCGTGCTTCCTCGTCGTTACGAAGTGCGTATTCAATGTCAAAAAACAAGCGGGGGTATGGCAGTTTTTTTCGTCGTGTACATAGATCTATATTGACTGATATCATCATGTTCCCATCACAATATCCGCCCCAAGGCAACGAAATGTGCTGAATGACGATACCCCTGTCAGCGTGTGTTTTACAAGCAGGAGTTTCACCATTCCAAGTCGAGTTCGTGTCGATAAGATTGGAAAGAGTACGCGCTGTGAAACGTGTCCCGGACGACTCCGGACCAATCACATAGATTTGACGATGACGTTGCTCAGGCTTCTTCGGCTTTGAAGCTGTGCGTACGATTGTGGGCTTATGTTTATCGAGAGTTGAGCTATTTTTTGGATTCAACGCTTGTATTAAGTCTGCGCGAAAACCAAACAACTGCTGTTTAGCAGTAGTTAAAATATGTTGACCATGGTCCCCCTCGACAACGACGAAAAATGCGGCGACGACGACAAGTAGATACGCGAAGTTCGCGAGTTGATGGACGAACATCGGTATAATTAGTCATGACGACCATTTATTATAATTATATATTGCAATTACATAACAATGATGACGCGTGGACGCAAACGCAAACGCAAACGCAATGCTGTGGCCGTTACCAGTCTTAGTATTGATAGTAGCTACATTCCCTGAATTAGCTCAGGCCGAGTGCGATTCCTTTAGTGTTGGTTACTACACGTGGTGTAAAAGTATTTCTGGGACGAGTACTGTTCAGTGCGCTGGTAGAAACTATTACGGATTGTTAGATTCCGAGGTTGAGGATGGAACATACGTGAGTTCAGACAGCCCCGTAACCATCTCCGGTTTTTATGGCACGGTAAAACATGTTGAAGTAAATAAGTATCATGCGTGCGTACTCATTGTAGACGGATCAGTCCAATGCTGGGGGTGGAATAGTTATAGTCAAATGGGTAATAGTGCGTATACAGACTCGGCTTACTCTTCACCGGTCCCTGTTTTTAACGTGATAAATACCGTGGATCTCCAGTGTGGCAATGAACATTGTTGCGCGCTAATAGACAACGGTTCCGTCAAATGTTGGGGGCGCAACATCGACGGTGCACTCGGTAGTGGATCAACGGCGGATCAGACGTCACCAGTGACCGCTTTTTCAAGCGGTATTGTTAAAATCGCTATAGATGGAAGAACATCTTACGCATTAAGTGACACCGGAACGCTCTACTGTTGGGGGTTCAATTATTATTATAATTGTGGACTGGATGGTAGCAGAGGAGACATTCTGAGTCCAACAGTTGTTCCGAACCTCAGGACCGACATCGCTTCAGTAAGTGTGGCGCATTATGGTGTGTGCATTCAATACGAAACAGACAATGCTTTGTGGTGCTGGCCTGATAATATAGTTGGCAACATCCTACTCGATGCAGCAGAGGCGACTTATGCACAAGTCCTACCAACCGACGTGTCGGCATCAGTCGGAGTTGATGAAATGGCCGACTTTCACATGTCAAATACTCTTACATTCATTGTATACGACAAAAACACAATTTATGCCGCGGGCACAAATGATGACGGAGCGATTGGCAACCCTGGACTCGGCGCTGGGTACCTCAAACTAAGCGAGACGCTCTTTGGTCAGGGATCTACTTCTATAGAATCAGTTCATACGTCCGACTTTGGTACTACGTGTGTAACGATCAGTGACGGGATTGTATCATGCGCAGGGCGTCAATATGAAGGTAAATACCTAGATGGTACAACTTCCAGTATCTACACACCCACGCAGTTGACCACTGTACAATGTACACCACTAACAGACGATCCAACAACGTTGGTTCCCACTAACGCTCCTACGACATTAGCACCCACTAACACGCCGACGGACGCTCCGACGGCTTTAGCACCTACAGACTCTCCAACGACATTGGCTCCAACGGATGCCCCGACGACATTGGCACCTACAGACTCTCCAACGACATTGGCTCCGACGGACGCTCCAACAACATTGGCACCTACGCTGTCCCCGACGACCTTAGCACCTACAGACTCTCCAACGACATTGGGTCCGACGGATGCTCCTACGACGTTGGCACCCACGAACACGCCGACTGACGCTCCGGCGACTTTAGCACCTACAAACGCTCCAACAGACGTTCCGACGACCTTAGCACCCACGAACACGCCGACGGACACTCCGACGAACGCTCCGACGACTTTAGCACCCACGAACACGCCGACGGACGCACCTACAGACACTCCCACGTTGTCACCAACGACATTGGCTCCCACGGATGCTCCAACATACACTCAGGGTCAGGGCCAATGCGATAACTTTGTGATCGGTTACTTTGGGTGGTGTAAAACCAATGGTGAGTCAGCTGGCGTGCAGTGTGCTGGTGTAAACACAAACAGAATGTTGGGTTCTGAAGTTGAGGCCACTGCCTATTTGTCCCCGGACAGCCCCGTGACCATCTCCGGATTTTCAGGCACAGTGCAACAATTGTCATCAGGTTTGTTTCACATGTGCGCACTTAGTAGCGACGGTTTGGTCTATTGCTGGGGCTCGGATTCTGCTAATCAATTGAGTAACAGCGCAGTCACCTCCGTTAATTCCCCAACACCGGTCACTGTAGAAGGCGTGTCCACTGCTGTGTACATTGATTGCGGGTATTACCATTGTTGTGCGATAACGAGTGACGGATCTCTACGTTGCTGGGGTAGCAATAATAGTGGTAATCTAGGTACCGGAGATAGTTCGACCCGCACATCCGCCGTAACAACCTTATCAAGCGGCGTTGTTAACGTGGTCATTGGAGGTCAAACAACTTATGCGCTACTCGACACCGGAACACTCTACTGTTGGGGGTACAATAACAACTATAATTGTGGATTGGATGGTAACACTGCCGACGTGTTGACTCCAACAGCTGTTCCAAACCTCAGGACCGACATAGCATCATTTGAAGCATCGGCAAAAGGTGCGTGCGTTCAATACCAAAGTGACAATACGCTGCGGTGTTGGGGTAAACATGATCAGGGGACGATTATGGTCGACGCGGGCGGGACGTCGAGCGATCAAAAGTTGCCGACAGACGTGTCTTCGACAGTTGACGTCAACACGATGACCTCAATCACATGGCATTGGATCTTACCTTTGTTGTGTACAACAACAACAACACCACCGTGCACGCTACAGGTATGAATTCAGATGGAAACGTTGGTAATCCCGATCTCACCACTTCTACTTATCACGAACTAAGCGAAACTCTTTTTGGCCAGAGTCCATATTATGTCGTTTCATTCGCCTCGTCCAGTGATATTACATGTGTAACGACCAGCCAAGGTGATGTCTTCTGCGCAGGCAGCAATAGATGGTACGACTTCCGATGTTTTCACACCGGTCAAGACTACAACTGTACAATGTGTTGGCATGACGGGCGCTCCGACTGATGCTCCAACGACGTTGGCCCCGACGAACGCTCCAACTAACGCTCCAACGGACGCTCTGACAACATTGGCTCCGACGGACGCTCCGACGGATGCTCCAACTACATTAGGCCTAGCGCCAACACTTTCGCCGATTTCGTTATAAATAAAAATTTGTTCATGTTTGATTTGAATTTGGATTTGCATTTGATGATTATTTTTGGATGTGAATTTGGATTTGAATTTGGATTTGAATTAAAATTTGCTCATTTGTTCATTTGAGATTGTTCATTTGATTTTTGGATTTGAATTTGGATTTGAAACCTTCCTTCCTTGCTCAGCTCGCTCGCTGCCTTCGAGTTGCGCTTGCCTGTTATTTTTCTTAGATGGATCTTCCGCGAGTCTTTTCCGCCTCAGGCAGAACTCGATCCATTCGACGCGACCAGCCGCAGCAGGCCGGCCAGCCCCCGCGGAGCGCGCCCGGAAGTACCGCGCCTTGCAGGCCTTTCAGGCCGAAGGGCCCGGCGAGCTCAGCGTCGGGGCCGGCGAGCTGGTCATGGCGCAGAACAACACCCCGATGGACGGCTGGCTTGAGGTCAAGTCGCTCGGGTCGGGCCAGCAGGGCTTTGTTCCCTTCGGTTACCTTGAAATCGCCAAGCCTTCGGACGAAGGCGCGTCCGCCGGGTACGGACAAATGCCCATGCCCATGCCCTCCCAGCAGCCGCTCCAGCAGCAGCCGCAGCAACAGCAACAAGCACCGCCCCAGGCGCAATATGCGCCGTCTGGGCCCCCGGCCAACATGCCGTCGCTCTCAACAACGACGACCTCGGAGAGTGCTGACCAGTTTAGCGCCCCGCCACCGGCCCTGAACGCTGGCCTGCAGCAAAATGGCAATAATAACGGAAGCCTCAGCAGCAACAGTGGCGCGAACCCTTTTGAGCAAATGAGCACGCTCGACGCGGCCCTGCCGTCTTCGACCTCGAATGACAACAAGGGTGCACGCAGGCACAGCTACGCTCTGAGCGCGTCCTCCGCGACCTCGGCCGGATCCCGAGACCAGTACAACGTGACGAACCCGTCGCAGTTCAAAGAGACCCTCGAGCTGTGGCGCGAGCGCGAGCGCCGCTTTCAAAAGGGCGAACCCGAGCGCCTGCCCGCGCCGAAAAAGCGGGAATACTTTTTCTGGACCCGCAATGGCCAGCGCGTGGGCCCGCTCACCGAAGACGAAATGCGCCGCAGATTTGATACGCGCGAGCTCTCGCTGGACACGCCCGTCGCCCTCAATGTCGAGAATGAAGAACCACAGGCCGCACAACTGCGAGAATACTTTCCCAGCGTTCAGGACGCCTTTCAGACCGTGCCGAAAATCAACAAGGTCGGCGATACAATGTGGGTGTACCTCGATGACGAAGACAAGGTCCAGGGCCCCTTTCCAGGCAAGCAAATGCGCGACTGGTTCCAAGAGGGCTACTTTAACGAGTTCTCCAAGGTCAAGCTCGCCAACAGCGGTGACGACCTCTTTGTCCAACTCGGTCTCCTCTTCCCCGAAGGTGAGGGCGCTTTTCTCAGCGAAGGCGACCAGGCAGGAGCCAAGGCCAAGCAAGCCGAAATGGATGCCCAGGGACCAGTGTCGGGCTACTTTGATGCCTCGGGCATGACCAGCCCCAACACGGGCAGCAGCATGCGCTTTGACGGCGTGACGAGCCCATATGACATGAATACTGCTGGCAGCGGAGGCGGCATGTACGGCACCGACTTTTCGGCTCCATACGACCCAAACAACCCCTTTGGCGCACCGCAATCTGGTGGCAGCGGCTATAATGCCTACGGTGGAATGTCACCGGCTCCGCCCATGCTGCCGCCGACGCAAGACGCTCCCTGGGGAGGCAGTGCCGGGTCCGAGGCATTTCCGCCGTACAATGCCCCGCAAACGGGGCCAGATGGCGGGGGCAAGGCCCTTCTTATGCGTGCGCTCAGCGGCGAACAGCGCCCGGGTGTTCCTCCTGCGCTCGGCGGAGGCGCAGGTGGCGCCCCGCCGCCGGCCATGCAGCCCAGCACTGACGATGACTGGGGCGTGCAGTGGAGCGACGAAGAAGATCTCTTTGACCCCAGCACACGCAAGGACTCCGAGGCCTCGGCAGGCGAGGCGCATCCTTTGACCGTGGCCGACATGGACGAGGAGGACGCACCGAAACCGCCCAAGGTGGTCGGCTACGCGGAGTTGAAAAAGAATTATCTCTCGAGCGTCGACGCTCTGTACCTTTTTCTCACGCGTAGTCTCCCCAAGAAGCTCGGCACCGTGCGCTGCAAGATTAAACGTTCCGTCGTCGGTCTCCACGTCAACTACAACCTGTACGAGGTCTTTCTCGAAAAGGATGACGGCTCTCTTGGCCCGCAAATCATGTGTGCCCGCAAACATCGCAAGTTCGGCATCGACTCGTACTACAACTTAGAAATCGGAAGCGTCAACCCGCGCGAAGCCGGCAAGGTCATCTCGGCGCTCATCTTCAACTCGTTGGGGACCAACTTTGTCTGTCACAACAACGTGTCCGCACACAAGGGCAAGCCGCGGGACCTCTGCAGCATTGTCTACGCGCGAAACGTCGGTCGCGGCCCGCGCAAGTTCCAGGTTGCTCTGCCTGCGCTCAAAGAAGGGTCCGAGACAGAGCTCGTCGAGTGGATGCACCAAGGGTCTGTGCGCCGCTCCAGAATGCTCCAGGCGCTCAATACTCTCGACTTTCCTAACCTCCAACCTCTGGTGAACAAAAAGCCCTCGTGGTCAAAAAAGCATCGCGCCTGGGTCCTCAACTTTCATGGCCGGGTCACGCGCTCCAGTGTAAAGAACTTTCAACTCGTTCGTCCCGATAACAACGATGACGTTGTGCTCCAGTTTGGTCGCATCGGCACCGACACCTTTACGATGGACATGAGCTGGCCCATTTCCCCCGTCGCCGCTCTCGCAGTCTGCGTCTCTTCCCTCCACTCCAAGCTCGCAGTCGAGTAAGAATCCATTTTTCCCTTTATACCCACGTTTTCTTCATGAATACATTTTTCGCTTCGCAGCAACCATTTTCTGCTGTTTGTGGTGAGAAAAAAAGTGGACCTGGTCAAGCATGATTGACTGCCCGGCCTGTCTGTCTGTCTGCCTGTCTGCCTGCCAGGGTCCCATTTCAACTTTCGTCCACTTCAAGGACCTCATCATGGCTGCGAACCGGAATGGCAAATCCGTTCTTCAAGAAGAGCTTTAATCCATAAAGATCGGGAGACGTATGCGCTGGAACAATGGGGGGGAAACTATGAGCATCTTTAGGTTAGGGCCAAGCATGCCTATGATCACGAGGTGAACGACCCACACCAACGGATCGTCGAGGCCATCCCGGAAACGCAATTATTCAGAAGAAAGCATGCGGGGCCCTTTGGAATCTCGCAGTCAAAACAATCGCATCAAGGTGATGCTCGGGCAAGAGCTCGAGGTCGGCAAGGAGATCGTTATGGCTATGCGCAACCATCCCGAGAGTGAGAATGTCCAAGATAATGCATACAAAGCTCTTTGGTGTCTTGCAGTCAACGCTCGCAACAAAGATATCGATTGGAAAGAGCTTGAGGTCGGCAAGGACATCCCTGCGGCAGTGCATAACCATCCCTGGGGCGCATTCATTGAGGAGAAAGCACGTGGAGCTCTTTGAGGTCTCGCAGGCAGCAACGACAGCCAAATGATGTTCCTCGGGCACGAGGTTGAGGTCGGCGAAGGGATCATCGCGACCATGCGCAACTATTCTTATAGCAAAGCAAGTCATTCAGAGACAAGCACGCGGGACTCTGTTGAGTCTCGGAGGTAACGAAAGTAACCAGGGGAATTTTGCGCATAAAGCATATGATTTGCTGGAGGATCAAGTGTAAGAAGGCATCATGTACGTTCATGTTTTTCGAACGCTTGAAGAGTCGTGTGCCAGTGGGTGTAAACGTATGCCCTTTCAGTGCTACTTTTGAGTGCCAAAGTAATCACAAAGAATTGCTGGATGCATTGAAAGATTTCATGCAATGCATTCTATCGCTGAGCTACTTTCAGCTAACCCAGATCTCTCGTTTTGGAAAGAACGCCTGTGCGCGTGTCTCCAGTCTCTAATGTACGCGCAACAAAGAAAGCAAGCAACACCATAATTGCAAAAGAAACTCAATCTGGTGGATGCCACACGATCACACTACACGAAATTTCTTTAAATTTTAATCATTTGCTTTGCTGACCTTTCGATTCTTGCGAGTTCAGAGTGCGTCGTCACCAACGAAAAAGTGTAGAGTTTTATGCAAAACTTAGTTTTTACAGACTGCAGGCTTCGCTACCTCATGCTGTGTCTTTGGCTTCTGCGTGGATGCTGAAGGCAGGATTGGCATGCGCTCGAAGCTCTGCGAGCAGTTTCTCCTCAAAGTCACGGCGTTGTTTGAGACTGAATTGGTTGATGTGGCCATTTGGGTCACCATCTTGACGCGGGAGTCCCTCATTTGAAGCTGGAACATCTACAATAACGAACTTGCTGCCAAGGCGCTGCTCGAACAAGAACCGTGCACGAGGCATGTGGAAGTCGCTGGTGATGAGCAAGATCTCACAAGCAATGTCCGTCGTGAAAACGCCGCATTGGAGCATGCGTTCAACGTACAAAGCGTTCTCAAAGGTCGTGGTCGACTCTCTCTCCAGGAAAATGCCAGCTGGGTCAATGCCGTACCTTTCGACAAGCTCACGTTTCATTCCCTCGGCCTCTGTGATGCCGACATTCTCCACGATGCCGCCGGCGACAATGATCGGCACGTTGCCTCCTTCCGTGTTCTTGAGCTCTCTGTACGTTTGCACCGCGGTCTTACACCTATCCTCTAATATTTTGGTCATGCTTCCATCCGGGTTCAATTGCTGCCCGAGCACGACCATGACGCGCTTGGCGTGCATGAGAACAAGCCACGGCTTGTAGACCGAAATAAGTCAATCAGTCACGTGCGCGTTGCAGCAGCGATCGATCGGTCGGTCTTTCCTCAATTGCCGCTCGCTCGTTTATTTGCGGTTTACCATGGGCCCGATGCTTCAGAAACACCTCGTCTCCGTTGCTACCCTTGTCGCAGCATAGAGTAGTGCTGGACGGACACATAAGAGGGTGTTCTGGCTATATCGCATCTAGCTCGAATCTCGCGTGTGGGGCCCGAATTGGGCCCTACACATTAACTCTTTTGGTCGAACGCCTGCGGCTCATAGTAAGGGCCAAGCGAGTCCTTGGCGACATTGCAAGAGCGCCCACGAATGTACAGCAAAGGAAAAAAGAGGTAAAATTGAACATTGTTTTTGGCTATGCCTGTGCAACGGTGAAAAGGAAAGAGGGTGGTGGGTTTGGAAAAGCAGAAACGAAAGCAAACGAAGCGCCCTGGCGAACTACGGTCCTACATGCGCTAGAAAAGAGGGAAACCGACTAAATGTATGCGAATGATGTGACACTGTGTACGAGACTGCGAGACAAAGTGCCACAAAAGTCGAGCAGAATGTGAAAATGATTCAGCTTTCGTCGGCAGCGCGAAGTTCTTCGAGCAGTTTGGCCTCGAAAGCGTAGCGCTGCTCGACGCTGTACTGGTTAATGTGGCCATCGAGATCGCCATCTTCCTTGGGAAGACCGGCGTCCGAAGCAATGACCTCGCGAATCTCGACATCTCCGTTGAACTCGCGGTCAAAAAGGTAATGGGCACGGGGCATATGAAATTTGCTCGTGACGAGGAGAATTTCGCGGGGGGTGAAGCCGAGAGCGTCCTCGTCGAGCATCCGCTTGATATTTTTTGCATTCTCAGCGGTAGTGGTCGACTCGCCCTCTTCGTGCACGCAGTCGTCGGGGAGACCGTGACCCTCGACGAGGTTTTCGCGCATAAGTTTGCTCTCCGGAAAGCCGACCTTTTCGACGCCGCCCCCAGAGACAATGATGGACGTCTTGAGCCCCTCGTTGGCCGAGATCTCCTCAAACGCGATGGCTGCGCGCGTGCACCTGTCCTTGAGGATTTTGGTCATGCTCCCGTCTGGGTTCAGCTGCTGGCCCAGCACCACCATGATGCGGCGCATATCGGGCTCCATCCGTCCTCGTCCCGGTCCCGTTCCTGCCGCTGCTGCTGCTGCTGCTGCTGCTGCTGCTGCCGCCGCCGCGTTCGCGAGTCCTCGTCCGCGCAGCCTCCCGTGCACGTCGCTGCAGCAGGTTTGCGCGAGGCCTGTCGAGCGCAGGCGCCGCGATCGCAGGATAAGCGTGCGAATCGTCGTCCCAGGGCTGTCGTCCCGCCCGGAGCTCTGCCGCCGCTGCCGCTTTCCCGGCCCCCGCCGCGTGCTCCTGCGCGCTCGCTGCGGTCTTCGCGGGCCGTGCTCGGCGTGCGTGCGTGCGTCCGCTCGCGAAGCAAGTTTCTCTCTCTGCGCGTCCGGAGTTGCGTGTCTGCGAACGCGGAAAATGGAAATGGAGTGGGCGAGAGGCCTGCGCAAAATCACAGCATTGTTACCGCGGGCACGTGCCCACCGCTGTCGACACGGGGCGTTATGCGAAACGGCGGCGGCGGTTTCGCGGCAGCCTTCTCTTGTTGCAGCGTTGTCATTCCTGCCGCTCTTGGCGCGCGACGTGGCGGCTGAGCACGAGCAGCAGGCGCAGCAGCTGGCGGACAGCGGCAGGGTGTTGGTAGCGGAGGAGAGAGAGTGCGAGCGGGGGAGTTGTGCGGGCTGCGGCTGCGCCGACAAAGGCGGTACGCAAAGCCTGCAGACTGACACTGTGAATGAGGTGAAGCCGAAAGGGGAAGAAGGTGGTGACCAAGTGGGTAACGAAAGTATGGGCGCACACAAACTGAATGCGAATTCGACGACAAGCTTCGTCGGTGCGTCGGGGAGCGTGGACGCTCGCTCGGGGCGGGGGCTTCGCGCGCCAGCAGCAGCTGGAGCTGCAGCTGCAGCTCCGGCAGGGCCTGCACTGGGAGATCATTCGTGGCCTGGGATGGACGATCCACGAATTCCCAGGGAGGCAGGCAGGCGGTGATGAAACATGGTGGAAAAAGTGGTGCCGACGATGATGACGATGCCGACGATGACGATAAGTCTTCGGCTTCTTTCTTATAACGCGACTGCGAGCGCCTCAATAAGTTTGCTGCGAACGAACGCGTGTGCTTGTGTGATGAGTGCCTGTCGCCTGTCTCCTGGGTGATTGACACCCACCCCATCACAACCGACCGGAACATCCCTGCCTCTCGCGGCGATAATCTTCGCCTCGCGCATCGCCGCCGCCGCCGCCGTCGCCGCCGTCGCCGGCCTCCGTGTCGCGTGTCGTGCACATGCCGTGGCGGAAGTGCGCGACTTCCTTCGCGTCGTTCGCTCGCTGCAGGCAGCAAGGCCGGAAGACCGACCGGCCACCTGGCCTTCCCCACCCGAGTCCGACGCGCCGACCTCCTTGGATCTTCTTTCCAGCCTCGTCCTCCTCCTCGTGCTCCTCCTCCTCCCCCCAAGACATCTTCCTCACCGTGCGACTCGCGAAAAACCTCGAGGTCGCTCTGGAGGCGCGTCGCGTCGCCGCCCTCCTCCTCCATCTCCATCTCCATCTCCATCTCCATCCCCATCTCTATCCCCATCTCCAACTCCATCTCCATCTCCATCTCCATCTCCATCTCCTTCTCCTTCTCCTTCTCCGTCTCCGCCTCCAACTCGGCCCCGGCCTCGAGCTCGCCCCCGGCCTCGAGCTCCTCGTCCTGCTCGAGCTCCAGCTCGGGCTCTCCGGGCTCCTCTTCTGCGCAGACGCGGAGAAGCGCGGCAGGGGCGGAGGGGATCGAGCCCGCGCAGTCCGGAATGGGATGCAGCAGGCCCGCGCGATGAGCGCGAGCGGCGGCGCCGCGGCGGGCGCGCGCGCGGGCGGGGCCGGCGG
>KN805410.1:294812-330710 GCA_000818945.1 Schizochytrium sp. CCTCC M209059
CGGGCGCGGGCGGCGGGGTCGGCGGCGGCGGGGTCGTCGGCGGCGGCGGCGGCGGCGCGGGTGCGGAGGATGGCGAGGACGGCGCGCGGAGTTCGAAGATGGAGGCCGCGACGCGGTTGTGCACGCGGGTCCGCGACCCCGTGGACGGCCGCGAACTGCGCCCCGCCGACGCGTACGCGCAGAGCGAGGGCGTCATCTTCGGGTCGCGCGCGTCGCAGCAGAGGTACTTTGATCTCCTCGAAGAAGGGATCGAGGTCGTCTTCACCAATGGACAGCCTCGGGAGCGCGCGCTCGAACGCGCGACGCTGTGGACGCGAGACGTCGCCCTCCGCGGCAAGGCCAGCAAGCAGCAGTTTATCGTCGCCCCCGTGCTGGCCGCAGGCGCCTACGTCTTCACCGTTCGCTCCCAGCTCGACGAGCGCCTCCTGCAGCGCCGCCGCAAGGCTTCCGTAGAAATTCAGGTCCTCGACGCCTCCGGCTCGCGCGTCGTTTTGCGTAAAACACTTGTGCTCGACAAACGACACCCGCACCAGCGCGCCGACTTTACCGTCGAGCTCGAAGACGAAGGATCCATGATGCTGGCCACCTTTACCGGGACCAGCTTCATCAAGCCCGTCAACCTTCGCGCCGAAGTGACCTGCCTTGAAACACCCGAGTTCGTGCGACGCACCGCCAAGGCGCGTCGTCGCTCGCGCTCGTTGCTCAAAGACCAAGAGTATGTTGTGGAAATTGTCAAGGACGCTTCCGGCATGGGCATGAGTCTCTGCTGGAATGAGCGCGCGGCCTGCGCGCTCGTGAGTTCTTTGGCTCGCCATGGGCCTGCTGACCAAACATGCATGATCGAGGTGGGCGACCATCTTCGGTCCATCCAAGGCGTGCGTGTCGACAACATTTCCTTTCGCGAGCAACTCCGAATGATCCGCGATGCGCCAAAGTACCTCGTGCTCGTGCTCCGCGAGGGATCTCCGCGTGTACATCTTGATCGCGCCAGCTCCTTCGACGTTGGGGATCTACGCGATGCTAGCCGTCTGACCCGCCACAAAACATCTTCCTCCGCGGTCTCCATGTCGCTTCCGTCCAAGGGATCGCTGACGAGCGCATCTTCCCCAGAGCTTGCAGACGGAACCGAGTCTGCAAAGAGCTCCGTGAGCAGTGCCCAGGGCCCCGAGGCACACGCCATACTTTCTCCGACCCCGAACCACAAATGTACCGATAAAGATGGCCCCGCTGCTGATGAAGAGTCTCGTGTTTGCGCCGTGTGCATGCAAGACGATGCTGTTGCGCCTTCGAGCCTCTCGTGCGGAGCGGGCCACCTCATCTGCGCCGACTGTATCAACGGTTTTGTCACCTTTGCCAGCTCGGTCGGCAATGAGGCGCAGCTTGGGCCGGACAACCAGTCGCTCCGCTGTGTAATTCCAGACTGTCCAGCGGACCCGATTTCTGCCTTTGAGCTCGCGCAGTACATTTCACAAGAAGACTTTCAAGACCTTTTGCGAGCAGGTCTTCGAAGTCACGAGCAGGCCGTCCTACAAGCAGAGCGCGATCGTCAAGAGCTCAAGGATTCGGCCATCCAAAAGCATGTAAACTATGTGGCCAACGAAATCCTCACGCTAAAGTGTCCGCGTAATGGCCACCCCTTTTTCGACTTTGATGGTTGCCTCGCGCTCACCTGCACGCGCTGTCGGCCCCAGTGTTATTTTTGCGCTTGGTGTCTCAAAGACTGCGGGCAATTCTCTCACTCGCACGTCATGCGCTGTCAGGCGTCGCCTCGGCCAGGCGTATTTTACGCCTCGCTGGCTGAGGTCCACCAAGTCCATGCTGCGCGCGCGCAGACCTTGTTTTCTGAATATTGGCGCGACAAAATTGTCCCTGAGGCCAAACACATACGGGAAGCCGTGCTTGACCAGCTCCGGGCCACGCACAGTGATGTCCTGGGGCCAGTCCTTCCGGAGGAACCGTAAAAGATACCCTCGGGCCTGCCTCACAGCCCAATGAGGGTGTCTCCGTAACTCGACCCCACCCCCTCCTTTCCTTTTGTTCATAAAAGCACAGCTCATATTTTCTACAAACATGATGACCTTTTGCGCAGACGAAAAGAGAGATGTGTCGGGTGTCACAATCGACCGTAACCTCACCTCAACAACTTGAAGATGCAGGCAAAGGCGACGTCGTCGCGAGCCCCAATTTTAGTTCCTCTGTTGGCCGGGTAATCAATCCTACTATACTACTACATACTCCTACGTACTATGGCGGTGACCTTTATTTTATAATAAACTCGTACACTAGGAAATCCTCGCTTGCAGTGACTGCTGCAGCCGCCGCTGCAGCCGCACGCCCAAGTGTGGCAAAAAGGAGCGCGCAAGTGAAACTTCAATGTTTGCTTGACTTGCATGCCTGCTTGGCGCACTTGCAGAGTCCGGCCGAGGCTGCCACGAGCGAGCAATACAATCGACTGACTGACTGACGGAGCGCGCGACGCCGAGAGAGAGAGCACGCGGACGAGGACGAGGACGGACGGATAGACCGCCGCCGCCAGCCCCGCAAGCAAGATGGCCTCCGGCTTCGGCTTCAAGACCCCCACGGGTCGCTGCCACAGCTTCTACATTGATCTCGCCGAGTGCATGGTACGTGGCGGCGCCGACGACCGCGAGAGCGACGACGGCCACAACGACTACGGCGTCGACTAGAGCGCTCAGAGTGCGACGCCTGGATGAATAGAAATATAATGACTGACGCGTGAGAATGACAACACCTGATTCACCGCGAGGCGCCACAGAAAGCCGAGGAGGACACCACCAAGTGCCGCCCTATCCGCGAAGACTACTTTGAGTGCCTGCACCACCGCAAGGAGGTAAGTCGTCCTGCACGCTATGGGGCTACATCTGCTTAAGGCCCAAAGATGATGATTCACGACCACGCACCAGACTAATCAATTGTACTGCTCGTTTCCGTATATTTATATCCTGTTGCGTAGTTTGCCCATCGTGATGCTGTTGCCAAGGAGCTGCGCAAGCGCGGCGGCGTGATCCCGCCTCCCGAGGAGCCGGCCAAGCCAGAAGCATCAGAATAAAGAGCTCGCTGTCATATCAGAGCAGGCAGACATTTAGACTGGCAACATGTACTCGAACACATGCCCGTATGGAAGGAGAAGAACAAGACAAAAGAAGAACGAGAAAGGGTCGCGCACGTGATGTCGAGCTTGTTGTTTTCGCCTGCATTCAAGATCCCTCGAGATCGCGCACGTCCCGTCCATGCGACCCCCTTCTTTTTTCCCACACACGTGTATGCGCTCGTGCAGACTTGTGCACAAGCTCGCTGTGCTCCCGTACTACAATAATTTTTTCTTCAAAGCCTTTCAATCTTTCTTATATGAATGTTGGATTGGCCAACCTCTTTAGCACAGAGCATCATTGCAGAGCATGCAGAATTAAAACTTTAAAGAAAAGTAAGCATTGACAACTCCTTCTTCTTCTTCTTCTTCTTTTGAAGCAAATGTTGAGATCTCTTTGCGAGCCTTATCTAGGACAACAATAAATCGTAACAGCATGCTTTTCTCTCTTAACCTCTCCCTCCTCCTCCTCTTCTGCCCTGTCAAGAAGAAAGTTTCTTCAAGTCAGCATCGTGACACTAAACATGCGAGATTGTTAAACGTTGACTACTCATCTTCTTCCCGCAGAGCACGCAGACGTTGCAGCGTGAGCGTGTTCGATGAATCACCTGGCCACGGCGGGCAGTTGGTCAGCGGACGCTGACGCTCGCGAGGTTTATCTGTACCGAGGCGCTCGCCGACACGGACCGTTTGACCAGGTGTAACGTTAAAGGTGAACTCCTTCGAGGCCTCAAAGACAAGCACAATCGTGGAACCAAAGTCAAAGGAGCCCACAGGCTGGCCGCGCACCGCATCGATGGGTTCGGCATAGTTACGCTCTGAGACAGCCTTGGTGTACCTCTGGTACGGAAAACGCGATTCCTTGTTCGTGAGGACATCCTCATCAAAACAAATGTCGATCGAGCCCACATTGAGCGCGCCGACCGCGCCAAAGCTAAAAAATCCTCCTTCCCAGGTGCCGTTGAGGACAACGCGCTCGTTGCGGCAGTACAAGTCCTCGACGCGGCGCGCAGCCCACGGCCGCACAGGCAAAAGACGACCCGGAAAATGCCTCCTCTGGTCAATCGTCCAGTCGACCGGTGAGTGAAAGTGATGATAGTCGCCAGGAGCAAGGTACAAGACTACAGTCTGCAGCGTCCGTCCCGGCGCTGGCGAGTCTGTATCAAGACCAGATGGGAACCTGCCCACAAAATCTTCCATCGGATACGATACCCCCTTGACTTGCTCGAGACGTACGCCTCCGGCCTGAACGCCCTTGGCCAAGTCTGTGCTGCCTACGTGGAGCACCTTGGCATCTACAGGGCACACGACGGCGCCTGGCGAGTCTGCGTCGACCCTCCGAACTCCGTTCTTCAGAGGCCTTCGGAAATATGCCGACAAGCTTGGATAGCTAGTGTACGGATCCCTCATTTCATGTTGCCTGCAGCTATACATGAACGCCCAACCGCGGTACACGATCTCACGCATCCAGCCAAACGGCAAGTCCACGTGTGCGACCACGCCCCAAGCGTGCGAAAGCCAACGGTACGGCGGGCCATAGTTGATAAAGCCAAGTGCGAACTTATTCCACACATCTGAAAACTCGGGAAGCCAGCTTGCCGGCAATGCCGATTCACCAGTATATGCACCTTGCTGTGCTCCTGCGTCCGTGGCGCCAATTGGCGCTGCTACAGGGCCTCGCGACCTCGTTCGGGGCAAGTTCGCCTGCTGCTCGTTGTAGAGTCTACGCGCCTGCAGCGTGCCAAGGCAAACGAATCCTAGCGTCACTGGCAGTCGATACTTTTTCCACTCTTGCCATAGCCCACCGCCGCCGCCGCTGCCGCCTCTGCCCCCGCTCGACGCCTTGGACGCCAGGCCGCGCGCTCGCCGCAGCGTCGCTGCGGACGGTCCTCGCGCCCACGCGTTGCTACCTCGAGCAAGGCCTAGCATCTTGTGCGACAACGTCTTCCCGGGCGTCTTGCAGATCACGCCCCCGCGCCTGCCTGCGAGCTCGAGCTCCGCTGCGCCCCTTCCCTACGCTTTTGCGCCGCGCGCGTCCCGCGAGCCTTCGCGGCGAAAAGATACTGCTCAACTGATGCACAGCGAGGGTCTCATCTTCTCAAATGTCATGGGCAAGGAAGGTCATGGGCGTCATGTATTGCAACACAAGATCGTATTGCAGCTGCCAGATGGTGTGGATGATGAAGGGACCTTTGTAAAGAAAGGAGCCCAGTCAAGCCTGGTAGGCCCAGTGAGTGATCGTTCGTTGTATACCAGAGTTTTTGACGCAAAGACGTCCAGCTTTATGAAAGACGTCCAGCTTTATGACACGTTAAAATGGTTGGAAAAACCAAAATGAAGAAAAGGATGCCCCATTGAAATGTGCCTCAGCGTTATCGATGCAATGTATACCATGGTATAACCGCCTTTACAAAGACGAAACGAGAGCATCAACTTTTTCTCATGATGAAGGTTTGAAGGATGCTGAGTTTACCCATTTTTGTCAATAAAAATCGTGGCAAACTGAAGTTCCTTCGCGCGGCCGCAGCCTTGGTTGTCTCCGCAAGTATCTATTGCATGACGTAGGCTCAAGGCCGGTGGCCCCAGCCTCTGGCGCCTGACTCTCATTCCATTGTTCAGGCTCCGAGTCCGAGTCCTATAGGCCTACAAAAAAAAAACACATAAGAAAAGAATTCTTGTTTGGGCAACACGAGCAACATCAACAAGCAGGGGGTTTATGGAGGACCAGTCAAGGTCGCAGACCTGAAGAGTGGCGACGCAGACAGACTCGACGGACCAGGCGGGGCGGGGCAGAGTCGGAGCGGAGCGGGGCGAAAGGGAGCAGAAAAGATGGGCCGCAAGAAATCGGATGCCGGCAAGAACAAGAGACCACGCAAGCTTTTTGTGGAGTTCGACCCGGAAGCCAGGCGCGAGTTCGTGACGGGCATGCACAGGCGCAAGCAGCAGCGCAAGGAAAAGGCCATCTCAGACCTCAAGAAACAGGTTGAGAAAGAGCGCAAAGAAGCGCGTGACGAGGTATGTTTGGTTTTTTTCACAACTTCTTCTTCTTCTTCTTCTTCTTGAAAAACATGAAAAGCTGACCCCTAGACCTTGACCTTTTGTTTCGCTTTTCCGACAATACACAGCGACGAGCAATTCTACTCGAACGCCGCGACAAATCGACCGAGCTCCGAAAGAAGCGACGTGAAGCCAAGGAAGAGGAGGACGAAGAGGAGAGAAATCGCGACAACGACGACAACGACGAGACTGAATCAGGTAAAAAGGTTGTCAAGGACGTCCTCGACGGCTCAACTCAAGACGACGACGACGACGACGGCGACGACGATGATGACGACAGCGACGAGGAAGAAGAACAGGAGCAAGGCGCCAAGGATATGGACATGGTGAGCAAATTGACGGGTCAAAAGGCTGTTGTTCAAGAAGAGCAAGTCGAGGACGAATTTTCAAAAGATATGTTCGGCAGTGGCACTGTCACCGTGACAACTACAACCCTTGGAGACGATGATGAAGAAGATGAAGAAACGCTAGACCCCAAGGCCTATGCTGCAGCTAAGGCGGCCAAACAGCCTGTTGCCTTGCTGGGCGAGAAAAATGCCGAATACACGCCGGGCAAGGCGGAGCGCATGCTCCAGCGACTGCAGCATAAAAAGAATCGCCGCGCCCACGCTCGCGCGCTCGTCGGCGGAAGCAAGAATTCCAAGGCCAAGGTTTCCGACATCCTTCGCACCAAAAAGGGAAAGAAGAGCAAGAAGGGACGAAAAACGACTGCAAAGGAGCGCCGCCGTCGCACGTGATTTGTATGGTGCACCCGAGAGCGTTATCAGGATGCGCAGGCGCGCGCCTGGACAGTCAGTCCTGTACAAAAATCGCGGGAGGGAAGGGGGGGGGAATAAAAGGGGGAGGTTGCAGGCGCATGGCCAGACCGCCTCGTCGTCACCTTCTTCGCTCGCCTCCCAGCGGTCAACGTGGCGTGCCCTTTTGTCGCCTGGCCATGCATGTCTCATGTGGGCATTCTTCATCATTAGCCAGCTAGACGCACGCGCCATGCTGCCCTTCGTCCCGTGGGTCATATGTTATGTCTCTTTCGCTGACACTACTTATCTTTCGCATGGCCATCGCAAGGCGGACAAGATGTGGCGCACCTCGCTTCTTTTCGTTGCTCTTTGCTACTACCTGCGAGCCATCCATGCACTTCGCTCGCTGTCTACTTGACGAGAGAAAAGGGCACAATGAAAAGAGAAAAATCAAAAGGGATCGAGGTTATACATAGTGTCGAGCTTTTGGCACGTGAATGCTGGCTCTGTTCTATTCGGAATACTAATTTTTTTAAAGAGACGAGAGATCGCTCTGTTTCCTTTCTTGTTGCTCCATTGCCGCATGGGTAGTACAGCGATCGTAGGTGGACCCGTCTTCGTTGCGCCCAAAACATAGAGAAAGTTTGTTTATCAATTGCCCCACCTGCGCATCTTGGCTCGCCTCGTCTCTCCATTCTTTTCTTGTTTTGTCCAGTCGCCTGTCATGTAGGTGGCGCACATGCATGTGTTCCGAGACTTTCCTTCAACTTTTTCTTGGCCGAACAGTTCACTGCCCTCGCTTACTACAGCAAAGCAAGCTCTCCAAAGGCCAGAGTCATGCGACGCGTCGTCTTATGCCATGCCATGCCATGCCATGCCATGGGCTGATTGATCTAGACAGACCAACGCCTTCTTCCACCCTGGCAATACTAAAACGAAAACGTTCCCAGCTCCCTCTCAGCTCTCACAAACGAGCAAGCCAGCAAGCAAGCACGCAGCCAAGACAGCAACCAAGACAGCAATCGACCGCCCCAGTCTAACACACCGACCGTCCTCTGGCCGCTCCGCTCTCAGCAAAAAAACAGTCTCGAGCTCCACTTTCGCAGGCCGCGCGAATCTCGCTTTTTCGCACCTCCCTCCCTCCATCCATCTACATTGCATCGCATCGCATCGCATCACCACGCCAGTCCTGGGCGTGGAGAGAGAGGACTCGGACGACACGGAGTCCGCGCCCAGTTCGAGGGGCGCGGTGGGCCATAAAACCGTGGCCCCATAATTCCAGAACCGTCGCGGAACCAGGGAGGAACCCGGTCCCGAAACGCGCGAGGCCTCGACCTCCACCCGGGCGCGCAGTCTGCGATCGCGGAGCTCGCGAGCTCGAGCTGGCCGGCGCGCTGCGCGACGAGCGCGAGGGCGGAGCCGGGTCGGGCGGCGGGTATTCCCTTTCTCGAGGCGGCGGTCGGGCGGGCGAGCGGGCGGAAACGGGGTTCGCGGCGACCGGAGGGGCCGGGTCAAGACTGTCCGAGCAAAGCCAGAGCAAATACGCCACCTCCTGCGACATACATACCAAGAGCGGGCGACCCGAGGCGCCCAAGGCGATCGAGACGTCTCGCGAGCGAGCGCGCGAGAAGCGCAGCGCGCTGGCCCGGGCTGCGAGCGTGGCGAAGGGTGCTTCTGCTGCAGCAGAGCCGATCAGTTACGACTTGGTCTGCTCGAGGTCAGCCGGGTTTGATAAGAGTCCGCACACGCGGCAAAAGGACAACCCCGAGGGTGGCCTGGCGCTGCGTTTGGCGCGACCATGAAGGGCTTCAAGGATGCGAGGCGACGCATGAAGCAGCAAGCGCTGCAAACGCTGGGCGTCGCAGAAGCCACAGAGGACTCGGACTTTAAAGAGGACTATTACGCCTACAAGAACACATGCGTGGCGCTCAAAAGTCTACGCAAGTCCATGGAGGTACACCTCGACACCATTCGCGCAATGCAGGCGTCCGCTGCCGCGCTCACCGTCGAGCTTGCAGCCTTCCATCAGCACACACAGGCTGCCAAGGCCACCGTCGCCTTGGGACAAGCCCATGCCGAGGCAGAACGCGTCAACCTCGCATCTGTAGAACGTCTCTATGAAGAAGAGGTCACCGCGGCTACCGAGCTTCTTCTATGGCAAGTCCCCGAGGTCGAGGACAACATCCGGCGGCGCAAAAAGCTTCTCCTTGACTATGACGCTCACTTGCGCAAGTACGAGAATGCAGCACGCGCGGCCAATGAAATGCAGGACCGCACCGAAAAGGGGGGCAACAAGGCTGCGACGGGGAAACTGCCATTCACGCGTCGCAAGTCTGAGTCACAAATTGCAGAGGAAATCACACAACGCAAGGTCAAGGTCGAACAGGCCGAGGCCGCGGTAGACGAGTCCACAAAGTGGCTCATGGAACAGTTCGAGGAGATGGACAGCCATCACCAATCCGGCGCCCTCCTCAAGGGTCCGATGTCGGCTCTTCTTGCGTGTCAACTACACTATTTGCGCGAGACCATATCGCGCCTCGAAGAAGTCAAGCCTCTCTTTGAAAGCACTGACCTCTTTGCAGCCACGCTTCAACGATACGACAAGGAGCCCCCGCGCGCGCAAGAGCTCGACGTCGAGGGCATGGCCAATATTACCAACCTCAACGCCACTGTGCGTCGACGCAAGACACATCGCCCTCAGGGTGTTGCCTTTGGTCTCCCGATCTCGTCAAGCACGCCTCCTGTCGTATGCGATGCCATTGCCTTCATTCGTGCCAAGGGCCTCCATGTCGAGGGCATCTTTCGCGTGTCGGCCAGCAAAGACGTCTTGGACCAACTTCGGGCACTTTACGATGATGGCGCTCAGGGCGCCATCGTGAGGACTGACTTTGAGGTTTCGGTGCATGACGCCGCGGGCTTGCTCAAGTTGTGGTTCCGCGAGCTTCCCCATCCGCTCATTCCCACTGAGCAGTACGAGTCGCTCGTCTCTCTCGTGCGCGGCGACGTTTCGCTGGAGAGCCCTCTCACCGTATCAGCGGTGCTGGAGTTCTCCACAAGCTTGCCTGCGGTCAATCGGGAGCTCCTCGGCTTCCTCGCCAAGCTCTTGGCCGAGGTGGCCGATCACGAGCCAAGCAACAAAATGTCTGCGGGAAATTTGGCAACCTGTCTGGCCCCGAGTCTCCTTCGCGCTCCCGAAGATGTCCCGCCAAACATTGTTCTTCGCGACATGCAGGCCTCCATCGCGGCCATCAAGGTCTTTATCATGCATGCGGATCGTTTACCACAACCGAAGAAGCGTGACGTCATGGAGAACACGCGCGTCACCTTTCCGGAGGCGGCATGAGGCTAGTCTAGGCTCGGGCTGTCTGGACACTCACTTTCGTTGATGGGTTCTTTTTCTTCTCTTTTCTTTTCTTTGCTTTTCTTTTTCACGAGCGCGAACATGGTTGCTGCTGCGTACGAAACAAGTTCTTTTTGTTGAATACGTCATTTTGTTTTTATCATCAATAATGTTTCTCTCCCACTTTCTTGCCAATTCTAAGAAAGAAAAAAGGTAAAGTTGTAGCAGACGAAGAAGAAGAAGAAGAAGAAGAAGAAGAAGAAGAAGCGCTCATCGGGCTCCCCAACAAAAAGCGACCCTCCTTCACTAGCCAAAAAGAAGAGAAGAGCACGCCCACTTCGAGCACTTTGGTTGGATTAACGATTGCACGAAACGAAAACGTCCCCGCTATCTACGCGTACAAAAATTGGCATTCTCATTCCGAACACGAACCTTGCCCCCACCCCCCCTTCCATCCATCTTTTTTTTGCTTCCTTTTGTTTTTCCCCCTTTTCCTTCATTTACGATGAGGCCTGGGTGGCCGCCGCGGCCGCACGTCGCTGACGCCGCTCTTCAATACGCTTGAGATCACGTGGACGCTTGAGCTTGCCCGTGTGCTCCTTGATGATTTCGCTGAAGCGCTTGTGAAAGACAGCCTGCTGATCTCCCGTGAGGATCGTGCTGATCTTGGCCTTTTCGCCGCGCTTCGTCTTGCCTGCCTCCTTATTTGCAAATACAGAGCCCTCGCGCACGCCGCCCATGACTTGCGCGCGAACCATGCATGCTTTGCCGTTCGGAACCTCGGCGCGCAGCGCTTTTGGGCCGCGCGAAAGGTCTTGATCCTTGACCATTTTCATGCTCAACGTCACAGACCCAGACTCTCGCGTCTCCTTGTACATCTCCCCGAGAAGCGACAGGAACTCGTCATTGCTCACGCGAGGCATCTTCTACACGCCTTTTCCTCCGCGCGGCTCCTGCGCGCGCTCCGTCCAAAGCTTTCTTCGGCGTCGCGTTATGGCGTCGAGCCCGTGCCACCTCACCGCTCGCCCCTTCGCCCTGCTCCCCAAAGCCAAAGACGCCGCTTCCGGCGCGGCTTCGCGCCTCGTGAGACGCGCGCGTAGCGCCTGCGGCGGGAGCTGCCTCGAGCCTCGCGGCCGCGGGTCGGGGCTCGCGCGGAGACGGTCGCGGGCGCGCGTCTTCGGTCTGCGCAGGCTTCGAGTTGGCTTGCCGGCTGCTGCTCCAGAAGCCACGAGCGGATGTAACCGCTCCGTTTGCAACCGTCACTACAACGTTTGCGCTGAAGCGGTTACGCATCGCGTGTCTTCTTAGCTTGTCTTTGTGGGACGGTTTTTCGTTTCTCGTGTCTCTCGACATCGACGAGCACGAGGACGGGAATGGGGATGAGCATACAGGCGCCGGCACGTTCGCGGACGTGACGCAGACGTGAACGGAGACAAAGGCGAGGGCGAAGACGTGCGGTCTGCCTGGCAAAGATCAGCGACGCGTGCTCTGGTCGTCAGAGGTCAACGTCGAGAAGGGCGGGCGGGCAGGCGCCGACATGGCGAAAACGCCGCGAGAACTGAAACGACTGCGCTTGGCACGGGCTGCAGCAGAAGCTGCAGCGTTGGAGGCTGCGGCCACGCAAGACCTAGAGCTTGATGATCTTCGACTGGAAAATGTAAAGCTCCGAGGCCAAGCGAGAAGACTTGAGGGCGCTGTGCTGCAACAGGAAATTTTCGACGAGCGCGCAAGAGAACTCCAGCGACTTGCGAAAAAAGAGGCAGCTGCGATCAAACAATCCGTACAAAAACTCGAAGACCTTCTCTACGAGCACGAAGATGCAGTGCCTGTTACCGCTGGAACTTGCCGTGTCCTTCGCAGGGATATTGCCGACCTTGCCAAAAACGCAGCAACTCGACGCCAAGAGCTCGAGGCCCTCCGCACGCAGCGTCGACGCGACGCCATCGATCAGATCGCGGCCGACAGCATGGCTCTCGCCGTGCAACGACTGAGTCGTGAGACTGCGCAACAAGAAGAGGCCTTGGAAAGAGAACGTCTTCAGTGGGCTGCCCTCAACGCCAGAGCGCACATAGCTAGTCAGGACATTGACGCCCTCGAGCGCCGTCGCGACGCCTTGCGCGCCGATCAGACCAAAGCTGCTCTTGAGTTCGAACATCTCGAATTTCAGGCGGCTCTTGTCAAGCGAGAACGGGACAAAGAAGAAGTCATTGATCGTTTTGTTGCAAAACATGCAGCGTTGCACCATCCTAGTTTTCTCACCGAACGATCAAGTCGGGATCGAGCGACGACGGCACAGCTCTGGAAACAGATTTCAAGTGCCCTCGAAGCACTTCATGATCACAGGGCGCCACACGGCGTGGAAATGGTGTTGGCGAAGCTTCGAATCGAGGCTTCAAAGATGCACACCTCTGTTCTCGAAGCGCTGCAGCGAGAAGAGACCGTTGCCGATGCACTCTTCGACATGGTTCAGAAACATGAACTTGCTTCTGCTCCCGCTTCGGCTCCGCGTCCTATCTGAGGGACCAAAAAGAAAACTACTTTTTCACCTTCACCAACTATCATGTTGCCAACCCGTTCACCCAAGATTGAGCCGGGCCTTTTGCCTCAGGCGTACGGCCCGAGGGAGCATTTGCGGCATTGATGCAGCTGGAGCAAGGTACTTTGTCCGCGCAGGCTGCACACTTACCGTCGTTTCAATGGATGTGCCCTCATCCTTGCTGGTGGTGGTGGTCGTGGTATTGGCCGCAAGTTTCGGCCACGCAAATGCCTTTTTATGTAATTTGATGCGCGCTTCATCAGCAGATTTTGCGGTGGTGAAACGTACATCTGCAGAGGCTCGATTCCCCGCAAGGCTGACAGCTTCGATCTCACCGCACGCTCGAAGAGCCTCGGCAAAGGCTGACGTGCCGTGCTTCAGCTCTTCTTCGCTGCAGTGCGTTGGCGGCAAGCCCGTCACGTGCACGGTCCGGGACGCTTCTTCCGCCGAGATTTCAGGTGTCGCCGCCGCCCCCGCCGCTGTCGTCGCCGTGTCCGAGGCTTTGAGCTGTCGCCTCTCGCCAGGTGCCTTTACCTCGCGTAGCTGGAGTGCGCGACCTTCGAGAGGTACTCCCTGCAGCTGTGCAAAGGCAGCTTCGGCCATAGGCCGGGCCTTGTAAACGACAGTACATTGTCCCTTGAATTGGCCATGCGTGTTGCGCTTCATCATCACTCGCAGTACCTTTCCACACGTCGCAAAATGCTGACGGATCGCCTCTTCGCTGCTCTTGTACGATAGATTAATGACAAAAACACTGCGTTCTCGCTCCGCCTCGCGTTTCGCGCTCTTGGCCTGTGCATCCTCGCCCGGATGCGTACTATCCGTCTCCATTTTCGATGGTCCTCCATCGTGAGCGCCTTGATGGCCGCTCTTTTCCGAGGCTTGCGCATCAGAAGGGTTGCCTTCGATCTCCATTCGCGTCACACCGTCCACAAGATCGCCATTCTCGTTCTCGCTTGTCGTGGCATGCAGTGCGCCTTCTCGTTTGAGCTTCTTTGCACCCGTCCCCGAAACATTGGCGTTCTTGGCAGCATCGTCACGTCGCAAAGCCTTGCGCTTGGTCGCTTTCGTACGAGCAGGACGTACATTGGCGGTCGAGTGGACGCGCTCGCGCAACGAGAGAGTACGGGCAGCCTGCAGTTGGGCCTCTTCAAGGGTTTCGAGCGTTCCGTACTTTGCTTCAAAATCCTCCCACGCACGCGCAACGCCGACTGCAGCACCTGACTTGCTTGTCATGTGCGATCTTTTCCGTGCGCCGGTATTCGCGGCTTCATCGAGCGTCTTTGCAACATGCAGCGCACGCTTATAAAGCTTGCGACAGCGGGCCAGGTCTCCTTGGCTCCGAAAGAAAGATATGGCTTTAAAGTAATTCCCAACCGCATCGGGAAGCTCTTCAAGCAGATCATCCCATAGCTTCGCTGCCCTTTGTCTTGGATCGTTAACGGGCCCACCGTCTGTAAAGAGCTCGCCTTGGCAGAGACATCGCGTGTACTCTTCGACAACGCGAAGTCGGAGTGCTGGCTCTCCCGGAAACATTGTGCGGAGAGCAGTGATTGAGTACGCAAATTGCTTGTCAAGCTGATCTTGCAACGCATGGTGCGACTCATTGGCCACGGCGCATCGACGATACACGTGACAGGATGAGAGAAGGAAATCGCATAGGTCCTGACTCGCCATTCCAGCGCTCAGACCGCGATAAGTAATCGAAGAGACCTGTTCCACAAGAGCCTCCGCGTTGCCGATAACCCGTTGTTCGCCCACGCATAGTCGCTCGCGCCAGAGCGCAAGAATGCCGTGGCACAGACGTAACGCGCGTTCTGCCACAGCTTCGGCGAGCGACAAGTCGCGCAAATGTAGTCTACAAAAGGAAATGTATCCTTCCCAGAGCGCAGGAGAATGCGCGCCGCAGATGCTCACGGCACGATCGAAGAGAGCGCGCAAAAAGCGTTGGGCCCATACCTGCGACAACCGTCTGCGGACATGCTGCTGCATGGCCTCTACATAGTCAATCCACACATCGGCAAGGCCTTCGGGCAGCGCGGAAACGACCGAGGCCCTTGAAGCAGGCTCTGATTCGGGATAGTGCTGCTCGAGCCGACGCTCGTAGGCGTCGGCGGCGACGGCGAGTTTCTTTTGCTCTTCGCCGCGAGCCATGGCCGCTTTGGCATCATCTTCAGACATGCCAAGGCGCAATAGACTTGCCATGAGCCCCGCGTCGAGAATGGGGCATTGCACTCGTTCTTCGGCCAGTGCGAGCTTGGTTCCGGCATCACCATTGGATTCTTCAAAGGTCTGCCATGCATTCCAAATGACGACGCCCTTTCGCACATTGAATCCAGCCGAGCGTGCGGCTTCTTGATAGTCTTCACGGGCGGCTGGTGGCTTTGAAGCAGCGAGACGGCGTTGCCAGAGGTCGATGGAGCACGGATAGCTCTTGAGAGCACGCGAGTAGAGGTCTGCAAGGTTTCCGCCCAGCTTGCTCTCGTCCTCGACCCAGGCGATCCAATCGGCCTCGCCGAGCTCAAACTTGCTCGCAAACGCCTCTCTGGCTGCGCGGAGCCGCTCTAGTTCGCCCGCTGACCGCAGTTTCTCGATGAGCGCGGCGTGAGCGCTGGCACTGTCCTCGCTGGCGACTGCTCTTTCGAGCCTTTCGATCTCGGCCGCCTCACCTGCACTATCGTCAGACTCGGACGCAGAGTCTGAGTCCAGCGCAGGGTCTGCCTCTGGGACCGCGTCGGCTCCGCGGGCTCGCCCTGCGTCTTCGTTGCCCTCCGCACCGCTCTCGAGGTTGCTCGCCATTTTTGCCGCCTCGCAGAACGTTTGGCTGTTTGGTTTTTTGCTGATGAGCAAAGTTTGCAGCGTGAAGGGAAGAAGGCAATGCACGATCGAAAGATCGAGATCGCGGCGCCTTCCTTCCTTTTGCTCATGGCGATCAGTCGCAACAGGCATAGACTTGCTCTTGTCTGCACCAAGCACTTACAGTCAGTCGCCCAACATTTTACGGTGCGCAGACGTTCTTTTGCAATGTCAA
Source organism: Schizochytrium sp. CCTCC M209059 (assembly GCA_000818945.1). NCBI lineage: Eukaryota > Bigyra > Thraustochytrida > Thraustochytriidae > Schizochytrium > Schizochytrium sp. CCTCC M209059. The sequence continues at coordinate 310,623 of KN805410.1, forward strand.
ATCGATGATAATGTTGTTGATTTTGTTTATGAATGAATGAATGGATGAATGAATGAGAGATCAAGACGAGTACTTTTGCTCGAGATAGTCGCAATAGGCGTTCGCATCAAGCGTGCGACAAGTGACCCGTTTCAAGAGACCCTGGACACCCGAGTCCATGCGGCCATGAGCATGAACGTTTTCACGGAGCCAGCCGACGATGGGTTCAAAATTGCCCTTCTCAATCAGACCTGACACGTTGTCTGCGCCAAGATCACCTTGCATCGTCGTAAAAAGCTGATGCGCCGCCATTGCGCCGATAGTGTAGCTCGGAAAGTAACCAAAGTACCCTGCGTACCAGTGCGTGTCCTGCAAGACGTTCTTCTTACCATCATCGGCAGGAGGTGCACGGCCAAGGAGCTCGGCATGGGTATCAATCCAGGCCTGGGGCAGGTCTTTGACAGCGAGGGAGCCGTCAAAAAGGCTGCGTTCGAGTTCGAAGCGAGCGATCACGTGCAATGGGTATGCGAGCTCGTCGGCATCTACGCGAACAAAGGTGTCCGAGCGCGCGTTGAGGCCAGCGAGGAGAAGATCCTCTAGTCCTGCGCGCTGATTCTCATCAAGGCGGCCATAGCCAAAGGTCTGAGCGTAGCGGCCCTGGATCCACTTGCAAAATGGACGACTCTGGCCAATCATGCGCTCAAGAAAGAGACTCTGCGATTCATGCGTGGCAATGTCGAGAAACGTACCCGCAGGCCATCCTCGAGCGGGCGCCCCGAGCTCATAAAGCGCGTGCCCTGCCTCGTGCATCGATCCCATGAGACCCTCGCGCAGGTTATCAGGATTGTAGCGCGTGGTGATCCGTACGTCGCCATCCGAGATTCCGATGGAGAACGGATGCACGCTCTCATCAAGGCGTGTCTTGGCGAGCTCCTTGCCGAAGACCGACTTGAGCACCGCATTGGAGAACTCCTTTTGCTTGGCGAGTTCAAAAGCTGTCCCCGAAGCTGAAGCATCGAGAGCTGGAGAAGGTGCCGCAGCCTCGGCGCCCTGAACCAGAGGGGAGAGTCGCTTCTTTAGCGTGGCAAAGATGTCGGCAATGCCATCCTCATCAATGTCCATGACATATTCTTGCACAAGGGCACCGTAGGCTCCCTTGGGCGCTGTATCCGGCGCGACTTGGGCAAGGACGGCAGCTTGGTCGCGGGCAATATCGCGAGAGATCTCGAGAAGGTCGGCAAAGACCGGCTCGACAATCTTCCATTTTCCAAGCTCGCGCGCCTTTTCCCAGCGAGTGAGGGTCTCCGCTTGCAGCTTGGCACGCTGGGCAACAGTTTCGGACGAAATAGCTTTGTTGAGAGCAAGCTCTCGCGTTGCAAGCTCGACACTACGCTTTTCGAATGCGTTGAGGTTGGCCTGGACAGTGGGAGATCGCGCTTCTTGCAAGAGACCATCGTATTCGGCGCTCGTGTTCATCTCGTGGACAACGCGAGTGAGCACGCTCTGCTGGCGGGCTCGCGCAGGCGCAGCTGCGGCGGGCATCATGGTAGATCGATCCCATTGCAGCAGAGCGCCCGCCTCGGACAGTGCGCCAGCAGTATCCCAGTGCTTTTCCAGACTCGTCAGCGGGGCGCGCGCATCTTGCACCGAGGCGGCATCAGCGATGCAACGTTGAGGCCAGTCGTCTCCGATGGGTGACCCGGGCTGTGCGTCGGCCACGACCGCGTCCTGGATCTCCCAGATCCCGGCGTGCAGGTCTTCGGTTTGCGAGGTGAATCCAAGCTCGTGCAAGGAGCACATCATTCCATTGGACGCTTCGCCCCTGATTTTCGACTTTTTCAACTTCATCTTGGACCATTTTAGGGGCTCTGCCGCCTCGTTATTGAGCTCGGGGACTTCGAGTTGCGTGCCGACGCGCGCCACGGCCACGTGGAGTCCCTCGCGCACGTTTTGCGCGCCGCAGACGATCTGCAGCGCCTCCTTGGCGCCCACATCGACCTCACAAAGTCGGAGCTTGTCTGCGTTCGGGTGAGCGGCCACGCGCCGCACCACGCCCAGCACCGCGCGTTGCTGCATTGTCCCTTTGGCCTCCTCCGCGCAACAGTTCAAGTCAAACCCAGCCGAGCGAGGTGTCCGTGGTCGCGGGACGGGCCGAAAGCAAGTTGTGGTCTTGAAGAAGACTCGAGATCATCCCTCGTCTGTCATTCATTCTTCACGTGCTTTTGTTGGTTAACGATGCTCGAGCGGAGAGACAAAGCATAGCTCAGACCCGGTATAAACAGCGAACAAACAGCCGACCGAGCCTCGGGACGATGGAGATGGACGCCGACGAGGCGGAGCGCTTCGTCAAGGTACCGCACGTACTTGCGGCGCTGGCGCTCGCCGTCACGGTGGTCGCTGTTCTGGTGTACGTGGAGATGCAGACGCAACCGTGCTTTGTGCGCACGAGCAAGCGATACTTTGCACGCGGCGTGCGAAGCGGAAGCGCCGCCTTCTCGCGACGCAAGAGCGGTGCAGGCGAGGACTCGATGATGCTTGTGAGAGAGGCGCCAAGCAGCGATGAAGATACTGGAATGGAGGGTGCAAGTCTTCATGGTCGCGGTCTCGCTTTTTGAAGATCTCTTCCTTTGTTCCATTTCAAGCGATTCCAATGCATCAGCAATTTGCGACGTCCTTTGAGTTGGCCGCATCGCTCGACTCACCAGCATCGTTTTCTCAATTTTTTTCAATGATGCTCGTACGAAAGGCGCCAAGCAGCGACGAGGAGACTGGAATGGAGGGTGCAAGTCTTCATGGTCGCAGTCTCGCTCGATGAAGATCTCTTAGTTTGTTCTCACACCAAGCGATTCCAACTTGCATCAGCGGTCTCGTCGCCCTTCAAGGCGGCAGTCAGCATGGATAACCATGTCAGCAGCATCGTTGCTAGGGCGACTCCTGACATCGGTGCACCAGTCTTAGCTGCAGCAGCAACCTTTGCGACAGGCAGAGGCTGTTAGATTCTTCCTTTCAAGGAAGCAAAGGCTGTGATTACCATTGGCGACAGAAGAAAGAAGGGGTCAACAAAAAATGATCAATTTCACGCAGTTATAATGCTGCAAAGCTGGCAGCAGATTATCGTCATCATCGTCATCATGATCCGTATGATCATGATCATGAAAAGAAACGCGAGAGGATGCCGCCACCCGATTTGGACGAAGTCTCATTCTCTTGCGAGGCGGCCTTTTCCTCTGCGGCAGCCGTTTGTTTTTTGATCCATGGATGGGCAAGTGCGCGGTCGACCGTGAGTCGGCGCTCCGGGTCGACCGTAAGGCAACGCCGCACAAAGTCAGAGGCCTCCGGGGAAAGGTCGCACCAGTCGTCCTGAAAACGAAAGGGCGAGTTCTGCGAGGCGGTGTAATCTGACGTCTTAAAATCGCGCCATTGCTTTGTTTGCAAATGCGGAAAGGGCAAATAACCTTGAAGCAGCACATACGTAATGACGCCAAGCGACCACACGTCCGAGCGCGCGCTATACTGGCTCTCGAGCACGACCTCGGGAGCCGCATAGCTTGGGCTGCCCACGGGACGCCGGAGTGTGCCAGAAATAACGGAGCTGCCGAGCGGCGCAGTGGCGCTCGCCTTGCTAGGAAGATCGCGCGAATGGCCAAAGTCGACAAGGACGAGATCGGCCTCGTCCAGCGTCGACGCAGGAGTGCGCAGCATGATGTTCTCCAGCTTAATGTCCAAGTGCGCGACGCCATGCTTGTGCACGTGTTGGAGCACAGAGAGCAAGTCGCGCACGGCGCAGGCGGCATCAGTCTCTAATTGGCGATCAAAGTCGTGGCTGTTGAGAAACGAAAAGAGGTCCCCACCTGTACAGTACTCGGCCACAATGTGAATATTAATGGGGGACTCGAAGGACTCCACGAAGCGGAGCAAATGTGGGTGTGGCGACAACCGCCGCAGCACGCGCACCTCGTGACGTACTGAGCCCACGTCTTCCTTGCGAAAGAATTTTTGAAATTTGTTGCAGGTCTTGACAGAGTACGCGTCGTTCGGGTCGGCGCAAACCTCGGCTACCAGGCGCTTCCCCGTAAGTTTGTCAAAGATCGCTCCGGCCGTTGCAAAATCGGTGGCCTTGAGCCGATGTCCAATGCGGACCACACCCTGTCGGCCCTCGCCGAGATAGCCTTTGGCCGTCATGTCCACCTCGTACGTGTCGCACAGTCGCGGCTCGTGCAGGGTCATGAGCTTGTCGGCAATGCGGGTCCGCAGGTGCGTGAGGTCCACGAACTTGCCCCGATGATTAATGACGTCGTCTCCGAGGCGACGGACAACAGATCGCATAGGCTTAATGCGGCCCTTCTTCTTGGGACCCGACGACGCCAGTGATTTGAGCGGCATGGTCACGCTCCGCTTGCACATGAGTCGATCAATGGGTGTCGAGCTCACGACCGTGGATTCCAACACCTGCGTCGGTTCGCAGGCCCAGGTCTCCTCCGGGCACCGCTTGCCCGTGACCTCTCCCCAATCTCCATCGGGGCATACGCTAATGGCGGGGACCACTCTGCCCGCGATACAGCTGCTGGGCGACGTCCCGCACGTTATTGACGGCAGCACGAGTCGTTGCAACTGCGCCACCTCGAACATGGCGGCGCGGCGCGCGGACCACTCTTCCGTCTCGCGCGCGAACTTTGACGCGGCGGCCTCGGCCTCGGGGGCTTTGTTCCCGCCGCCGTGGCCTCGCTTGGCGCCGCCCTCCTCGCCGTCGCGCAGGCGCTCGTGCACGCTCGCCGACAGCGAGCGTTTCCACGCGTCTCGCGCGAAGACCTTGCCGCCCTCGGACACGCCCTTGCTCGCGGCCGAGGCGGCGCTGCTCGAGAGCGCCGCGCTCCTCATCGCCGCCGTCGTCGCGCGCACGCACGCACGCACGCACGCACGCACGCACGCACGCACGTGCCCGAAGCGCTTCTGCGCGCCGCCTCGACTCCGCCACCCGAACAACAGAAAAAAGAAGAAGAAGAAGAGCGGGGGCTGGCTGCGGCGCCGCAAGTGCGCTATCCGCGCGCGAAAGTGGGCGGAGGGCGGATACCCGACTTGCGCCCACCGCAGTTTCACTGGGCCGCGCCGAGGATCGCGCGAGCATTTCTTGCGCGGCTTGCATCGCGGCCATCGTCGCGCCGCATCCACTCTCTTCTTCTTCTTCTTCTTCTTCTTCTTCTTCTTCTTCATCATCTTCTTCTTCTGTCGTCGCTGGCGGCGACAGAAGAAGATGCGATTGGTTTCCTCGCGAATAGCTGTGACGACTCCGGCCGTCGGGCTGCCGGAATCGTGGTCGCCCTGGGTCGGCATGTGTGGACTTCGACCTCGACTCCTCGCTCGCGGGCTCGCAAGGCCCAGCCAGGACAGGACGTGACGCGCAAGGCGGAGACGTTCCTCCGCGTTCGAAGCGAGGCGATTGCGAGGCGGCGGAGGCTCCTGATCTCGGCGGCGTGCGGGACGACGGGTGGATGCGGCTACAGCTACCAGCTGCAGCGCATGGCATGCAGATGCCGGCCCAGTCCCAGGCAGTCAGTCACATTGCTGGCGGCGCGGAAGAGAACAGCGACGTCCGATGTTGGCGTCGACCGTCCGTCGCAGGCCGGCCACCGTGGCCACCATATGAGCCAGCAAGTAAGCGCGAGCCAGCGATGTTGCCGGGTGATTGGGAGGGGAGGAACGAGATGGCGTGGGTGGATGAGGACGATGAGGATCAAGGAAAAGGTGGTGGCGTGCCAAGAAAAGGGTAATCTTGAATGAAGTTTATACACGTGAGTTCGTTCGAATGAATGGGCTAGTGTTGTCTTGTACTACTAATTTACCCATATCACGGTGTCGACGCGTCCTCGCGTGCCGTAGCAGCACCCAAAGCGATCCATTATGATGATCGTTGCTTCCGGAACAGTCCTCGCTCGCGCTTATCAACTCTCCGCGTATACATACATACGTACCCACCCACCCACCCACCTCCATGCAACGCATTCCTTGGCATCACCTCGCATCACACTTCGCATGAATGCTACGGCGCGGCGCCGGAACACAACATGACAAAGGTTGTAGTCTTACGTATAGGCCTAGAAGAAGGTGTTCTTCGGGGAAAACGTGCATCGTCATCGATCTTGAGCAGGGAAAAGGAGGAGAAAGCCACTGCTGGGTGCACTTTTGCGATATTGTGCGGCTGCTAGCTTAGCGACAACTAGACCGCCATCGCGTCCACGCACAAGCTCCGAGCGACCCTCTCCAGGCGACAGGCCGGCCTTCGCACCGCGCTAGTCACGCCACGCGACCCGCCAGCGAGCCCGCGAGCGAGCAGGCGAACGAAGCGGCGGCGTCGGCATTGCAACACAACATCGACAACAGCACCCACCCACCATGACGGCCGCCTGGGTCTTGCACGCCCTGCCGGGCGACAACGCGCGCACGCTGCGCGTGCAGAGCGCAGCGAAGCTCACTGGCGCGGAAATGGAGACCAAGTTGCTCAAGAACGCCCCGAAAAAGGGCACGAGTCCGACGAACAAGCTGCCAGCGCTGTGGAAGGGATCCGAAGGGTGCGCGGCCTTTAGCTCCGTTTCCGCCATGAAGCTGCTCGCGCGCGCTGCTGACGGTGCCGATAGCAAGTTCCTTGGTGGCGCAGATGCCGCTACCAAGGCCGAAGTCGACCAGTGGATGGAGTACGCCGTCGACGTACTCGACCCCCTCGCCGAGGTCGCCTGCCTCAAGGCTGGCACTTCGCTTGCCAAGGTCGCAGGCGATGCTGCAGATGAGGTCACCGCCCGGTCCACCAAGGCTCTCGTCGATGAGGTCTGCGCCGTTGTCGACAAAAAACTCCGCAAGGCTTCCTACCTCGTGGGCGACGCCCTTACTTTTGCCGATGTCGCCGTCGCTAGCGCTCTGGTCGGCCCTCTCCGCTCCGCTGTCGAGGCCAAGCCCCGCCAGAGCAAGCTTTCCAACGTCTCGCGCTGGTTCGAAACCATCCTCAAGGAGTCCAGCATGGATGCCTGCCTCGAGAGCCCGTTCTCCTTTTACGCTGGCAAGGCTGCTCAGGCTGCTGCCGCCGGTGAGGCCGCTGCCAAGGCCGCTGCCAAGGCCACTTCCATCGCCGGTGCGCCCATGGGCGCAGAGCAAGTGCCCATGGGCAAACTCTTTAAGCGCTCGCACTCGCGCGTCAAGGATATCCTCGAGACCGATAGCAAGACTGCCGTCGGCAAGACCGTTTCAGTGTGCGGCTGGGCGCGCACCGTGCGCTCCGCAGGCAAGGGCTCGCTCGCCTTTGTTGAGCTCAACGATGGCTCTTGCCAGGCCAGTCTTCAGGTGGTCTGCAGCGCTCAGGATACCACCAACTTTGATCAACTTGTTGGCGCCGGTGGCGTCGGCTCTTCGCATCGCTTCGTCGGCACTCTTGTCGCGCCGCAGCGCGCCGAGCAGGCCATCGAGCTCAAGGCCGACATCGTCGAGGTCCTCGGTACCGTCGATCCCAAGGAATATCCTCTCTCCAAGACCGGCAACAAGTCTGCCGGCCACAGTGTGGAGTTCCTTCGTGAGCAGGCGCACCTTCGGGCGCGCACCAACCTCATTGCTTGCGTGGCCCGCGTTCGCAACGCCTGCGCCTTCGCCATCCATGACTTCTTCCGCCTTCAGGGCTTTCAGTACGTGCATACGCCAATTATCACGGCCAGCGACTGCGAGGGTGCCGGTGAGATGATGGCTGTCACCACTATGCTCGGCAAGGCTGAGGAGAACAAGGGTAAGCTTCCCACGGTCACGGCCGAGCTCGCAAAGAAGTACGCGCTCGACGACCCGAACACCAAGCTCAAGGAGGGTGACGTGGACTATACCAAGGACTTCTTCAGCAAGCCCGCTTTTCTCACGGTCTCCGGACAGCTCAACGTGGAGACCTATGCCTGCGCCCTCTCCGATGTCTATACCTTTGGCCCTACCTTCCGCGCGGAGAACTCGCACACCTCCCGCCATCTCGCCGAATTCTGGATGGTCGAGCCCGAGCTTTGTTTCGCTTCGCTCAAGGACGACATTGACCTTGCCGAAGACTTTATCAAGTACTGCACCCAGTACGTGCTTAAGAACTGCGCTGCTGACATTGACTACTTTGAGAAGCACACCGAGGAGGGCCTGCGCGACCGCCTTCTCAACGTCGTTGACACGCCCTTCAAGCGTCTCTCTTACACGGAGGCCATCGAGATTCTCAACAAGCCAGAGCACCTCAAGACCGAAGACGGCTCTGCCCGCTTCGAGGAGCACCCGTCGTGGGGCATCGATCTCGGCTCCGAGCACGAGCGCTACCTCTGTGAAAAGGTCTTTAAGGGCCCTGTCGTCCTCACTGACTACCCGGCCGACATCAAGGCCTTTTACATGCGCCAGAACGAGCTCGACAAGGAGGGTCGTCTCACTGTACAGGCGATGGATATCCTCGTACCCCGAATCGGCGAGCTTGTTGGCGGCAGCGCACGCGAGGAGCGCCTTGGCCTCCTCGAGAAGCGCATTACGGATATGAACCTCAAGCCCGAGGACTTTAGCTGGTACTGCGACCTTCGCCGCTTTGGTACCGTCCCGCACGCCGGTTTTGGTCTTGGCTTCGACCGCTTTGTCATGTTCGTTACGGGTATTGCTAACATCCGTGACGTTATTCCCTTTCCCAGGTATCCCGGTGTTTGCGCTTTCTAAAAAGCATCGATCACCACAACAAACCAGCCAACAACAACAACAACAAATCAAAAAAAAATACTCACAGACAATTTTCAAAGCAACGTTTCTTCACTTGATGATCATCACAGCCTTTCATACACGTATAAAACCTACACGAGCGGACGACGCTCGCTTCCATCCTCGTATCCGGCTCTCGCGAACAGCCTGTCTCCTAATTTCAAAAGAACCACACCCTCACAAGTGATAAATAAAATTTGCATCATGCTGTCTCGGCGAGCCTTGCTAGCTCGGGTACGGCACAACATCCTTCCGTTGCGCGCACAGAAAAGTGTGCCAATACACCTCTGTGGTCCGAAGCCCAGATTCGTGACGCTGGATGTTCCATGCCTACCGTGTTTCTTTGCCCTTTCTTCTTCTTGCTCACCTTGCTCTCTAAATGCAAGGGAGCATCAGGGTCCAGGACCGCGTGCTGTCCAATGAGTTCGACACGTTCTGTGCGTAATCGTGATCCACGTGCAAGCATGAAATCAATTCGTTTCTTCGGTTCATCGCTTGGAAATGTAAATGCCTGATCCAAATCATTTGGGTCCAGGGATCCTTGGCGCGGCTCCGCACTTTCGCCATGGTACTCGAGCCAGACGTCCCGGAAACCACGACCCTGTAGAGGCGCCAAGGCAGGAGATCCAGGCTCATCGTTGACATCGCCTGCAAAAATCTGGGCAATGGGCACTCCGTTCCCGTTCTCGTCGCGTTTTTCGTCGGCAAAATCCATTACTTCGCGCGAACCTTTCAAGCGCGAGGCAGTATTCAGCGAAAAATGAGAGGTAAAGGTATCTATAGCACCTACATTGGGTATCGCAACACGGGCATGCAAACACACACGCTGATGAAAGTCATGCTCATTCTGTACTTGACGACTCAAGAGCTTATAGCTGGAGTCTAGAATGGGATAACGTGACAGAATGCTCACGCCCTCGTCACCTTCATAAGAGAAGCCATTCCCTACAAAACCCATCGCGGGTTGGTGGACAAAGTATGGATATGCTAGCTTTTGCAGCAAGTGCTCAAGTTGACATGGCCCATGTGCGATTCCAAAGGTGGTGTCAAAGCGAACTTCTTGTAAGATGACAATGTCAGCATCCGCGTTGATAATTGTGTCAACGAGCATTGCGAGCCGACGTCCGTACCGCGCGTCTCTTGCTGTTTGGTTCCACATACTTCCTTGATGCGGCATTGTATTCCACACATTGTACGAAAGAACACGGACTTGGCTTGATTCGTCCTCGATCGACGAACAAGGGACGGTGAGAGATTTTGGCGGTTTCTGCAATGTTGTAAGTCGCCCGTGCAAGTATGATTTCCCGTCCCGATGAAGCAGAATGAAACGCTCCTCATCCAACGAGTGGCGGCCTTGTACCGCCGCCCGAACAAAGTACAAGGCTCCTGCCGATGGCAAGGTAGGGCTGAGTCTGCCGATAGGGTCTGTCACGAAGAGTTCCATGCGATCGACACGATGAATCGTGAAATTGGCCCCCAATACGGGTGCACGGGGTTCTGCGGAAAAAACTTTGCGCCACCGTTGCCAGATCTCGTCAAGGACGCGCTCAGTACTACAGATTCTATCATCAACTGGCCTTGCATTTCTCGTTGCCCCGTACATCGCAACGTATCCGTATGCGAAACCGGAGCATGCCAAGGCACTTTTTGCCAAGCTGGGAAAGTGTTCTCGCTTCTCGGGGACAAGCCACGCGCCTTGTCTCCGCGGCAGCTCCCGCTTGCACGCAGGCTGGCCAGCTCCGTCCTCCCAGTCTGCAGCTTCGCCGAGCTGCGCCGCCCATGCCGTTTCGGTCGTTGACGTTGGAGCATTTCCCACTTCTACTGCTGTTGCTGCTGCTGCTGCTGCGACCACGAACGCAAGCGCAAGAACAAGAGCAAGGCTACAACTGGTGATTCCACGTAGCATTATCGTGGTGTCTGCCGACAGTTCATGAGAGGGAGTGGTGTTGATCTTGTGGAGCTGCAAACCTTGGGCTCTTCATCACAACGAGACAACTTTTTTTTTTTTCTGAAAGATATTGATCCGTTACGTTTTTTGGCAGCCGGGCCCTAGACCGCTTCGCTGCTGCAAGCGCTGTGCTTTCATTGTTATGGTAGTATACCAGGCGTGCACAACAAGCGTGCAAGATTTCCACTTTGCGTCGCGCTGCGTAGCCGGATCGTGTTGCCGCGGCAAGCTTGACAGGTTTTGAAATACTTATAAATGCAAGGCTCTCTTTTTTGCGCCTCGCCTCGCCGACACAGAGACAAAGTTTATCATAATCAAACACACCATACATTACAAAATACGCGCTTTGTAAGCGCTTTGAATGGAAGGATAACAGTAAGTAAGGTGGCGGCGGCACCGGCGGCGCGGATGGTGTGCACCGCCGATATAGATTTTCCCTTGTGTTGGGAACGTCTGCTCTTGAAGAGGAGAGCCATTGGCAAAAACACCAGTCAGCAAGCGAGCACTTGAGTGCGTCGTGGCGTGGCGTGGCGTGGCGTGGCGTGGCTTGGCGTGGTGTGGCGTGGCATTTTGTGTAGCCTGCCTCGATACGTGGGCGAACCGGACTCGCGCATCGTTGACTCAAGCTCGGCTTGCTTTGCAAAGGCTTTGCCTGACTTTGCGGCTCGTCCGACGAAGTCGCTTGCTGAGAACAAGATGTCCTCCAATCTGCAACACGTCGAGTCTGCGCCCGCTCTATTGCATCATTTTACCCCCAAATACGACGTCTTTGGACATCACCTGCCCGTCGGCAAGGGCAGTGGTCTTGGTCATCCCGAGGCAAGACGAGCCCCGCGAGCTGATTACCCTTACTCCTGGCAGGCCGAGGTTAGTGTCGCGACCAAGCCAGAACTTCTCGAGAAAAGACGCAATCAGGATGCTGCGACCGTGGCAAAAGCGCAGTCTGCCGTTGTGATTCGCTCCATTGCCGAGCTCACAGGGAGCAAGCAAATGGAAGGACTCGTGCAGGGCAAATTTCACGCTGTCGAGCATGCAGAGACCAAATCGCGGTCAAAGTTGCTCGAAAATCAAAGAGCTGAGAAACTTGGTGAGATCCAGTCCTCCGTTGCAAGCTACGTCAACCCCAAGGAGGTTCTCTACAAACATGCAGACACGCTCGAGCTCGGCAAGCTTGCCAAGCCCTGTGTCCTTGTTCCACTCCCTGAAAAGGTCAAGGGCAAAGCAAATAACCCTGCGAGCCCGAATCCCACCAAAGCTACAGGAGGCGCACTGGAAGCAAATGCAAAGCGTCGCATCGGACCCGAAGTCGAGATTATCCGTGATAGACCGGCGCCACCAGGGCTTGGGTGGCGCCGAGAGCCCCGTACGCAGCGTGACATGATTGTAGAGAGGGCACACGAGGCAGCTTTGGAGCAAGCTCGTAACGTAGAAAATTATCAGCCGCGCGAGCGTGTTCTCCGCACCCGACCACGCGTACCGGGACCACTTCATCACATTGAAATTGATGATCATGACTTTGGCCGCTCAACGAAGAAACAGTACCCTGATGCGCATACGCAGAACAAGCTCTTGTGTTTGCGAAGAGAAGATCTTCGTGTGGAGCTGGAAGCCGCACGTCAGACGGCCGAGGCCAAGACTCTTGCGATGACGGATCAAATTACGCAGCCCGTTCTTCGAAGCGCTGCACCGTGGTGGGATCTGGAAAAGACTCCAAAGCAGTTGCAAGAAATGAATGAAAAGCGCGCCGCACTTGAGCAAGACTTTGAGCGTCGAAAACACGAAATTTGTGAGCATCCTTCACGCTCGGGACAGTTTCGCGCTCTCGAGCTCGAACTCCGAGCAAAGCGCGGAAAACTTGCAGATAAGCCCTCGCGCGTCGCGGTAACTGCAGTCGATGCTCTTCCACGAACCAAGCATACGCGCAAAAATCGATTTACAGACGCTGTAATTGCGTTTCGAAACAAAGGTCGCAAGCCCGAGTTGGATGCCAACGGGAAGAAATTGTGTCTGGACCCCGGTGAGGGCAACCCCTTGTATTCTTCCTTTACACCGGACAACAAGTTTTTGGAGCGAGGCGATAGGCTCGCTGCGAATCGAGCAACGCGAGAAAAAGAGGCAGACAAGCTCATGGGCAATGTGCTACCAAAGCGTCTCTACGTCATTTCTCGGGCCAGCTCGAGCCCTGCGCTACTTCGGGATAGTCGGACGCAATCTCAACAGGACGCAGCCAACGCGCAGCAAGCGCTCGCCATCTCACCATTGGGGCCCGGAGCTGTTTTGGGCGGTCAGCTGGATCCCGAGCGTATCCGCGCAGGTGGTTTCGAGATTCCCCTCGATTGATTCTGGAGCGACAGTGGTCTTCAGATGACCCCACCCATTCGCTTTGCTTGCATTCTCTTAGCTCTGCTTAGTTCTGCTTGGCTCTGCTTAGCTTTGCCCTGCCGGTAGCAAGTGTAAAAAGAAATAACCTACTGCGCTTAAACCCTTGATTCCCCACTTCAGTCACCTTTGTAGCCCTGCTGGGTAATGATGCCTTGTGCAATCGATTAAGACTGACACCGCCAACCCCGGCAGGCGTTGCAATCGAACGAAATTTCCTTCCCAGCTGGACAGCATTCGGCAAACCGCCTTTGACGTGGCTTAGGCCGTCCTGTCTGTCAGCTTGTTGCGCGTGGCGAGGTGCTCGCTCACGCTACTTCGAGCGGTCGCTGCCATGAATCCGATCCGGAAACCGTGATAGCTTCGTCCGTAGCTTGCTATCGCCCTTGCCCTTGCAGGCCGCCGAGCCCGTCAATAGGGGTCGCGTGCCTGAGCGTGCGTGGCTTTGCGTAGCATGTGCAGACTGGCCACGCCGACCTAGTACACTAGCGTCCGCGCCTTGTCCAGAATGTACAGGAGAGGAATTTCTACCCTTGTCGTCCGGGTTGTTCGATTTGCTGGCCAGCGGACGGCTCAAGAGAATGGTGTCAGCGCACGCTGCCAAATGGCTTCAGCCCAGGTTGCGAATGGCCTGGGCAGAGACCGTCCACGAGAACGACAATGTCAGCGCGCATGGCAGCCCTTCCAAACAGGCGGAGGGGGCGGACTTCATTCTGGCTGGCCAGGCGTGCGTGGCCAGGCGGGCGGCTCATGGAGAGCCCACGTTGCCTGGCGCCAGAAATCTCTGCACGGCAGACGTCTTAATCGACACTCACACGCCCGCCTACTATACCAACTTACCTCAGTCATGCATTGGCGGCCCGAGCCATTCGCTACCTTTGATGTGGCCAGTGTGGCGCACGGCGTGGCCTCCCTTCACCTCGCCGGTGTCTGTGCTCAGCTCAACCTTGCAAAGAGGGATTCATTATGCCGATCTTTAGTGCGCGCCTGCGCGCGCGATATTGACGGTGGCCCGAGAAAGAGCTGTCGAGTTGTCGAGGATGCGTTGGTCTCGCCTCGCCTCGCCTCACCTCGCCTCGCCTCGCCTCGCCGGTGTCTGTACTCAACCCAACCTTGCAAAGAGGGGTTCAATATGCCGGACTTTAGTGCGCGCCCGCGCGCGCGATATTGACGGTGGGTGGCCCGAGAAAGAGATGCCGAGTTGGCGAGGATGCGTTGGTCTCGCCGCCACGGCGCGGCAGTCGAGCAGGACCGCGCTCGGTCGATCAGGACTGCTCGGGACGCGGTGACCATGTTACAACGACGAAAGACGTCGACGCCGCCACCGGTGTGACTCACTATTACTGGGATCGGAAGGCTTTTGATGCCACGCGCCAAGCAACGAGTTTCGTATCTGCAGCAAAGCCAGTTCATTTGCGGGCCGCTGTGGCGAAGTGGCAGGTCGGCTCTTTGCCGGGGCCTGACCGTCTTATGGCGAAAACATCAAGGGTTGGTTGCACTTGACTACGAGTCATGCCGGCCGCATGGCTGCTGCGACGAAGGTGTGGCCATCTGAGTATTGGCGCAGATATAACTTTGTCGCGGGCGCGGCCTCGACGGCAAGCTTGCAGGCTACCCTGTCTCTCTCCGGACACTACTCGACAACGACCGGTGGGCCATTGCGGACCTGGTCTTGGCCGGGGAGGATAGGGCGAGCGTCCCTCCTCGCGTTCGTGAGAGAACCCACAAAAGCAGGCAACCAAGGGATGTACTGCGTTGGGCGGCGCCGCAACGCAGGTTCGGCGGCGCTGCAACGCAGGTTCGGCGAGAGCGAGCGTGCCTCGGGTCTTGGCTGCGCAGAGAACCAACTGACTGTCGATCGTGACGCATGTCCGGCATCTTGGCCTGGATGGTCTCTCGGGCCAGACGAGACCGACCTACCGTCCGCGCTCTGTCAACCCACAGTCAGTCACCAGCATTGTCTACGAGGACGTGCATTTCAGACGGACGGTCGCTCGGTCCAGCGGCAGCGCATTGGCCGTGCCGAAGCAACCGTGACCAACTCGGCGCGAGCTCCGCGACAGCGAGGGGCGCGTGGGAAACACGGGCGCCTATGCCGGGCATGGGCCTGAGAACTCGCGGCGCTGGGGATCCCATATTACTCGTTATACCGCAGTTTCCACGGTGATGTTGCGCATCGCGATGCAGTGATAAGCCGGCTGGAGAGGTTGAGCGCCTATTGTCTGGCCGTGGATGTCTTCTCGAGTAACTCGGTGCTGCTGACAGCAGCAAGGTGTAATTTGGTCGGTCTACAGGTGCGGGAGGATTTTCATCGACAAGACACGGCACGGCAGTCGGGAAGATCAGAGTTCATGCTCGCAATTGAGGTTTCTTCCGATAGGAGATCCTTGAGGCGATGTTTGATCTACCAAGCGAGGCTGCTTGGCGCACGCAGGATGCCAGCATGTTTAAACATGGCAGCGATGAATAGAGGAGGGGACGGGGACTTGGTTGGTTAACCTTATTGAGAGAAGCTTGGTAAACAGACGGCGAGACGGAAGTGGAGACAAATAGACCAGCCTATGCATCCTAGGTTGTACATGAGGCAACGGCAGAAAGACTTACGGCGCAGATACCTCTTTTTACTTGTCTTCTTCAGTAAATGAAACCATTTTGGATCTCTACATTGAGAGAATGAAGGGATCCCAACGCCAAAGAATGATGGTGTTTGGCTCCTTGAAGCGGCGTGTTTGGCCTTTCGTCTTTCTGCTTTGGTTTCTCTGCAGCCAGTTTGGCCACGTGTCACGAGTTATGTCAGGATCGAAGCCCAAGAGAAAAAATGCAGAGCAAGGTCATGACGCTACGCGAGAAGTCGGCCCTATGAAGCAGGCAACGCACAGACTAGCGCTCCTGCCCCCGCGACGCCGTCCAGGCGAGTTCAAGTCTTGCTCCGGCGGCGCAGGCTGTTTTTGTCGTCCGTCATCCCCACGGAAAGATGAGCAAAAAAGACCTGATGGGCCTCTTACGCGGCGTCGCCATAGCAGCTAGCCCGGACACCCACCGGGAGGGCGCGCCCTCGGCGGGGGGCCGCGGGCCTCCGTCTCAACGCCGCGCGGGCGCAGCTGCCGCGTGCATGCACGACGCGGCTTGGGGTCTGTCTGCCTGGTCTGATGCACATGCACAAGGTGGACCAACGAATGAACGAAGGAAGGGAGAAAGGAGAGAAGGAAGGAAGGAAGGAAGGCACTTTTACTGTTAGGTTAGGTTAGCGAATCACACTAGCTATGGCCGCCGCAAAGAAATGCTTGTTCCACGCCCGCCTCTGATCATGAGAAAGGTTGACGGATGCACTGCAAGTTGGGCAAACAGAAATTGGCAAAGAGAAAATAGCAAATAGAAGTTGGCAAACAATGGCAGAGTTTTATCCATTACTACCGAGACGCAGGCACAGATCAGATTACAGAGCAGCTCACCGCCCGATGCTGTGGTTTATCCCATTGCCATCTCTCGCCTCGAGGAGCGGCCATGGGTTGAGTCTCGGATGGCGGTGCTCGCAGTCGCAGCGTTGTTGTCACGCTGGCCGCTGCCTTCCTCGCAAGCAACCGTCTGCATCTGGCTGCCGGCATCACAAAAACAGATTTCCTGCTGTTTTGGTTTCCTCTCCTTTCCTTTCCTTTCCAGTCTTTTCTTTTCCTTTTCTTTTCCCATGCAATTGCACGCTGCTCGCTCGCTCGTCGGGAATGAATCAAGGCGATTTTGCACGCAGAAGTCGTGGCGCAATCAGTCCCGCTGTCTCGATCCCGGAAAGGCGCGGACGCTTTAGCTCGGCGGGCGGCGCGAGCTCCGGCGCCTCGCCGCCGCCATGAAACGAAGGCTGCGCCACGCTACGAGTCGCATCGCCTTGCACGGCCTTGCGTCGCGAGGGCGAGTCGCCTCGGCCGTAGTGGCTTCGACGAAAACCGAAAGCAAAAGCAAGCAAACAACAACAGCAGCGCGCCAGCGGCCGGCTCGCTCATCGGCCCACAGCCGATTACGACTCGCTCGCCGCTTGCCTACTGTCTCCCACAGCACCCACACTATGGTCTCGGCGTTTGAAATCGACCCGCAGCACCCGCAGCATCCCACACACTGCGGCCTGCTTGTTTGGCTTCCCACCCGACTGCACCGATCAATGAGCCCTAACTCGCCGCGCCGTCCTCACCTCAAGCACAGCCCGCCGGCACTGGCTTCGCGCTCCAGCTGCCATCCGTTCTCTTGGCCCTTCGTTCTGTCGTCCGGCCGCTCTCGGCGCTCCCCGCGCGTGTCCGGGGCGGCCACCGCGGTCGCCTTCCCGTTTTCGCGGCCGCGTCGAGTCGATCGCTGACTCACCAGCACTGCAGGGGCCGCCGGGCAAGGCAAGCAAGCAGAGCAAGCAAGCAAGCAAGCAAGCAAGCAAGCAAGCAAGCAAGCTCGCTGCCGCTTCTCGCCACTGGGCGGGCCAGGCCGGATTAAAAACTAAATAAAAATGAAAACAGAAAAAACCCAAAACCAAAGAAGGTAAAGTTCTACTACACTGAAACAAACAAGAAGATGTGCGCCATTCGCCGTCGTATTCACTGTCAGACACGGTCGCCCGCATCGCCTTCTAGCCGGGCAGGCTGCCTGGAAACGGAAGATGGAGCGTGGGCAGCCGAGGGGGCGTCGAGAGGGAGTAGGACGGACGCAGAGACTGCGGCAGGCGTGTCCCACTCGCGTCTGTTCGGGGGTGGAGCAGCCGCCCTGCAAAGCAAACTTGTGCTCGCGGCTCGAGGCGAGAGAAAGGAAAAGTAAGAAAAAAAAGGAAAGGAGAGACGCCGTCAGTGCCGCTTTGCGATGGCAAAGATCTCGCCTCGAGAGGCCGCATAGATTTCTCTCGAATCCTGTCAGCGTGTTCGAATTTGGGGCAACCGCGCGACTGACGGCAAATCAGAGTCAAAATTCGGCAAAGTATACTTATATGGGGCAGACGGCACTTTGTGTACAACGGGGAAATTGTGGCTGATAGAGGCCAATCGAAAAACCTCTTGCTCGGGAACTGGCCAGAGCGCACGCCTGTCGTTTTCCTTGCAACGCAAAAGGTGATGGGGAAAATGTGCCGACGGCGAGCAATAGAAGAATGAAGTATCGCCTTTAGGGAAAGGCCATTGTCTTGTAGTATAATCTGCAAGCGTAGAGACGCTCAAAAATGCATGAATGAGGCTACGGGCGGTCACGGCCGTCTGTCGAATCGTGCGTGGAGGGAGGAACCAATTTGTTTTCGGAAGACCACAGTTATCCTTTTTTAAGGAACATATCTTGCTTGAAGCTGTGGTACGGCCCACACACACATCCTCTCACACACTGCACACCAGCGGTGGCAGCAGGCAGCAAACGACCTGCGTCGCAGCCAGGCCCCAGGTGAGGAAGGTAGGCAGGAAAAATGAACGGATTCCAAACCTCGCGCGCCGCGCCGTAGCGCAATTCGCGCGAAGAATCCAGGTTCTCGCACCGAGCCGTCCACGACCACCGGCGCGCAAGCGCCAGAGTCGAGGGGATCCGATTCTCCAGCATGGGGATTGTCTGGCTGGTTTTGGCCCGCAATGCTCGACTGCAATCTATCGTGTGCCTCGCCGTTGTACGTGGCACCTCCAAGCCGTCGATTCAGCGGTGAGCGAACGACCGGTCGGCCAGGAAGTGACCGCTCACTCGCACGCACACGGGTACACACCGGCGTACACACACGCGCCCACGCACGCTCACACAGACGCGCTCACGCGGCCGGGCCAGGGCCCGCGTGCAAAAGTCTCTTGCGCTCGCATCGCGGGCCGGCCGGCCACTGCTGCACGGGGCTGCAGCGCCCGCGCGAACTGAGCTGTCTCGCCTCGCTGACTTTTGAGGCCCCAAGTCGTGCTCGACTGCTCATGGAAAGAAGAGCTGCGCTCCCGTGCGAGCTACCTGCTATAGCTACCAACTGCAGGCGGCCGCCCAGCCAACATACACTACTAGTAGGCTCGCAACCTACGGCCAGCCAGCCGACAGCCAGAGAGTGTGGCGATTCGCCGTTCAAGTCGCTGGGCTCGGCTTGGGCTAGCAGTATCACGATGGGCTTGTCTTGGTTGAACGAACTCGGGCTCAGTCGGATCGGCTGCCGAGCGATGTTTGCGCTGGCATGTTATAGGTGGGTGCGTAGGTAGCTGTTCCTTCCGTGCAGGCTGGAGCGGAGCTTATCCTTGGACAGCCTCCGTGCTACTCGGAGATTGAATTACGCACAAGGTCTGGTGCTTTTGCACGAAATCAAGCCTGGAGGAAGCCTGCGCTGCAGCCGTTCGTCCGCTTCCGTTCTCGAGTGCTCGAGCTTGGGGGCCCGCTTTCTTGCTGGCTCGAGCCCCGCGGCGCGGCTTGCTTCGCTTTCTGACTTTTGTATTGTAGGCTTACGTACTACTACATATAAAAATGGCCAGGGCGCGCTCGTTCGCACTGGCGAACGAAGGGAGGCAAGCAGGGGGGGGCGGAGTGAGAAGACTTCGTTCCAGATCACGAACTTCGTCGACAGACAGCCAGGTGATGGTGATCGATCGAGCGCTCTGGACGCCTGCTCGGTCGTGCGCGAACGGCGAGCAACATCGAAACCTGCGCTGCCTGCAAGGAAGGCAACTGCATGGAATGGCGAAAAAGTTAGTGGCAATGGTGTCTGCATGCATAAAACTCGCGCTGGCATTTCAGGGACCACAGGTGGAGGGACACGACAGTTTCTTGGACGGCTGTCGGTCGATCAATCGTTTAATATCCTGGGATCCAAACTCGCTGCCTGTCGCCCGCCGATGCATGACTGGAAGGATTTTTGGACGGGGAGGGAAAGCGAGGCTCCAACCGCTCTCACGGGATTTGCTTCGAACGCCGCACCGGTAGTAGCCCCAGCCGCAGAGAGACGCCGAACGCCCTTGTTACCTCTGCCTATGCTTGCGAGTACTCACTCGCTCACTCACTCGCTGCAGCTGGCCGGCAGCTCCCGCGATCGGTTTCGAAAGTACTCGCTTTCCCTCTTCTCCCCCCCTCCACCCCTCCCCCGC